>JBBJLR010000037.1:14115233-14137906 GCA_037577145.1 Brachypetersius gabonensis
CTGAGTGGGCGGAGCTCCTTTATCTAGGCTCCTTGTATCTTTAGACACTTTGCAGCCTGTCAGTAAAACATTTGTTCCCATTTCTTTAATTTAATCTACTCAATGTGGCAAAGATGAGACAGTTTGACAGGCAGAAAATTGTATTTTTCAAAGCAAAGTATCTAGAAATGAGGGATGGCTTAAGGCTTTCACACAGCAATGTAAATTCTATACTTTTTGTGCTTTATAGTTGGCTGAAATTAGTCCAGTTTATTTTCAAGGAAGACAACATATGACAGTGACGTCAAAATTTGGGATAAGCCAAGAATGGATTGTACAATAAATGTTTCAGATTTACATCAGTGCTGAACGTGGTTTTCAACATGTTATTTTTTAATGTTCTTACTAAGTTTGGAATGCTTTGGCCAAACAGTATCCGAGCATGCCCGTCTTCAAGAGTTTTGGGTCAGATAACATTTTAGCATGTCCAGAGTCCACATTCAACTGCATCAAATCCAGTTTTGAGAAAGACAACAAAAGCGGAGGATTTAACTGCACCTAATTAAGTATAAATGCGTTTCTTTATATGATTTAATCATAGAGATGCATGTTACTATCCTATCTTTTCTCATACAAATAGCTGGTACAGATCAAATAATTTATTAAAGCATTAAAACAAATAGTTTTTGATTGAATCTCACTCAAGACAAGCACTTACAAGTAGTCTATACACCCAAGAAATGACATCACACACTGCTCTGATTGGTTTGAACTTATTTATTTATTGTTTTCCCCCTTAATATACGATCCAGCTGATTTCAGCACAACACTCCTACCTGATTTCGGGTCAAAGACTTCTCTGATCGCTCTTAATAAGACTGGGTTGGTGATCAATTATATGCCTTCCAAAACTCAGCTTTAAGCTCACTGTATCCATGTCAGACAGTTAAAGTTAATATTATGGCCTGATCTGGTCCTACAGTGTTATTCAGCAGCACTTGCATTTTGATCATAATAGACAACAGTGAAAATGATCACATTATAGTAGAATCTAAAGGATGCATCTAAAGGATCATACACATACTATTAACAGCATCATACAAAAAATAAAATAAGGTCAGTAAGTCTCAAAAAGGATTCTTTCTCAATCTTAACACTGTTTTTCTCATTTGGACTCGACTGGTCCTGGATTTGTTCTTATCTGGGACTTGACAAAGATGGTCTTGACTACAGCACTGCACTGAATAGGCATGCTAACACTAAACACTTTTTTTAAATACAAAAAAAAAAATAATCAAATTTCTGAATTCAGGCAATTTGATCTTGTCTCAGGTAACTTGGAGGACATAACAGTCCCAAATCCTTGAGCACTCAATTATAAATCTAATCGAGTCACAAGATAGCTAAAGAGTCAAAACAACAGGAGCTGAATTTCTCAGAAGTATCATTTGCTGATGGACTGTCAACAAGGCAGATGTTGGGACAGCATGTCCACTGGAGTGGTAGAGCTCAGTGAGCGGGGCAGTCCCGCTGAAGGAAAACAGCAAGTTCAGGAAACACCTGCAAAACTCATCGACTTCAGCTGGCAGATGCAACACATCTCAAGGGGGGTTGTGGAGGTTTCGGGACAAGGAGAAAGGAGGTGGGCAGAGAGACAGAGAGTGAAAGAAGTAGACAGAGGGTCAGAGAAAGAAAGAATGGGGAGGGGGCTAAGAGGGAAAAGGCAGCTCACCCCCGCAAGGCACTTCTCCAGTGTGTCCAGGATGATGAGCTGAGAGTGATAGAGGTTCTTTTCCGCGGCCTCCCCAAATATTCTCTGAAAAACGGAGAGGAGAATTGTTAAAAGACTAGGCGGAAGGGGGACAAACACTTATGATTAAGATATTGCAAAGCAAAACACTGTGCAACACTGAAGACGATTAAGTAGTCATGAAAGAATTCATGAACAAAAAAGTTCACAAAGTCATCAATAGATGTAAAACTAGACCAGAGGTCAAACATCCTCCTGGAGATCTGGTTTCATTTCCAAACCACAACTGCTGCAGCTAATCAAGACCTTCTGAAGCCAATAACTGGATGGACCAGGTGGGAAAACATCTGTTATTTTCCTTTCTTCAAATATTGTTTAAAAAATGAAGTAACTCAATAATGAATCAATTTGATTTGTGTCCTGAACATATCTTTACACTTGAGCAATGGTTTATTTAAACAATGGTCAGATGAATTTACATAATTTTACACTCATCCTATATTTAACTGATCACCCAGGACAAGTTTGGTGTCCAAATCTTGTTCAGCCCTAGAGCTACAAGGTTAATGTTGCCAGCATACACGACCATTTAAAGTAATTTAAACTAACATTTAAAGAAGCAACATGTAGACACTAAAAATGTCTGAGGTAAGTGGGGTAAATGTGTACATTTGAATTTTGGAAGAGCTATTAATTTAAGGAATAAGGAATGACTTACCATATTGTTTACATTCTTCAGTATGTTAGTGAGGCCACTGATGACCAGAGAAAACTTGTACTTGGAGATGTTTATCAGACATTCCCTGTTGTGCTCCGTGCTGACTTTGGTGTGAGTGTTTTGTTGTCCAACTTTGACCGGAAGCTGAAAAAGAAAAAAAAAGGTGTTGTGACAAACTGGTCTCTAGATCTCTGCCAGTGATGTGGGGCATTTGCTTTGCTTTTTACCAGTTTAGATAATAGTTCTAGGCCTTTCTTGTCCTGCCTTAACTGACATTTCAGTGATTTTTTTGGCAGTGAAAATTACAGAAGTCTTCAGATATCTTCGCAAGTCTTCTCTTGCTTCACATGTGTCAAAGAACTTTATTCTTAGATCCTCAATCAGCCTCAAGAGGTTTAAAAAAAACCCAGCTAAACAGATTGTATGGGTGCCTAAACATTTGCACACCCCATGTTTGCTTCAATATAACAATTTTAGTTTTTTCTATGTTAAAAATAGGTAAAACAAAGCCAGATAGTCAGAATAAGAGGAGGGACCTGCCCGAGCTCAAAAGGACTGGAAGCTGGGCAAAAGGATGTTTGGGTCCAACTAAGAAGGCAAAGGGTTGAGGAAGCCCAGAGGCAGCAGCGGGATGCTCTGAAGCCTCAGCCCTCATTACACACGCAAGCCTCGGAACAAAGAAGTCTTTGGCTCGGTGCCGTGCCCCTCCGGGACGCAGACGAACACCTGCAGCAGCCAAGAGACATAAACGCACACATACAATCACAGCTCTTCACAACTATGCTTTCAGCTTATAATCAATTAGCCTGGGGGGAGCATCTGTTTTAGACGGGAGTCCCCTTCACTTCTACCCAATGGCCTTGCAGGAAATGTCTCATGTCTATACAGTACCGGCCAAAAGTTTCTCCATTCACTTAAAATTTCTTTGCTAAACAGATTTACAGTATGTTCACCATTTACTGGCCAGAAATTTATAAAGAGCCACATATTATAATTTAAATACACATCACTCTAGAGTCCATTTAAAGTTAAAGGACAGTCTGGAATTTGACTCTGAATCACCACAAAACCACTTAACAGGAGTCAGACATGCACTGTTACAGATCATGGAAACATGTATTATTTGACATGTTTTCATTTATAGGCATCCATTTGATGACCTTCCAATGGTTGCAAAGAAAAAAATCTGAAATACAATATGTGCAAAGACTTTTGACTGGTAGTGTATGTTTGTCAGTACTAAAAACTGTGTAAAATGTGTAAAAAAAAAAATCAGTTCGAGCCTGCTGATGACCTCCTTGACCACAACAGGGAAAATCAGCAGATAGCTTAATACTGGTACGAAAAAATGGAAATGAAAATCTCGGGATCGGAGAATGGAAGGCAGGAAAACACGCAAAACCCTGTCTCTTATCACACACACAGAGCTTGTTGACATCCATATTCATGCCAGCAGACACAGGGGCACTTTGTTTCGCTGGCGCAGTTAGAAAATTCTCTTTAGGTCGTAGACAAGACCCTTTCCTTGTGAGCACTTTGGCAAAAGCCACTGGGGAAACACAGAGCAGACGAGATGAGAGTGAATCCCATCGCCTGGAACACTAGAAATCACATCAGTGGATTGCGGGATGGGGGGCACTAGCCCAACTTGCATGTTCCATCCAACTCAGACACTCAGAGCGTGGGAGCAGCTCAAGTTATTAATGAAGTTCAGAAGCTCCTCACTCAACTGAGTTTGGTCTTCCAGGTCACGGCGTAGCAGAAACAAATAATATTTTAAGTGGTGGGTCCCACATTCAACACAGTCTCAAGCATCCAGACCACTTGGCCATGCATAGTGGCGAACAGTGTAATCGTTATTGCAATATCGGTCGCTACAATACTGATATCACAACAGGCTGCAATGTGCAAATTAACCTCTAACCAACCACATTGTTTCCTACAGGTTGACCAATCACAGCTCCAGGCGAGTTACTGGCTGTACTGATGAACTGATGTCTTCATGTAATCCAACTAAAGTCTAATTTTTAACCATTAAAGGTATTGCTGAATCGGTGCATGAACAGGTGGGGGCTAAACTACTGTAGCCAGAAAACAGAGATCTATGCAAAGGTGTCATCTCAAAAACTACGTTTTAAAAACAGGCTGCTTTTGAAACTTAATTTTCCAGTTGTAGAATATATGGATGTGCCATTTTAACCTTTTTTCTTGGGAGAAAAGTGCAGATATGGGCGATTTAATATGCTGAAAGGCAGTTAAATCACATTACTAATACTTTATCTATATTGTATCAGTTGTAACACCTTATTCTGTCAAAACAGTGCATGAATGGGCGGGGCTAGACTGTTATAGCCAGAAATGGGGTTTCTCAAAGCACAAAGCTTGGTCCTAGCCAGGGCAGAAGCTTTGTGGATACTGTTTCAGGTGTTCTTGATTTAGTTGTGTTACAAGTAGAAAGTATGGCAACTACTAAAATAACTAAAGGCCACAAGGACAAGTAACAATGCTGCCAAAAAAAAAAGGTGAGGTGTCCTACTCTTCCTTTAATGCTTTTAAGGAGTGTTTAGTGTGCTGAAATGCTACATAGATGGACAATGTGTCCTACAGACTAAAACCTATGAGCCTGTAGTTTGCTTACATATTGATTTGGTGTGATTTATCACATCATTAACATCCGTTATTCACTGAAGGCCTCTAAAGATGTTAACATACATTAAACATTAGCCTCTGCCGCCCACTAAAAGTGTTATGACTCACCACTGCCTTCTACAGCTCTTTACACCCCTCAAATAAACCAACATTTCTACCCACTGCCGTCTAAAGGTGTAACACATGAAATAAACAAATGCCCAGTTCACATCCTGTGTCTTGGGGATAAAGCAAACAACTGTGTAAATAATTCTGTGCAGTTCAGATGATTACAATCATCCTATTACGTTGCAATTAAAGTTCGGCAACAGTTTTTTTAATAGCGATTAATCATACAGTTTTCTGCAATTAATTGTGGTTAATAGCACTGTTATACGCAAAATTAAATAATCAATTCAAAACTAGTGTGTTTCGCATTTTTATTTTAAAAGAACAGTAACCCGTCAGCTGTAACACAGATCAGCAGGTCGCGGTTGCAGTCTATCACGGATATTCAATCAGACATCAGAACGGAACGAGCCTCCGCTGCTCAGCACCACCCCAAACAACCAGCACGAGGACGAAGGGGCGTTGTGCACGAGGTCCGGACGTCACGGTCAGCTGTTCTCAGAGACGGGACGTTTGAAAGTAGCCAATACGAGAACAGTATTTACTTCTACTCGCTGCTGATAGGCTGCTGCCCTGTGACGCTGCAGTCCAGAATTTCCCCCGTGGAGTGTTTTCATTTTGTTCTTAAAGCCCTGTATTTTA
Source organism: Brachypetersius gabonensis (assembly GCA_037577145.1). Taxonomy (NCBI): domain Eukaryota; kingdom Metazoa; phylum Chordata; class Actinopteri; order Characiformes; family Alestidae; genus Brachypetersius; species Brachypetersius gabonensis. The sequence continues at coordinate 14,121,080 of JBBJLR010000037.1, forward strand.
TTACTGTAAATTAAATTAATTGATTACAGTATTTATCCATATTATACCAGAGAAAATGACAGTGCATACCAAAGAAAACACCTGTGCATGAATTACAGTACAGTCTATACAGGGGTAAAATCGGTATTTACATTCTAACACAGTGAGAGTTCAGTGTAAACTGTACAGTATGAATACAGGTTTATCTTTACATTTTCTTTAAGGGTAATGAGTTTAAAATTAAATTAAAGTTGGGAGCATATTTAGGGTTGACAGCTTTTTTTGCAGATTTTCACTACAGGCGGGTGATTTTTACTGTACTGCTATTTGAACAAAAGTGCAATAACATTTGGTTTGCAAACACTTGAAAAAATAAGCAGCTTTTTAACAGCCGTGTTCTCTTTACAGTTACAGTTAAAATGTTTCTTGTAAGTCTCAAGTTAAATAATCAAATCAAATGTTTGCCACTGCAGGGCATTCATGTTTTATCCAGTTTGTTATAGAATAAACAAGTTACCCTCAGTCCATTAAACGAGTCCATTATTGCAGCTGCAAAGGGGGACTAACTCCATATGAAGGTCTATGTAAACATATGAATGGTGTACCCTTTTGGTGTATTGGTGAGACGTCCCAAAACGTTTGCTCATAAAATATGGTCAAAAGTTATGGGACGCCTGAACACCAGCTGACACGTGTAGTGCTGCATGCTGCGCGCATCCACACATGCACTTTCAAAAATGGATTTTAAAAAACTGCGTTAACACGTGCCAAGCACTAGTTGCAATATACAACTGGATGCATGTTTTTTTTTTCTCTCAATCTCAGTCAATTATGAATGTAAATGTAATGCAAAAGTTTTGTTCCTGTGATTGTTTTAACAAACTTTCCACAAAACTAGTCATAAATGATTAGTTTGTTTTTCACTACACATCAACCGGGATGACCCTTTAAACCACTGTGACGGTGAGATATGAAATGTCCAGGCACCAGAAACCTGAAGGCAGCTGAGATGTGAGGGTGTCAAACATATACAGGCTGTTAAAGCTGGTACCAGTCACACTAAAGCCACACAAAATCCTATTTTGTGATTATCTGAAGCTTAAGACGAGGCTTAGCATTAAAAGCCAGTTCTAATCTGTCTTATGCTGTCATTAAAGTTTAATGAGCCACATCCTGGAAAGGTCTAACGTCTAACTCAGTCACTCAGAGGTCAATCCAGTCCAGGGCTGTCCTGCAGCTTTAATGCATTTCACAGTATGGTTCTGCTCGGCCTGCAGAAAGACAAATGCTTTGGACAAGTGAAGCAAATGAGACAACTCCTGTCTGTAGACAAAAAAATAAAAATAAAACTATGGAATAAATTTAAAAGAAGATTTGTTCATTTTTTACAAAACAGGATTAAAAAATTCCATTCAGAACTTCCTATCAGTACAGAGAGGGGTCAAATGCAACAATTAAAAAATATATATTTTAAAATAAAACACCCTCTGTCGACACATTATATATCATGAACAAAATGTTTAAACATAGTTGATCTTCATATCTTTGATACGCTACTTTAAATATGTAAGTGTGTGTAGACGTTCAGCACTGACCCGCTTTGAATCACCGTGTTGATAAAAAAACACTATAGGTGTGTTAAACTTATTTTTTGCATGTTGAGTAGATTAAATGAAAGCAATGGGAACAAATGTTTTACTCCAACAGGCTGCAAAGTGCCTAAAGATTCTAGATAAAGGAGTTCCAACCACTCAGCATTCAGCACCACCAGTATACTGAGTAAACTATCTGTATAAATTAACTATGATCTCAATATTGACCATAGTTAATATTGACCAGAACTAGAGAAGTGCCAGAATATTGTTTTGGAACTTAATTGTCAAATAAAACCTTTCACTTCCACCGCATTTATTTTATTGCCTAAACCACTACAAAAGAAAATATTAGGGATGGTCCGATAAGGATTTTTGCCACCGATACCAAGTACCGATTTTATGTCATGGTGATCGGCCGATACCAATGCCGATTCTGATGCTTTAAGTTTATATAACTGATATAAATCTCTGATCCCCATTAACTTCTTTTCAGATAAAGATAATACTGAATTAAATGTTATATTAAATGTTTTGCGCCTCCATAAACGGCAAATAGCAATTTTTTCATTGTTTCTCGAAACGTGGTAGTAATTCCACACCGGCGATGACATGACTGCGACCAGTAGTCGAGTTGTAAAAACAAATCGGGGGGATGGTGAATTTTACCTTTTATCAGACATATTTTGTTCTGACAGTGCACATAGTGGGAGAACTGTGTACCCTTTTTATTGTTGTTTAAGCAAAAACATAAATATACTCTACTATCCTAAAACAACACGCATGGTCTCCTGTCTCCTGTCATTGATCCTCAGAATTGGAGTCAGTCTTCTGGCTGACATAGCTATCACATGCTCCATTAGGGTCAACTCAAATACTGAATGTCATTAAAGTCACTGTTGGTGGAAAGGGCAGGTGTCCCAATACTTTTGTTAATTTAGCGTAGATAGTATATGGCCACTTTCAATGTACTATATGAAGAAAACAAACTAAATGATTCCCGCTTGAACAGTTCAATGCAGTTAACAAACACTGAAAGATTCTAAATGTACTGTTCACTCCTCAAAGACAGCCGTCTCGCTCGCGGTACTTTACTCAATTCGGTACTTTACTCAAACCTGACAGTTGACTTCATGTTTCAGAACCATTAACACACTAGGGCTAATATTAAAAACATTAAACTGACAATAGTCTGATTTCCTTAGGTGTAATTATTATAGGAAAATAAACAAAACAGTCCAACAAAAAACTAGCTTAAGACCGAGCTGGTTTTGGTTGGACTTGGGTTTGATGTACTTCTATCACAGAGAACCAGCATGGGTTGAAATATAAAATATCAATACTCATTATGTACCAGTGTTTTGTTTTTTTTACTGACATCGGGAAATGTCTTTCAATAAGCAGGAATCAATGCTATTCCACAAAAAAACTATACAATTATAAATACATACAATTTTAATTTAGAGATTGTTTGCACTATATAAAATTAATTATATTTGAAATGACATTTAGGCCTCATCCACACGGACGTTTGAAATGAACGCGCTCTGAATGCCACATGCGTTTTTGTGGCGTTTGGTAGCAACGCTTGATCGACGTCAGCAAGACGTTCGACTGGCGTCTGACGTGGTTTAACGCCAGCCTGATGCCCAATCTGTAGTTTCGTGTATTATTTTGACGCCAAGAAAACGTAGCATGCAGCGTTTATTTGATGCCATCCGAACGCGCAGCCGTCCGAACAACGGTGCTGAACGCCGTGTGGACGCTTTGATTTGCTTCAATGAGCAGAAAAACGGGCGGCGTTCAATAGGAGCTCACCTGGCGTCACAAACGCCAGAAAAAAAACGCCTGGTTCAGACGTCCGTGTGAACGAGGCCTTATTGGTTATATATACAGATATTTGCATACACATAGAAATGTCTATATTTATATTTTTTGTACTAGTTATGTTCTATAGCTTTTAATCTATTGTCCACTGCTCTTACCTTTGTACTGTCCACTTTCTGTCATAACAATGCAAATTTCCCAATAAAGCTTTATCACATCCTTAATATTGCAAACAAACTAATTTCACTGAAAACACATGTTGATAATGATTTCTATTAATTTAATCCATTTTAACTGTGAAGATATTACCTAAATGATGTAACTAACCCAATACTATATATACACATATATATCTCTCTCAATACCACCAATCACTGTGTGCATTTTCACACGACCATCTGCTCTGACAGGAAGTCTTTCTATATTTCTCTCCTACAGTCAGAAGAACTCAAGGTCATTACAAATCTCCCTCATCTTCACTGCATTCAACAGGCTGTCACAGGTAAACAAATCCAAACACCCAACCAAGTGCCCAAATAACTTTGTGTGTCAGATTTGGGGACCTGCAACTTCATTAGATGCTGTGTCTACATGTATAAAAGCACTTATGGGCCAAAACACTCCTAGAGGCTTTGAACACATTCAAGGTTTCACATTTTCAACTGGTATGACAAACAGGGATCATACCATACTGCTATTACATATTAGTTAATATAACTCTGCATAATATTAATTTTTGTTTTACATTTTTGTTTGAATAGTATTTTGTTTTGTTTCTTTTGGAAAATGTTTGGCAAGTGCCGCATATGATTATGGTTACTAGAAATGTATATTTATTGATTATATTGCCTCTAACTAAATAGCACATACACCAATTACTTAATAACTCAAACGCAATTACTCAGTAGCCCGAACACCAATAACTCAACAGCCCAAATGCCAATACCTCGGTAGCTCAAATGCCAATATCTGAATAGTTTGAACAGTAATAACAACAACCCAAACATCATCACTACAAAATACAGCCTTCAATTACTGACAAATGTAGATTTAACATTGTTCAACCATTTAAAACATGAAGAAAGCAACAGAGTAACCTGATAAAACCGACCAGCAGTGACTGATACTAACATTTGATTAATAATTTAACTTATGTCCAGCCACTTAAGTTATGATACTTTCCAAACTGGTGTGTTCACAGCTCTGCCACAAATCCACATTTGTCAGTAGGCAAAATTGAAGGCAGTTTTGTGGTGTTCATGTTCGGGCTATTGAGTCATTGGTGTTCAAACTATTCAGTTATTGGCATTTGGGCTACTGAGTAAGTAACTAAGAACAGCAAATTAAAAGCCTCTCATCCATTAAATTCTATTTAAATGTTACGATCTTGCACATAACTGAGCCCTTTCAGACGGCAGGTTTATGTGTTTTTGGGAAGCTCTTTTTGCGGAAACAGTCTTGGTCATCCTCAGCTAAAAGAAAAATACTACTAATTATTTTCCTGGATAGCACAAGATTTCCCTGGACGTTTGACTTTTTCTCTCCTCTTTCATGCATTTTCCGTGGCTGGAAGATTGTTCAGCTGTGTCTCAGGCTTCTCAGGATCCTGATATTCAATATTGAAAATCACAGAAATTATTGAAAACACGCCTCAACCTTTTTTTGCTAATCTCCATTCGAGAATGTGAAACTTAGACTATTAGAAGGTAACAGTATGCATAAGGTCATTATGGTCACTACGGTCAGGACAAAAATTAAGCTTAAACAACAACTCTTGAGCTACCGCTCATTTCATGATTTTGCTCATTTTGCTTGCAAAGATTCAAATTAAAAGTAATTTTAATGTGGTCTTGAGAAACAGTTCTCCAGGCTTCCTGAAGGACTTTTAAAGACTCATTTTCAGACCCTAAAACTGACCCGTTTCAGATTAATGTTTTTTGTTAAGCCACACAGTGACCTGGGTATGAATCATTCAAGCAGAACAAAGAGCTGAACTGACTGAAATTCTGAACCAGTGAACAAACAGGAGCAGATGATTCCAGATGATCAGGCGGTGATCAGTTTACTGGTGGTGCTGAATGCTGAGTGGTTGGAACACCCATAGCTAGGCTCCTTGTATCTTCAGGCACTTTGCAGTTAAACACGTGTTCTAATTTATTTAATCTAATCTACTTAATCTGCCAAAGATAAGATTGCTAGGAAAAACGTATTTTGCACCAACAAGGTGATTATGAAGAGATGTAAGGAAGTGATGGGCGGTTCAAGACTTTTGCACAGTACTGTAAATCTGCCTTATGCAGGCTAGTGCTATTTTTCATGGCACATCCTCTATATTTAAGTATACAGACTATGGTGCATTATAGGAAAAAGTCTTTTAAAAGCTTAAAGAGGTCTGATCAAAATATTTATATTAGCCAAGTGTATCATTAAGCCTTTCCATCACACACTGTGTCCTCCGTCAGGCATCTGTCAGCAGTGCTGTTTCAAACCAAGCACTTAAGGGAAAAGCTGAGACTTTATGACAGCCTGAGAGAAGAAGATCCAGGCCAAAAAAACTCCTTGATCTGGACTAGAACTTCCAACATCCAGGCTATCCTATATATCCCCATCCTCCAGGTCCTAGCCTAGATGCTAACCAGCACTTTTTCCAGTTAGCAGAGACCACAAACCAAGAGGACGATGGTCCAAACTCTCCGTAAAACGATTTTAATCTCTTGTCAACCAAGTGGACAGAAGAATGAAGGTATGAGGGGCTCTGAGGAGGCACCTCTGAGGCTATTCTGAGCTAAAGGTCTGAAGAGGCTCCTCTGAGCTAACTGGTTGGGTTAAGTTATGGATGCTCCATCCTTGGAGCCAAACAGGTCTCCTCTCCAGCCCTCCGGGGTGTTTTTAGGACCCTCTGGTCCAGGTTGAAGGGGAACTTGAAGAGGAGTGGTCCTCAGAGCCGTACTGTCCTGGTTTAAAGGGTTTAAGACTGTTTTCCTCTCCCGGAGCCTGGACAGACCTCAGCCTGCCTCTCCTGCTCCCCAGTCAGAGCTAAGCCTCTAACCCTGCCCGACACCAACAACCGGAGGGGCTACACCACCCAAGCCTGATTCCAATCCACGCCTAAGAGCCTTAACTCTAATCCGGCAGTCGGTTTTCACACGCAGGACTGTCGGTTTGTCGGAGAGAGGGTTTATCTCACCTGCTCGTCGAACCTGCCGATGACGGCCTGAACCCACTCCGCCGGTTTATGGGCCGCCATAGCCGCCCGGTTCACTCCTTTCCTTGCAGAATGCCCCCCTGTTTGTGGCCTTCAGACACCCGTGAATGCTCCAAGTCCGTCTCCAGGCCCGACAGGAGGGGGGCGGGCTGTTATTTGCTCTTTTTTTCATCCGAAACACCACCGCGCCGCCATGACACTGGCGGAAGTTTGAAAATCCTCCTCACCAGAGACGAAGCGGCGGATGGGGGGAGATACTGCGCATGCGCAGACGAGAGAGTGCGAGAGAGAATCTTTCTGTCCACACACCTCTCCATTTTCTCTCTACCTCCCATTTCTCATCCTTTCTCTACAACTCTTTCTCTATCTACATCTCTCCCTTTATTCTTTTTCTCTATCTCTGTCTACACCTCCCTCTATTCCTCCCTTCTCTTATTCTCGTTTTTTTATGCTTCTCTCTCTCTCTCTCTCTCTCTCTCTCTCTCTCTCTCTGTCTCTGCTTGTGTGTGTGTGTGTGTGTAAGATAGAGAGGCGATTGGGGGGGATGCTGCAGATAGTGGCTTACTTTTTTCATTCATACACACTTTTTCATTCATACACGCTTTTTCATTCACACACACTTTTTCATTCATACACACTTTTCTCCAGCCGAGGTTGGTTCTGGCCTACTTAAAGAGACACTCTGGGCAAAATATTAAATGTAACCGTTGCTCCATAAACCTATAAAGTGAGATGACCCTTTTAACGACGTGGAAAACTTTTTTGTACAATGTATGTTAAATATGGAAGTAATTTAAAAAACGTCAAATGCTGTGGGGTTTAACATCCTGCGGAGGTAACACTGATGCTCACGCTTTTGTATTTAAATATGTGGAGAGCAGTGTGGACTGGTTGGAATTCTAAGTGCATGCATTACCTTGAGGTGCGTTTGCCCATGCTGGGAATTGTGGTAAGAGAACAGTAATGGACGACAAATGCTGTCAAACCGATGAGGCAAAGGTGTGCAAAGCTCCGCTTCAATATGCACTATATGGACAAATGTATTGGGACACCTGACTTTTACACCAACAGGGACTTTAATGACATCGCATTCTAATACGTGGACTTTAATACAGAGTTGGTCCCCCTTTGCAGCTTTCACTCTTTTTGGAAAGTTTCCATGAGATCTTCTGTGTGTATTTGTGTCCCTTCACTCTGTAGAGCATTTATGAGGCCAGGCATTGATGTTGGACGCGACGGCCTGGCTCACAATTTCCATTCCAGTCCATCCCAAGTTCTTCCACACCAAAGTCATCCAGCCATGTCTTTATGGAGCTTTGTGTACTGGGACACAGTTTATGCTGGAATAGAAAAGCTTATTTCCCAAACTGGGTCCACAAATTGGAAGCATTGTGTTGTCCAAAATGTCTTTATTAGCTGCTTAATATTATACACTTGTGGCATAAAGTACGACTGAAACGCCTGAATTCAATAATTAAGAGGTGTGTCCTAATACATTTGTCCATATAGTGTACTGCCTAACAAAACTAATAATGTATTAAATCTTGGTTTTATGGCGAAACGCCTCCCTAATTACAATTCTAGTGGATATGAGTATTTCCAGTGATACTTTTACTTTGTGTTTGTAAGAAAATTATTTTCTTCACTTCTTTTCCCATCTGCTGCCCTGAAGTTTGCCTCATTCAGACTAAAACACTCCTTATAACCATGAATCGAATTACATGGGGTACTGGGGGGTACTGTAGGCCCCGATCAAGACCCAGATCCCCCAAAAGAGACAAAAATAACAGGTTCTTAACAAAGACAATAACCCCCAATTATGGTGCTAATAACTTCAGTAGGAAAGGGATGAGTGGGTTTTTAAATACATAGTAAAATAGGCTGTTTTTTTGCTTTAGTTTAGTTGCTATATGTTTACTGTATACAGTAAACTGGGGAGTGACCACTGTGGAACTCATCTTTAGTTGGTGGATCTTCCATTTTTCAGTCATACATTTACTTGCACTTTGTACAGAAATTATGTTACAAGAAGGGTTTAATTGTAAATAGTTTTCATTTGAGAAGCACATACATCATCTTACTTCATTATTATACATGAGTTTTGCGTTAATTAATTCGTACTTCAGTTAATTCAGTACTATAACTTTCATTTCAAATTACTGTGCTGGATTAGGCACATTCATTCCTTAAACTGTGATTCTAGAAAGACGTGTGAATTCTGCTGCTGTTTAAAGCATAAGGGAAATCTAGTCATAGGCAAGCTTTGTAACGTCCTCAAGTCCTCCCTCTGAGTCTATTAACTATCACATGCTCCAGAATGAGTTAAATTCAATAACGTGAAGGATGTCAGGAAGACGACTGGGGGGAAGAAAGGATGTTTTGTTTCTGTGTGTCTGAGGCAACATGAATGGAACACAGAACAAGGGCATGGAATAGGGAGCCGCACACAGTCAGAGAACAGTCAGTACAGAGGATGCCCGATAGCCTTAGTTTTGCTGGAGAAACAAAACATTTGGTTAAAGCAGCCAGTGTTGATAAATCACTGTCATGTAGTTTCAGAAACAACACAAGCAGGTCTATTGAGCTTGATGTGATTGGAGTACAGGGCTCAGGACTGGAATACCCTATTAGTATTGGGAGGCCTGACCACTACACCAACAGGGACTGTTGTATTTTAATACTTTAATACAGAAATGTTTCCCAACAGATACAACGGTTCCCACTCTTCTTGGAAGGCTTTCCACATGATCTTCTGTGGGAATTTGTCTCTCTTCATTCTGTAGAGCATGTATGAGATGTTGGATGAGAAGGTCTGGCTCACAATCTCCATTCTAGTTCATCCCAAAGGTGCTGGATGGGGTTGAGGTCAGGACTGTCTTTATGGAGCTTGCTTTGTTCTCTGGGACACAGTCCTGCTGAAATAGAAAAGGTTCTTCCCCAAACTGGGTCCAAAACGTTGGAAGCATGGCGTTGTCCAAAATGTCTTGGTCTGCTGAAGCCCTTGAGATTGCCCTTCACTGCTAGTAAAAGGGCCCCCGGAATTCAATAATTAAGAGGCGTATCATGACACAGTGTCTTATGGGTGAGCATTTTGGCAGGGTTAGTCAGACCAGGCTGTTCCAAATAGCTGAATGAAAGAATAGATGAAAGTAATACAGCCTGTTCTCCTTGATTTAGCCTGATAGGTCCTCATCATATACATTCACAGAGCATGATCCACATGGCAACCAGATCAGACAAAAATAAAGAAAGAGATCAGAAATGCAACACTGCCCAGATACCACAGATATGAACAGATATGATTTGGGCCATGGACCACTCTTTGTGCACCCATGCAACTGACATGTTTATGGTGGTGGTGGTGGTGGTGGTGGTGGTGGTGGTGTGTGTGTGTGTGTGTGTCACTAGTACAAGTGTTGCTTGGGTTTTTTACACATAAGCTGTCATACACATCACGACTGGTAATAATATTGGATAAAAGGTCCAGAAAATGAACAGATAACACACTGCAGCACCGCATTTGAAAGCCCCTTCAAATCATCACTGAAGTGCTCCAGCAATATTCCATATAAAGTACTGTGCAAAATTCTTAAATCAGGAGCTGCTGAGGGAGTTTCTCAAATCCAAACAACGGCTGGAGGAAGCGAGAAGGAATCTGGAACTGAACCTGTGTTCTTCTCACCAGCTCATAAAGAATCAAGCTTTTTTTTTTTTTTACAATCAAGCAAATCTTGATACTTTTGATTGCTTTCTTGTTTGTTTGTGTTCATTCTAATGTTAACTTCACCAGCAGAAAGACACTTTAATTATCACACACTGAGAAAAATAGTTGCCTAATAGATGCCTAATACTTTTGCATAGTACTGTATAGAACAATATGTAATATTTCTTACTGTAGTGGTGGGAATGTCAATTTTATCTTTTTATTCCAATTCTAATCAATTGTGCCTTTGGGCCTTAAACTGACACTGAGCTAAGAGTAACATTGCCTTCAACCTCCATGATGTCAATCTGCTGAAGCAGGTAAAAACGGTGGTTGTAGGTGAACATTTGGACGCCATTGATCATGATTTTGTAGCACTGGGTGTCGCAGACGATGGTGATCTGAAACACATCCAAATGTAAATGAAAGTCAAAGACAAATATTAACATGAAGCACAGATACAATATAATTAATGATTAATGATAGGTAGTCTAGGTCACATATGTAGGCTGTATCTGTCACGACTCACACACACAGGGATAAAAAGGATTTCTCTCCGAAGAGCCAAAGTACACACAGTACAGGATTTGATATGAGTTCAGGGACACGTAGGACTGATGCATGCAACTTCAATGTCTGCGCGAGTTACTACCACCTGCTTCCACCTTGTATACCTGACGTGCAGTCATTTCCGGTGCCCTCTGACTGCACGTAACCTGGTGTGCGTGACTGTATCACAACAAACCTTTGATCTTAGACGGGTCATAAATATCAGTGGGCATTATTATCATTAATGAATACATCACACTTTACAGAGCAAAGGATATGAAATATGCATTACATGGTTAAAAATTTACACAGTATGGTGCAACAGACACCCTTGAGATCTATCTATTTTGCTTTGAATCACCTTTTTGGTGCAGAAATATTTGCTGCCTGACAAACTGTTTCATCTTTGGAATACTGAGTAGATTATATGAAAGAAATGGGAACAAATGTTTAACTGTGACAGGCTGCAAAGTGCCAAACACTCAGCACCACCAGTATACTGAACACCGCCTTACATGGGCGCTGGAACCATTATAGCAGCGGGGACATATTTGCAAAATCATTTGCTTCGTCCCCACACTTTTTGTTTTCTGGACAAAAGCTGAGACCCTTGTTTTATTTACTTTGTTATAGAAAAACAAGTTACCCTCAGAATCCAGAGCATTACAACAGCTGCAAAGGGGGACTAACTCTATATGAAAGTCTATGTATCTGAACGCAGTGTGATTAAAGTTCCTGTTGGTGTAATGGTCCCAATACTTTTGTCCATATCATACAAACGAAAGTAATGGGACGCCTGACCCCCGCGAAAACCTGCAAGTTGATGCGTTCCGTGATGTGTTTAGCATTTCAAATCATTTCAATAAGGAAAATTTATTTGACATACGAGTAATTTGAGTTATGAGCTCCGTCATGGAACGAATTAAACTCTTATGTCAAACTCTTATATATATATATCTATAGTACCAAAAAGGGCTGGCCTCTGTAGAAAGGCATGCCTCCGTTCCTCTCCTCAGGTCCCCACCTATCCTGAAGCAGGCTGTTGCGCACCACCACATTTTCATTGAACCGTGGATTGAAGTGGAAAGCAAGGCCGGAGTTAAAGCGCAGGTTGATGCAAAACCTGGAAAGAAAGCAGAAGCAACTTCAGTCTGTTAAGAGGGAATTGATTTGGTGATGTGGCTCAAAATCTTTTTACGGTTTGAAATCATTCAATACTATTGATTAATGATTATTGATCATTATTAATAATTACCATGTGTATTTGAATTTTCTGTTGTAAGGCTAAATATTATTCTGAATCTAGAAGAAAACATTATAATGCATTCTGTATTGGGATAGAGCAAATATGTCCACGGCCCAAAGTCTAACATAATTTTCATGAAAAATATGAATCTGAATGAAGATTATTATATTAGCCAGCATGACATAAATCATGTAGTACATGCATTGAGTCATACTGGCAAAGTAAGTCATAAGGTTTTGTCACCACTGTAGTTTTTATGTGGAGTGTAGATGGGATCTGCTGTAAGCACCTGTCTGCATCATGGTTAACAAAACCCTGCACGTTGATGGCTCTGCCAGGGTAAAGTCCGCCCTGGATAATTGTTTTGTACGGCATTACCTGTGGACACAAGAAAAAACAACATGCAAACATCCAGCTTGTCTCAGCCCACACTGTTTTGTTGCCAAATACACATGAAAATTTTTACCACATTATCCAAGAACATTTCTGAGTCAGCCAAATATTCACATACTGACAATCCAATACTCACTCAACCCAAGATAGGCTACGTATTAGAGCTTTAGGTCTTTAAACACAGCTACATATACACATATTGCAGTGGATTGTGAGCCATGTAGTTCTTACATAGGCTTGTGGAGGACTGTACGGAGGGGGCGCCTGCAAAGAAAGAAAAAAAAAGACGATATATTTAGTCAAAGTTGTCCTTAAAGGAGCTTCTAACTTATTCTAGACCACTAAATGATAAGGGTCTATAGACGGCCCGACAATGACAGAAAAAACAAAGTGTATGTTTTCGCAAAATCTGACATCCACTAAAAATAGGACTTCACCCATTTTTTTAAATTAAGGGTAAAATTCAAGAAGATTTTAGAGGCATTAAAACTCTTCAGATGCCTGGTTCCATTCACCACCACTGTGAACAATTCTGACCCTGTACGTTTCTCTAGAGCTGAGCATGTCGCATCTTCTCAGGCATTTATTTAGGTGGGAATCCTGAAAAATCATTGGAACTCCCTTTTGTTGTCCATGTTAAAATGTTTGCTCACCTGAGACTGGCCTACATAGTGCTGTTTTTGGGTCCGCTGTCTGCGGTTCTGTCGATTGCCTTGGCCCCACTGCACCTGCAAGCGAAATAGTTTTCATGTAAAATACCATACTGACTGTTGTTTTTTCTTTATCCCAATTTAGTTAATAAGGTCTTCCCATACCGCAGATCATATAACAACACAATTTCATTCTGAGCTGCTACTATCATAAAGTGCAGCTGAAAGTTAAGCTGAAAGTAAACTTTCTGTATTGGTGACGTAGCTAACTCATTTCATATTAGTCACTCAGGTCACTTCAACTAATTTTTCATATTGCAGCTAGTGCAAAATGAAAAATAAATATCATTAAATATCAACTAAATATCATTATCAATTATCATGTGACAAAAACAAGACCAGATGCAACATAAATGCTGGTCATGTGACGATAACTATAATGAAATATATCATGTACTAGTGTTGGCGAATGAAAACTAAAATAACTAAACTAATATTCATACACTATGGAATCTCCTGATGCTACTGATTCTTAATTCTGCACAGGATTGCAGTTTCATCCATTCCCTTCATCTGGCTTTTCAAGAGCTCTAGAACTGGTTGATGGACTGTGTTTTCGAGGGCTATGTGAAACTGGAGCAGGATCGAGAAACATGCACTTGAAAACATTTTTACCTTCATATTACTGAGAGAAACCAGACACACAGTGATCTGCAAAAGTGCTCTGAAATTCTACTTGTAAGCTGTTAACTCCTGGGCAGTAGTGTTAAATTAGTGTTAAAACACTAATACTAGAAAACCATCTCCAGACCTCTTTCTTGGTGGAGGCCCAGGATTTCTTATAGCTTCCATCAAATATCTGGGTTGGTTCTTTTTACTTCTTTAAATTACGTGTTTTGCTCATGGAATTTATAAATGTAGAACTGACTGGAGGCATAGGGCAGAAATCTGGAACCGAGCAGGTGTTCTTCTAACCAGTTCACAAAATATCAACTACTTTTAAGGGATTTTTTTTTTATACTTTTACTGCTTTCTTGTTTGTTAATCACTAGCTGGTGGCCTAGTGTTTAGGGCAGTTGCCCTGCGATCAGAAAGTCCGGGTTCGATTCCCAAGACCGCTAGGCACCTCTGAGGTACTCTGAGCAAGGTACCATCCCCACACATTGCTCCCCGGGCGCCGTGTTCATAGTTGCCCCCTGCTTCACTTGGTGAATGGGTTAAATGCAGAGGATGAATTTTGTGGTGTGTTCACGTATGACAGAATTTTCACTTTATCCTTCACTTCATATGTTCACTTGTGATTTTGCTGGCATAATGAAATGCACTGGCTTTAAACAATTTGCACAGGTGCCTAAGACTTTTGCACAGTACTGCAAGTAATGTGAAATGTGCAGGACGATCTAAAAAAGCCTACCTGTAGTTGAGAGGCTGGCCATAGAACAGCGGGGGTCTAAAGGAAAAGATCACTGTGTTTTTAAGTACCATTGCTGGGAATTTTCAGGAAGGCAAATGTTGAAGTTGCTTTGGCAGATACTTACCGCCGGGTTTTGAAAAGAGATGGACTCGATCTCCACACCCCCGTCCACAGAGATCGCATTGACGCGGGACACAGAGAGACGGTGCAGGTATTCCAAGTAATGGGCCCCATTTACTGTGACCTGCAACAGAGTGGCACAAATGAATAGGTTCAATGCTATCTAAACCAGCCTGTCCAGCCTGTCCAGGAAATCATTTTTACAAAACAGGATTGTGTCCAAAACGTCCGGAGATCTTCATAAACCTGCAGTGGAACTCCTCAAGACATCTATGAGCATATTGGATTTTACCCTCTAGTTTGGGTCCTATCAGTCTGGAGTGAAACTTCATGTTAAGTGATGTGAACAGCAGTAAAACAGTACAGGAGTTTGACCAGAAGAGGATATTAGGAGCTAAATGTGATGGACTTCAGTCTCTCGCGGGTATTTTCTGTAACTAATTCGCTGAACACCCCCTGCACATGCATGGAAACTGCAGATATACACATTTTTTTTTGTTTTTGTGACGTCCGGGTCTCACCCGCCACGCCCCCATGTCCTCATGCTGGTTGTTTATGTTTGGGTGGCAGTTAGCAAGGCAATCAAGAGTCGTGAACAGAATAAAACTCCGTTGTTTAGTTGCAGCCAAACATAAACAACCGGCACGAGGGCGAGGGGGCATGGCAGATGAGGCCCGGATGCACAGTCAGCTGTACTCAGAGACGGGAGGTTTGAAAGTAACCAATCCAAGAATGTTATTTATTTCTCCTTGCTGCTGATTGGCTGCTGCTCTGTGGCACAGCTTCTTAAAACCCTGTATTTTTCATACTGTAAATTGAATGATTTTATTACTGTATTTACCTGCTTGTATGAAAGAAAACACCCGTGCATGAATTACAGTCCAGTTTGTACAGGGGTAATGTGAGTATTTACATTCTAGCACTACGGGAGTACAGTGTAAAATGTACAGTACAAATACTGGTTTACATTTACATTTTCTATGAGAGTAAAGAGTTCAAAATTAAACTAAAGTGTTTTTGGAGCATATTTGGGGGTGTTTTTAGGGTTAACACAAAAAAAATAGGCATTTTTAGGCTTTCTTATTTACTACATCAACACTTTTTCACTACACAGGTGTGCTCTTGGGACTTTATGTCAATCAGGGGAAAAAACAATAGGCCATAAATAACAACAATTATATTAATAATAACCATTATTATTATCATTATAATTATAATAACAATAGCTACAAGTCTGTCTTTTAAAAATAACAGCTCAGTACAATACTACTACTACTACTACTACTGATAATGATAATAATAATAATAGTTATCCCCAAATAGTTATCCCTCTTACCACCCGAACAGGCAGTAAAATTGAAGGTATAAGCCTCTTCCTCACCGTGTAGGAGTTCTGATTGACCAGGAAAGTGAGGATGAAGTTAGACCCTCTGGGCAGCGCCATCTTGCGGCTTCGCTCCTCAGAGCCCCAGGACGAGTTCTGCAGGGTGTTGCACACCACGACTCCTGAGTTCCCACTGTAGCGTGGGTTGAAGTGGAGGGCTATGTCTGATGACCCCGTGGTGCCACATTGCAAATTCACATGGAACCTGTCGATGCAATTCAAAAGCAACATTTGGTTTAATAAGACCCAGGGTTCAGGGTTGTTATGCAGTATTGCTCAATATGAATAGTTACTATGGACCCTTTAGGAATGGTGTATAGGGAGGAGAGCAAGGAATGTAAGTCAAAGAGTTTAAGTTAATGCTTAATTTTTCAAAATTAGTGGGTCTAGAGCTTTGACAACAAACATTTTGATAACGACCATCAAAAATACAGATCATCTGATGTGTGGGAGAGTGTCTGTGTCAAATGTGCAGGTCGTTGTTGTGTTATATACTACTGACCACACGGGATTCAAAATTCTAAACAAAAAAATGTTTGGAGAAAATGTAAAAATAATACATATAAATAATTTATTATATCTTGGAAATGTTAAACTACACTCTTACATTATTTTACATTTAAAATAGTGTGTTTTTACTGAATGAGGAGTGAAGCTGCTGGAATAGAGACCATAGAAAAACAACACATATGGAGACGTTTCTAATTTTTACACACACACACACTGCAATAGTTCGGAAAAGAATAGCATTCTGTGCATTTTACA
>JBBJLR010000037.1:14155123-14165288 GCA_037577145.1 Brachypetersius gabonensis
AAGTTGGGTTGGGAGCTGGGTCTAAACTACGCAAGCTATGATGACTTTCACCTTGATATTTTAGCGTGGATGTATACTTAGCCGAATTGCACTGTAGGGGGCGAGAACGAGTCTTCGAACCTGTGTGTATGCCTACTGTGAATCAGGGACTTCACTAGGACGGAAAGACAAGGGGGCCTTAGCCTTAGCCTTAGCCCCCAGGGCTGTAGGAAAAAATTAGTGTGTATAGAGGGCTGAAACCTTTTCACCATACCTTTTCCTTTCACTTAAGGATTTGTAAAGTGTGTATCTGTGCTCAGTGATATCTTGTAAGAAATGTTTGAATATATAATTTAAAAATAATTAAAAATTAAATAAATTAAAATAGTAGAATAATGACTATATATTTAGGGTGGCTTGGGATCATTTTGAGGGGGGGGCTTCAGAAACCCGTTCTCAAAGACTTACTTTTAGTTATTATTTGAGTAGCACACATATTCTGAATGCCTTCGTCAGAATTCAAATGCGCCATTTTAATCTAGATTAATCTAGAATAATTCCAAGATTACAGTGAGATTAATCTAGATTAAAAAAATTTTTTTTACCTACCACTAATATATATATATATATATACATATATACATACATACTTTTAATGATAGCATATTGTATATAGTCAATAATAACAGCACATATGCATTCTGCATATACATCACATATTGTATATACAGTAAATCAATCCATATGTATCATCATATATACACAGTCAATGGAAACATATGCATTCATTGAATGTATATGCAATATGTAATATACACTCAGACTGGATATATTTACAGTATATATGATGCATATGAGAGATACATTTTCTGACTATTTATGACATGTACATTCATTAATTCTATATACAATATGTGATGCATACACTAAGACTGCATTTATATGTTTTTTCCTCACTGACAGCATATTTGATATATATTTAGTGTAAATATGATTCATATAATACACAATCTTTGTGTGCTCATAAGAGCCCTGCATTCATATGATGAAAGCAATGGTACTGAATTTAATTCAGTCGTACAGCAATGATGACATGACTTTTCAATAGACAACAATGATTCTTCATGGTTAAATATGAGCAATCAAAAAAATACAATGAACTGCATTAAAAGAATGTGATTAACTGCAGCCTTAGTGATACATCTATAACAGTTATAGAGTTCCAAGGGTTGACTGGGGACAGACTCGGTGTGGGGAGACTCAGGACAGTCCTGGTCCAGAGAACCCGTGAATTTTAGCCTTGACCTGACTGAGGCACGTCGGCCAAAAAAAGCCAAAGGGCTTACGGCTCTTAAGTCCGTGTGACCCTCCATCATCCCTCACGCAAGAGTGTGTGTAAGAGAGGGTGTTTGTGTGTGCAGTGACTCCGACTCGCCCTCTTTTGGACATCAGGCCTTGGAAGTGTATCCTGTTGTGACATTACTCATAATCTCTGGGAAATCTGTAGAGGATTAGCCTGGACCACACACACAACCACTGCAAATACATAATGTCTCTTCCTCACTCTCTCTCTCTCTCTCTCTCTCTCTCACTTTCACTATCTCTCTCAGAACACACACACACTCAGAGCGTGCTGGAGTGGAGGGTAGGAAGTGTGCCCTATTTCCAGTTGGGTCGTGGGATGCAGCTCTAAACAGAAGGGGAGTTGCTGCCCACACACTTGGCTTTAGGCCTTAAACCAGGGTTGCCAGATTGCTCCAGAGCATTCCACCAAATCAGGACCAGCAACATAAAGCACCTGAATCGTCCATTACAGTGGTTTGATTTAAGATTTTAAAGCAATAGCTTTAAAATAAATGGTTCAGTCAGTCAAGACAAAGTTTGTTTCTTTTATTTTAGAACTTTAGCTTTGAGGCTAATGCTGCTAAATGCACTGAAACTATTAAAACCAAACTGTGTAAAAATACATCACCAAAACTTGACCCAACGTCCTTAACTTCATTAAGGTAACGCAGATTAGACCATGTGGTTTAGGACACAGTTCTTTAACTTATGACTGCTCTGTGAGTTCAAGTCCTGGTGTTGTCTGGAATGACTGTATGCAAATTTATCCATTATTATAGTTCACAGTAAGTCATACTGTGCCCTAAAACACATGGACTAAGATGGACTTCAGCAAAGATCACGGTATTATGCTGCATTTGACTTAGCCTGGGCATGGGAAGATGGAATTAGGATATTTGGGACCTCTTGTGTTGTCAACCCTTAGAACTCTACAGCAAGCAATGTCAGCATGTGAGTTAGAACACTATTCCACAAGTCTACAGAACCTATGCTGTATCTAAACTGTACTGTGACGGTACAGAAGTTGCATTTTCCAGTATATCTCAGCCCAGTAACAGAGTTTCTGATGCATCAGCAGCGCAATTCTCTCCTCACAGTTTATGGCCTGCCATCGTCTCAAAACCGCGTCCAGCTTTGAACCAGCTTTGACGTGGTGCTTTATTATTTATAGTCTTGTTTGAGTTTTTTTTTCTTTAGTCATGCAATGGTTTCCTAACCCAGTTAACCTGTTAACAAAGGACAGATGAAGATTTGTTATTTTGCGTGCACATTAAAAAAAGTTTTTTTCCAAGTCTGTTAGTTGTCATGACAACATTTTGACCAATCAGAAAGCAGTGATGCAGTCAACCTGGCTGCAGCCCACTTTTGGCCCTGCCGTTGAGCAGCTTTAGTATGGGTCACTTTATTTGGAAAATATTTTTTCACGGTACGGAACGGTTTCTTGTGCCAGTTGTAAAGTGCCATTAGATACTAGTTATCTTTTCTATTTCCTATATTTGTGCCTATTTACAATGTATTTACGGTTGCAAAAGAGATAAAAACACTATGTGTTGATAAAAGCCAAAGCAAAAATATGAGAGTCTCACTTTACTCTTTACACTTTACACTGATGCAGCTCTGTTGATATGATGCAATGTGCTGAAGTCAGAGTTCTCCTTCCTGGGTAGGAAACCCCAGCTGAAGGAGCATTTTGTTTTTTCCTAGGTCTGATCACAAGCACAAGCCCTAATCACATGATCACATGATCACAAGTATTAATTTTATAACAGAGAAGTAACTGAACAGTACACTTTAAGATGATCTATTACATATGAGGTGTGGAGTTTGAGGGGATAAACCACTGAGTTTGGGGAAAGTGTAGGCTCTGGAAATAAAAAGTGACCTACTTGTTGGTGGGTGTGTCCTCAATGCGGTTGCCCAGCTGGCTCTCGTGGCTCTTGCTGCGGGTGAGGGTGATGTTGGGCAGCAGGTGGAGCACTTTGCGGGAGGGAGGTGGGGGCGTGCACGGCGGTTTCAGGCGATGTCTCCTCTTGGAGGGCGGGGTGATGGGCGGGGTTGAGGTGTGGCCGTGGAGACGGACTGGTCTGGAGGAATAGTAGGGGCTGGGGTCTGTCAGGCTGTCGGCGTAACCGTGGGAGATGTGGGCCTCGGCGGTGGGTTGAATATGGCGCGGGTAGGAACACAGAGAGAGGGGTGTGGAGGGAGTGGCTGGAGGCCGGGCGAGGGGGGAGGGGCTGTGCGGGCGTACGGGTCCACTTAGCAACGGAAGCTGATCCACAGGGGTCAGTCCTCCACTGTCCCGCCTGGTGGGCTCCGAGAACCAGCAGCCCCCGTCCTCTTTAAACTCTCCTGTGGTAAACAAGGCCAGGGTTAGATCCCTGATTAGCCCTTTAGGGGGATCCCAGGCCCAGATTAAGCCTAAACCCAGAGTAAAATAATTCATCTTAGATCAGGCTTAATCCAAGTCTTAATTCCTACGGGTGTGGATGTGTTCATTTTGTATTAGTCAACTATTGGAGTATTAACTCTTAAAACCCATGTGGCACAGACCCATGCTAGATGCACAACAAATGGTAAATTGTCATTAGATGGCAAAACAACTCCTTATATGGAAGTTCATCCAGTTCATGTTAATGCTCCAAGTGTCAGACCTCCTGTGTTCCTGTGTCACGTAGATCCAAATGTATTGTAATTTAAAAAAAAACATGTAATAATAATAACTGCAAGTGGCATCACATTCAAATGCCCTCAAAGAACAACATTTCTGAGAGAAAGAGCAGCAAACAGCAAGAATGTAGAAAACAGCGAGCATGTAGGAGAGCAAAGACCAGTTTTGAAATCAGATTTTACTAAAACACTTCGAGGGTTAAGCAGCTGTTGGGCTGTTTAGCAGCTGTTGGGTTGTTTTCTTTCTTCAGTTTAAAACTGCTCAGTGGAGTACAAAGAGCGCCATATGGTTAAATGACATTAACAAAGGACTAGAACTGAACAGGCCTTATTATGGCTGATGCCTATTCAGTAAAATTTAACTTGATCATGTTTGAAGCCGAACATACTGTTTGGGAATAATGAGAACATCCCTTTCGGCTAGTCAGTGGAACCCCTATCCAAAAGTGAATCTAAGTACTAGGTGTCCCAAGCTGGGCCTCCTTAGTGCCACACCTGATTCAGTAGCGCTCTTTAAGCAAGAGAGGGCAGCGCTGAGCCGGGCGCACTCCTCTGCACTGGAGCCCAGCCTCCTCATGGTCTCTCGCACCTGAGCACCAGGCATCTGCAGCAAGGCATCCAACGACAACTTCACGGGCACCGCCTACGCACAGACACACAGAGAGAGATCAGAACAGACAGTGAGTCTGGTGAGAGGATACACAGCACACACACACAACTCCAACACTGTAGTGCGAAAAAAATCGGCATAAATATACATTCAGGCATGCAACCTCAACAGGGGTGACAGCGTGATAAAGCTCCAGGGATGAAAACTGAAACGCTGCTACAAGTTGAACTGAGTACAGGACATTGCCAAAGTCTTACTGTTTTTTTCACATTAACGTACTAAATATTCTAAAAAATAAATACAAATAACATTAAATAGTGGTTTAATGTTCCATATATCAGTGTGTTCTTGCGGAAGTCCAGTATTACTGTGGTGTCCATCAGAAACCCGATTTGACTCAGGAGCTGCTGATCCAAACAACGGCTGGAGGAACCTGGAACCGAACCTGTGCTCTCCTCACCAGCTCTCACAGTATTAAATACATTTATACAAACAAAACAAATATTGGTGTTTTTTACTCCTTTCTTGTTTGTTTGCATTTGAAATAATGTTAACTTTGCCAGCAGAAAGACACATTAATTATCAGACACAGTTTAAAACGATTTGCACAGTGCTGCACCGTGTTTAAGGCGAAGGGCAGCCATGTGAGTTGGTATGTAGCAGACGGACAAGCCATTCAACACCCGCCGCCCCCACGTACTCACAACCTGGTGGTCATCGTTTTCCTCAAGAGGTCTAATCCAAATGAAATTCACCCATCTCTCTCCCCCGCTCTCATCTCTCCTCTCCAAAACGGCCCGGGCACGTGACCTCTTAGACTAATTAAGCCCAGCAGATGATCCGATTACCTAATTACGGACCTGCGTGATTGGATGGAGTGAGAGGCAGCCGCGGCAAAGCTCCTGGAGCCGGGGATCTATTGTAACACCTTCTGGCTCGGATGTTCTTCCCACTGCGGTACATCCACGACCATAGACTGCACCTTAGAAGCCCAACACCTGCTTTACCTTCACCTTTCTATTCAGTGAAAGCAACAGTATTTTATACATTCCTAACGTTAATATTTCATTAATTGCCACTCACTCAACCACCTGTTCATCCAGAATGTAAAGTTATACATATACGACGGGTGTTCAATAATTTATCTACCTGAGTGTGAAGGAAAGCAGAAGTGTGTTGAAAGTGTGTTCACACATGTATATATATATATATATATTCATATACATAATTCACTGCATAAACACGAAATTTCACTATTTCAGAGGATACACAACACACACATGCATACACAAAAGCCTAACATAGATTCAAGGATGCAATGTCCTTGAGGGTTAAAAAGATTCGAGCCTGCGAGAGTCCGCGAGGTTAGATATCAGTCTTAAAACCTGCGTTTACATTCAATATTAGAAACTCACTCTCGAAAGAACATCATTGTGACCTTCCAAGCATCCATCCACAATGTGAATAGGATGTATATATATTTCATAAAGGAACTGTGTGGTTAATTGTGTAACTCCATTTGAACTATGCATTCAACTATTTACTAATAACTCAGTAATTAATGTCAGACAGATGAAGTTAGAGAGGCTCTTTCTGAAAGACAGTCAGCATTAAGTGTTTTAAGGCCACGTCTAAGGCCCCAGTCTGTAAGTCTAACGACCCGAACGCCTCCGAAGGCCAGGGCATGCTCTGGGGAGAGGTGGTGACGGCACAGCGAGAAAACCACAGCACACACACCTGCAAGCAGATGGTTTACTTTAATCACAGGTGGTTTGTGTTGGCAGCGGCAAACGGACGAGTATCCAGGTGTGTATGAGCGTGAGAGTGTGTGTGTGCGCACATGAAACGTCATGAAACCTTGTGTGTAGCTATAAATATATACAACAGCTATAAATCTGCGGATGGACACGCCTCTATCAGACAAGAGACTTTTCTCTCTCTAAACTTGCCCTCGTTTTGGAGCACCATTCCGGCCTCTTAACGTACACAAACAGACAAACAAACTCCCAACAGGCTGCCTGGAATCCAGAAGAGCAGCTGAGACAACAGACCGCGATCAGCACAGCGTACTGGAGCAAAGTCTGGGGATACATGCACGCCTCTCGTCCTGGGTGGTAGCGACCACCATAAAACACTGCTAACACCTCTAGGAGCTCATTCTGGCCGTGCAAAACCATCACTGTACCTCGTAAAGCAGCGGCCTCCAAGCTTTTTTTGCGCCGCGGCCCGGTTTCATGTAAAACAATACAACTAAAGGCAAAGTGTGTTTGTTTTTTACTCATTTTTGTTGGCTTGTGTCAAGAAATCTAAATCATCACACACTTAGCTAGGAATGTACATTCAGACTAATGTTCTAATATTTGACTGTTCATGACAATAAATGAATGCATGTTTGGTTTACATAAAAAAAATAGTTTTTTTGTCCAATATCAACACATCATAATTCATGGTGTCCTCCATCTAAACTATGAGACTGGAATTTTTAAGACCCCTAATAATTACTTTTATTTATAAAGCGCCTTCCTCAAACTCAAGGTCCCTTTACAAGCGCAGTGTAGTAGACAAAATATTCAACATTAAATAGTCCAAATGGAAACAACTAACAGGCAGATTCAATATGTTAGGAGTAGAGGCAATACACCGAGAGAATCGATATGTTTAAGCTGGGTCCGGTTTCCAACTCGGAAAGTTGGAGGAGCTTCACCACTCCTGGCCTCAAAAACCAAGGTGGCTGCTGCATCAACAGTACTGGAAGCACTAAACATTGTTTATAAGCCCTTCTGTCTTATTTGTGTCTCATTAAATCAGTTGTACGCACAGTGCTGTCCTACTTCTATCCATGGACATGTTTCTGTTCTGTGGTTTATGCACAACACACCAAGCCGTTTTCACCTGGTACTACTACCAGTGGCGAACAATAGCTGGCTAGAACCTGACCTTCCATCACGATCAGCTCCATCTTCCCACTTATGAGGTACACAGAACGCAGCAGTAGTGGTTTGGGGGGGAACATTTACAATTATGTTTATTAGCTAGTGGCCTGGTGGTTAGGGAGGCTGTGGGTTCGAATTCAAAGTGCTAGTGGCACCACTGAGCGTCCCTTGAGGAACCTCGTAAGAACCTCATTTTACTGATACTATACAAAAGCAACATAAGCGGGAAATCAGTTCAGAGTATGTGACCTTCCACGCGTCCATCCAGAATGTGAATAGGATGTATATATATTTCGTAAAGGAACTGTGTGGTTAATTGTGTAACTCCATTTGAACTGTGCATTAAACTATTTACTAATGACTCAATAATTAATGTCAGACAGATGAAGTTAGAGAGGCTCTTTCTGAAGGACTGGTTAGAAAGTTGCCTCTGCAATCAGAAGGCTGTGGGTTTGAATCCAAAGACTGCTAGTGGCACCACTGAGGTCCCCTTGGGGTACCGTCCCCACAGCTCCCCGGGCGCTGTGTTCCTGGCCACTGGTTCACTTGATGAATGGGTCAAATACAGAGTTTCGCACTGCAAGGTCTTCACACATGACTATAAGGGGCTTTACTTTACCTTACGTTCACTCAAAAGTAGCCATAAATCTTTAAGTTACTGTTTTAACACCACTAACAGTAGCCAGTAAAACAACAGCTGTGAAATGAAGTGTTTCTCTTCAGAAGTGTCTTTTTTTTGTTGTTGTTATAGTTGTTTCTGCTTATTTTGACCAGTGACGTCCCACTGGATCAAGCAGTTCCTCCTCATCCTCTCCGGCTGCTATTCCAGGACCTGGCAAGAAACGCTAAGCTTGAAGTCATGGCGACCGCAGTCTACCTCTTCACACCCCCATACAAAGCAGTTCATGACAGGGTCCTGTCTGCTGGGCTACGGTAACATGAGGACACGCCATGTTTACAGCACCCTGCTGAGGAAATCATTGATCAGAGTTAGCCTTGAGCACAACGCTAACAAAACGCTAGAAAACCATGAATAACAGACTCTGTCCGACGAGTCACAAGTCAAGTGTTTATATGGACAACGCTGACAAACATGTCTCTGAACTGCACTGACTTACTGGCATGGCTGAAAACACCACCCATAAAGCACCAATATTTATAAGACTTAATCAAAACTATGGAATAGTAAATTACAGGAATTCACAGTGGTGGTGAATGGAACCAGCCGTCTGACAAGTTTAATGCCTCTTAAAGGTGCTCCACAGAAAGTTTATATAAGAAATGATTACGAATAAATTGTCTGATTTCTGAGACATTATATTACAGTAGTTTTGCGATAAGACTATTTTGTACTAAAATGTATTTTACACATTTAATAACAATATAGTATCTTTAATCATATTCAAGACAGACGAATGCAAGGCAGAGTAGTCCCCTTTAAAAGTTTATTTCACCACTTTTTTATTACTAGAATCACATATAAAAAGTCAGAAGACACATTTAGGTTCATTTTGGTCATTTTGTAGACTTTCCTATCACCACCACTGTAAAAACATCCCATCAGACTACTCTGAAACAATCTGAATCATGCAGAAAGTTGGTAGAATTCTCCTTTTATTAAGACTATTTAACTGGTCATATTAGTTTATATCAACCAACAAAATCAATCTGTATTTTAAGCTTAATGCCGCTGTATTATATGTATGGCATATATTGTGTCATATTTGAAAGATGTATAATCTTATAATAATTTATTGCACAAATGCAGGTTTATGATGGCGGCAGTGAGCTCAGCAAGACCCTCGACTTCACAAGTGATAAGACTTCACTACTTTCAATGGCAGCTATACTGAGAATACGGTCATCCTGTGCAAGTCTGAGGTTTTGTTTACTTCCTCTTCTAGAAAGTGACGTATGCATATTTGACATGAAGAGAGCAGTTTTAGGTACCGCAGGATAAAGAAACATCTAAGTGATGTAATTACTTATTACATCACAGTATGAGTTATAATCACACTACAGTCACTGACCTAAAAATCACTTTTAAGAATTTAGTCTAAGAATTCACCAACACTCTAATTAAGTAGCATAATTACAAAACCAGTTACAAAGTAAATCACATTTATATTTAATTCCTATTACATATGACATATGACGAGCTATGATGTTTTGTTGGTTTATGAAGAAATGAAAATGCCTTTAAGATGTATAGGATGCTTTTTTTCTCACCGCAAACCTGGACTCAGAGAGAGAGAGAGAGAGAGAGAAAGAGAAAAAGAGAGGAAGGGAGAAAAAGAGGGGAGGGAGAGAAGAGCAAGAGAGAAAAAGAGGCAAGAGAGGTTAAAGACAGAGAGAGAAGGAGGGAAAGAGAAAGCGGAAGAGAGAGATAGAGAGAGAGAGAGAGAGAGAGAGAGAGAGAGGGTGAGAGAGAGACCTTGCTCAGATTATCGTGTGGATTAGAGCTGCTCTGGTCTCTGTGGTCAGCTGAGCCACAACTACAAGCTAAGTTTACTACTCACGGGCTCTGGCACTGTTACACCTAAACTCTCTCAACTCACTCTCTCTCTCTCTCTCTCTCTCACACACACACACACACACACACACACACACACACACACACACACACACACAC
>JBBJLR010000037.1:14165388-14186188 GCA_037577145.1 Brachypetersius gabonensis
AGTTATAGAGTCTGATGAGTGGGTGTGTGACAGGGGGAGGAGTTATAGAGTCTGACTGGTGGGTGTGTGACAGGGGGAGGAGTTATAGAGTCTGATTGGTGGGTGTGTGACAGGGGGAGGAGTTATAGAGTGTGATGGCAGTGAAATGGGTGTCTGCTTTTTATATTATGTTATATTTTGTATCTGACAACAATATAGAATTTCATATAAATTGATACGATCCAAAATAGGTTTAGTTAAATTGTGCTTTACTGAATGATAAATACCGCCCACCACTAGACACACATCTCGTCTGATCTGAGTGCAGCCTGTTTGGACTCTACCTCTATAAGCTCCGGCCTGAGGTTGATGGTGCGCAGCCAGTCACCCAGTCGCGGGTAGCTGTCCAGGGCCTGAGGCCTGTCTCGCTCCGGCACTTTCAGCTTGCACTGCAGCTGCTTGCAGATGTACTTCATCAGCTTCACCTGCAGGGGGAAACAGGGCACACAGAAGGCGAGTGAGAGTGCCTCTGTTGTTGTTGTTGTTGCTGTTGTTAGAGGCGAGGAAAAGGCAGGCGCAGTCAGGCAGCAGTGGGGCGAAGGCCTGGACTGAGAGCTCTTTCAGTGCCTCACTTACCACTGCTGTCAGAGCTGGCTGTGATAAAACATCAGCTGATATTTACCAATTGTGTATGAACTATCCAGTACTCTCCAAGTCTTGAGCCACCCCTCATTTCTTTATGTTTTGCTTTGAATCACCTTGTTGGTGCCGATGTACTATTTTCTGCCTGTCAAACTGTCATGGACATATTGATTAAATAAAAGAAATGGGAACAAATGTTTTACTGACAGGCTGTAAAGTGCCTAAAGACACAAGGAGCCTAGATATGGGAGTTCCACTCAGAATTAAGCACCACCAGTATACTGATGATCACCGCCTGATCATCTGGAATCATCTGCTCCTGTTTCTTCACTTGTTCAGGACTCTGCTCTTTGTTCTGCTTGAATGATTCATACGTAGGTCACTGTGTGTCTTAACCAACAAAAACATTCCTCTGAAACTGGTCCGGTTCAGGGACTGGACCTGAAATGAGAGGCTTTGAAAGTCCTTCAGGATGCCTGGAGAACCACAAGACTACATTAAAGATACAAGAAAGTCTGGCTCTTTGGAAGCAAAATTAGAAGAAATGAGGGGTGGCTCAAGACTTTTGCACATCTCACAGAAACAACCAGAACAATCAGTTTTATGACCACTAAAGGAACTGAAAGTGACAGCCTGAGTGAAATGAGATATAGCAATGCAAAAATGTGACAATATGCACTGTGAAGACTAAGCATTCTATTATGACATTTGATGTAAAACCATTATTTACACTGTTAAACCCTCCAATCAACAAATCAGTTCAGCCAAGTCATGCATCACCCCTACCACCTTCCAGCACAAGTTTTATTAGTAAAGTGAATAGTCATCATTTTTTTAATTCAAATTTGTTATAAATATGGTAAGAATACTTAATATTTACACTCAGTGTCACTGAACTGAATCATGTACTAAACGTAACATTAAACTCATGGTCTGTGGAATAAGGGAAAACTGGAAGAGAAAATGGATTGAAAACATACTAGTAAGAATAAATAAGACGTTTTTGTTGTCTTACTTTGTTGCATTTATTGTGAGCATGTCAAACTAAACCCTAAAAAGTCAGAAAGATAAGAAACCACCTATGAAGATCATTGTTTAGACAGTGGGAAGAGAAAGTGAACAGTTTTATTTATGTCACAGCATTAAAATGCAACTGAATTCATGAGTCTCTTATCATCCAGATCTGAACAAATAAAGAAAACGCATCTCAGGCCCACCATGAAAAGCAGGCATGGTCCATCTCTGCACCAAACTCCAGCTAGGCTAAAATTCTCACATTACACATGCAAAGTCTTCGCACAGCATCACACTCAGAAAAATAAGAGTAAGATTTTATATCAGCATATCATTTCATTATAAATATTACACAATCTCACCACAGAGTGACTTTCCAAGAAGAAGAAAACAACAGCTCTTGTATGTATCAAATAGAATTTCATGTAATTAATGGACATGTTACACCCAGTAAGGACAAATGTAAACACTGTCCCAGTCTGAGGCTTGTGGCGAGGACAGAGTAGACTGTAAGCTGTGGAAGTGGACAGTGTCAGTACAGGTCAGTGTCGCATGGGGCAGCCGGGGGCTGTAGGCCAGCCTTTATCCAATCAAAGCTCGATGCTCTGTGCCATCCAGCAAAATGTTGCTGAGCACAGCAAAGGCTTTAATGACCCTGGCGCACAACTCAGTCCTGAGGGCATAGCTGTGCGGTCAGACACACCTCTGCAGAGACGGCCTTAAGTAATTGGCTTTTACAGCTTATTTTCCATTTTTGACGGCCATGCAAACGTGTACACACCAAGACTGGGCCAAACGATGACTATCTGTGCTCTAATGGGCTGTATCTAATGATACACAAATGTGCACTTTGCATGAGAATATATTTGTTTTTTGGTGGTAAGAGGCGAGAAATCCCAGTCTCTTGACATTTGTAGGTTGATTTATTCCCCTCTCTCTAATTATACTCAATATAGCTAGCAAGGACTCCATATCATCAAAACTGGGAGGGTGGAGCCTAGCACATGCTACCTTTGAGTCATGCAAAGTGGCAGTAAAGAAACATCGTTGCACAGATCAACACACCTGGGGATAAGCACTAACTGCCAGTTCTTCTGTCAGATAACAGGGGCAGCTAGCACTGTGCTGCATGATGGTGGGAGAGGGAGGGCTGTCCTACCCACCCAAACAAAGCAAAGTCAAGTGGGCTCCACTGAAAGGATGTAGTAGGGTGTTTTTAAATTGTTTGGGAAGACTGTTGACCATCACAAATGTTTTCATATTGTTCAAACGGCTTGGGTTTGTTTTGTTGAACGTTGATTTTTTTGGCAGGAACTTTTATTACCATAGCAGCAAAGATTTGGAGAAATGTTACTAGTGGGTATACACATTTGCGGTTCTTTGTTATAGCTGAACATTATTACAACAAGCAGCACTAAACTTAAAGATAGAGGCATCCTATTGGTTGATTCCAACCTTGCATCCCCTCTTCTTTACATTCAGTCTAACATCACTGTAGGACCTCTTATAGTGCTGCAAGATATGTGGTCTGTTAATGTTTATCACAATACAGGCCTTACCAATGGTGATACCAATGATGCAACATGCAAATGATCCCCCTAGCCAATCAGTGACTTTGTTTACAGTTTGTTGTGTGGGCAACCTTATCAAATAGACAGTTCTGATAACATGGACAAACCCCATGTCAATGTACAGCAGTCCAGTTTGTGTATGTATGTGTGTATGAATATATGTATATGTACCTGAACCAGCAGACTATTCTCTCCTGTCAAACCAGCAAATGTATGGCTAAATTCATAAAATGTGATTAAAAAAGTGATCCAAATATAACATGCTGTCCATGCTGTGCCTCCCCAGTTCCTCTTTGAAAACCAACCAAATGAATGACAGCCCCTAATTAACCTGATTTTTTAATGTACACCACGCCTTTTAGCTTAAGCCCATATTCCAGAGAAGCATTTGCAATGTGACTCGATTTCTACTCCCCTTCTCGCACTCTCTTTTTTCTCCCCGATTTCCCCTCCAGTGAACAAGGCCGTCAAATAGATATAAATAGCTGTTATTATATGGAAGGGAACAGCGAGCAGACCTCCACTTGGGGGAGGGGGGTGCGTCTGCGCTGCTGGCATGGCAACCGAGTGTCATCGGCACATTGCAGCCCCAGTGACGACGGGGGCACCAAGACATCAGCGCTGGCTGTGGAAGACGCCGGGTTCATGGCGAGGCTAACAGACAGGCCCAAAGAGAGCAAGAAAAACAGGCGCGGTAGGACGAGCCCAAAGCAGGAGGAACCGGCAGGATTTGTCTGCATGCTGTCTGACATTCCTCTAAAGTAAACTTTAGATGGATGGCTTGAATAAACAGCAATGCTAACATGGCTAACGACACATTTAAAGTAGTAGGATATCGATTAGCATTTGCATAATGACCGTTAGCAACGCTTGCCACTACTAACGATCAAACTATGTCATTAATATTGCTGCATCTTTTACTTGCGACTAAATCTCCCAAAAAAAGACGTTTCGTTTATAATTGAAAGTGCCAAAATCAACAAATAGCGCTCAATGAGAAAACTAATTTCATTTAACTTACGTAAGTGTTAGACTGAATACGAAACCAAACATGACATTTTTAACAAACAAAACACCTGCATGCATATACAATTTACATAGTAAATACATGTAGTGTATATATTACATGCATGGATAATTTACTCTATATATTTTATTTTGTTTAATGAAAATACCAAAAAATTATAATGTTATTACAAATAGCATTTTAATATAAAAATAAAAAAATATATACAGTTAGCACTACAGGACTGTTTTGAGTGCACTGAATGGGAAGTGTTTAAAAGGGGCACAGATCTAGAGGGGTACACGTCAGCTGTCCTGTCTTACGTGCAGTTCTGCACCGAGGCTGCCCTCCCCACAAAGACCATCAGGGTTTTTCCAAATCAGAAACCATGGCTGGACGGCACAGTGCGGGCCCTGCTCAAAGCCCGGGATGCTGCCTACAGGTCAGGTGACAGGCTGGCCTATAGCAGGGCCCAGAACGAACTGAAAAAGGGAATCCAGCTGGCAAAGTGCAGGTACAAACAGCGCATTGAGGAGCATTTTGGAAATAACCCGAGGGACATGTGGAGAGCCATACGGAACGTTACTGACTACAAGGGCAGTGACCACCTTGTCAGCCAGGACTTTACCCTTCCTGACACCCTCAATAGTTTCTTTGCACGCTTTGAAACACCCAGCAGCAGAGGGACTGGACAGAGTTGGAGTTGAAGGAGCAGGACCAGACTCTCGTCCTGCAGCTTCACCAAGTGAGGTCCATCATGAAGAGCATCAACATTAAAAAATCAATGGTTACCTGCCTTAATGATTATCGCCCTGTTGCTCTGACCCCAGTAATTATGAAGTGTTTTGAGAGGATTCTCCTAAGACATAGTAAGGACATCATCCCTGCTGGTTTGGCAGAGGATGCAGTCTCAGTGGCGCTCCATATAGTCCTGAATCATCTGGAGCACCCTAACACTTGTGTGGATGCTATTTGTTGATTTTAGTTCGGCTTTTAACACTGTGGTGCCGGACAAACCGACATTAAAGCTCCACAACCTGGGGATACCTGCATCTCTGTGTCGATGGATTAGCGACTTCCTCACTAACAGACCTCAGGTGGCATCAGCCAATCAGGAGCATGAAGAAAGAAATAATGTTCTCGGATTGGCTACTTTCAAACCTCCCGTCTCTGAG
The DNA here is from genome assembly GCA_037577145.1 of Brachypetersius gabonensis. Lineage (NCBI taxonomy): Eukaryota > Metazoa > Chordata > Actinopteri > Characiformes > Alestidae > Brachypetersius > Brachypetersius gabonensis. The sequence continues at coordinate 14,170,776 of JBBJLR010000037.1, forward strand.
TACAGGTGACCATGACGTCCGGGCCTCGTCCACCACGCCCCCCCGAGTCCTTGCACTGTTTGTTTATGTTTGGCCGCTGAGCAGCAGATAGGGATGGGAACCGAAATTCGCTTCCAAATACGAACCGATTCAAAAATACCAGGTATCGGATACCCACTCAGAATCAGAATCACATTTATTGGCCGAGTATGTGAGCGACACATTTGATTCCAGTCGTGGTGCCTCTCAAGCTCAACAGTATAAAACAACAACATGTAAAGATACGTGTGCCTACACTTACAGAGCTGCTGCTTCTCCAATAGGCCAATATACATGATTCTGATTCTGATTCTGTTACAGAGCTGCTGCTTCTCCAATAGGCCAATATACATGATTCTGATTCTGATGAAATTACATCAGTTGACGCTGTCAGCCATTCTAGTGTCAAACTCTGCTAGGACGTGTGTGTTCATCTGCCAGGACCTGTTTTACTCGCTAGGTTTGTTAAAAAAAATACGCTTTATTTAACATGATGTTACTTTCTTCAGTTATTTATTTAATGTAAAATTACAAATAGTTTCACCATTAGCAAATCAGTTGACTGTTTGGTATGAATTATTCGGAATAAAGTTTGTTTTGTGATTTAAACAGTTGTCCGATCGATAAAAAACGAATTCAATTAAGCGGAACCGGAACCGGAATAGAAAAAATTTGAAAGACACCCACCCCTAGCAGTGGAGGTTCATTCCGTTCAGGTGTCTGATTGCCTTAACAACCAGCACGAGGACAAAGTGGCGTGGAGGACCGAACGTCACAAAACCAAAAAAATTGCAGAGGATATCTGTGGTTTCTGCGTATGTGAGGGGGTTCCGCAAACAATTATTTGTTTGGTTCTCAGAAAAAATCAGCGAGAGACTGAAGTAGCGACTGCTGTACGGCGTTTAAGTGGGGGTTTCGACATTTTTATCAAGAGCAACATGCAGGAAATTGTGGCATTGCGTACTTGCCAGGATGGGGAATTAAAACCACCCCTAAACGAAATGAATTGCTATAATTGCTATAACTTCCTAATGCGTATATGTGAGAGAAAAGAACAGCAGCACGTATCAAACTTTACATATTCTATCATTTTAAAAACCTATTTAATATAACATTGCTTTCGAAGAGTTGGATTGTGGGGGTCCTTTGAACTGTAAGGTGTCCACGGTTGAAAAAGCTTTGAGAACTCCCTGCTGTACACAAGCAGTGTGACCCACTACACTACTCCACCCTCTATATGCTTCTGTTCTGTAATTAGAATGTTTACTGCTGGAAATTTTCTGAAGGAACGTCCAAAATGCTTCAAAGCATCTCTGTACAGACACTATGACCTTTGATCTCCTTCAGGCCAGTTTTTCAGCCCCCTTCGCGGGAGGAGAAATTGCAGGACGCGTTGATACCGTCTCTCAGTACTGCAGGGTTTTCTTTTTTGCCCCTACTCCCTTGGCAACATGTCAGGATCTTTTCGAATAACAAACACGACACGGGAGGGAATGTTCTGCGAGGCAGCTCCCCCGATCCTCCACAAACAAACAGCGCTGGCTAGCAGGGGAGGAATTTTCCAGCTCTGTGGAGAATGCTGACCAGAGCAGTGTGTGTGAGAGAGACAGAGAGCGAGAGAGTTCCTTAATACATCAGTTTTTCTCTCTCTCCCTTTCTCCCTCTCCTTTTCTCTTTTCTTGCCTCCTCTCCCTCTCCCTCTCCCTCTCTCTGCCTCTCTTTTAACGAGGACAGGTCATGCACACACCTCAGTGCTGAGCTGCAGCAGCTGATGACGCAGGGAGGAGCAGAGGGGTGGGGGTGGCTGGGGGAGCAGGGTTTGGCCTGCTGAGATGGGGCCCTTTCAGACGCGGCCAGGCCGGCAGCTCACTGACGCACGGATGAGCCCTGTTACCAAGAGGCCAGCGGCCATAAAGCCAGTCATCCTTTTCACACCTCCACCCACTGGCCAGCCATCCTCCTTGTGCTCCTGCCTCCTCTAATCCCAGCATTAATGAGCGAGCCACAGCCACGGACGCCAGCGCCCAGTGGCATCCAGCCAGTCCGGGTCTGTCACTCCATCGCAGAGGCTTCAGGAGAAAAACAGTAACAGAATAAACTACATCAAGAATGTTCTTCCACCAGGCACGGCTGTAGGAAGGAAAGTGTTTTCACCACCAAATGTGCTCAGGACACATAAGTGCAGATATACTGGCTGAGACATAATAAGAAATAATAACGAATAAAAACTGGCAGAAGTAATAATTTCTGAATAATTTTCTGAATCACCCATTAAAATGGCCATAAATGGCAATTTCTAGTGAAGAAAGCCACATATTGTGAGTTGGTCAGACTTTAGGAGGCGCTCCAAGAGTCAAAAACGATTGTGCCAAATGTATGTATGAGTATGTAGATAATCTTTTTGCAAAACGTGCTTTCTCAAAATAGTTTACAGTTAACTTTCAAACAGTGCCTTATGTATGTTAATGAGAGAAAACTGGCCCATTCAGCCATTAAGCTGATCAGTTCTCTAACCAATCATTCCTTAGTAGCAGTAATTCTAGCACAATTCCTAATTTTATATAAATATAACATTGTTTACATATATCGTTTTATTGTCTTCATGTTTTACAAAAACATTTAGACCTAAAACTGAGCATCATGAAATGATTATAGACAATAATCAATAATCACAGACTGACAAATTGTTTCCATTTTTTGTTTGTTTCTTACAATAGCAGGTCTCAGGTGTATCAGGTTTCCTTATGAATATCATCCTGTACTGATCATAGCATCACTTATAGGCCTGCACTTCTGAGCTGAATGTGTGCTATTATATTTCTCTAAAAGTCGGCCGTTGGCCGTGAAGGTGTCCCTGAGAGCGGCTGCTCACCAGCCACCTTTTGAGTGCCTCGAAAAGAGAGTCAAGTGGCCTTTTGCAGCTCATCTGTGCTTATGCTCTACCCTTTTGAAAGCATGCAGCACGAAAACAAAACGCTGTGGCCTTGAGCGCACGGGGGCAGCAGCTCGGCGGCTAACCAGAGCGCTAAAGCCGAGAGCCTCTCAGACGGTAAGGTGGAAGACGGAGGTCGGAGGCCATGAATAGGTCAAGGCAGGGAACGGAGAGCACCTCACGGCAGGGGCAAAGGGTCACAAACAACTTCTCCCCGGCTCCACAGCTAACGGCTAATCCTAATTACGCTGAGGACATTGATCGCCCCACTCAATAAAGCTCAATTTCCTTTCATTTGAGTCCGAGGAAAGGCATCCCCGTCCGCGCTGACGGTAATATGCGTGTCAAGGAGCTGAGGAGGAAGATTTTTCCTTTTTAGTCTTTTACAAATAAGAGCTTTTCAGTTTGCCGCGCTAATAAAAGAGCAGCCTTTCACTGCTATGCAGAAAACCCACAAGGCCTCAGCAGCTCATAGTAACCTTGGAGCTTACAAAAAGAGCACTTTGTCCATAGCAGGTCTAGAATGTGAATCTCTAAGCAATAAAAAAATGTTTTTGCTCATAACTGGCAGCTTTTAGGAGTTTTCCTGAAACCCAATCTCCTCACGCGAACCTGTTCTTACAGCACGCAACTAGAACAGCAAATAGCTGCATGGTGTCTTCATGTTGATCCAGCATATTTGGACATGTTTTCTTCCCTAAGTGTGCTCTCATTTGAACTTTGGCAGAGTATAACGACAGGAGTACTGAAACATTAAGTCAATATATCAGAAAGGTACCCCCCACCCCCCAACCCCCCATTGGTCACAACATGCGGCGATTAGACAAGTTCACCGCTCCAAAGAAAGCAAAGCAACGCCTGCTTTTATGTGCTTTTGCTTTTCTCTGTGTTATCTGTGCTAACATTGACTTTAGGGTTTGGCACACGATCGACATTAAGAAGATACATGGTTTTCCTTTCCTTTTTTATTTAACTTTCACAAAGAAATGGTCCAACAGGTTTATTTGGAGGGGGGTGGGGGTTTTGTGGCAAATTTTCTACCCATTTTAATCAAGATCAAGCTCTTGCACGATGCCACCAGGCTGGGAGGGTGAAGATGAGCATGTAACGTAACACAACATTCTGGATGGCTTAACATGCCTTAGAGGAGAAGACTAACCGCTCATTCTTTTACCTCAGCTAACAGCTAACAGACTACACTGGCTAGCATCAGTCTGAGTGATGGTGGGAGATGAAGGACCATCCTGCTCTGGTGGAATGGTCCTTTGCTGATATGCAAGATGCAGCCCATGGTAATCCAGGAAAGCCCACTTTAACAGACAATTTTGACATCAATCTATCAATGGAGTTGCCCATGCACTCATTCCCTTCTCAGATTACACTGCTGTCCAGCAGCCGGGCATGACTTCATGTAACTGAACCCGTATCTTTAGTTGCAGTTCCTCCTTCATTCCTTTTCTTGGCCTCATTTTATCCTTCATCCTGATGATGTTTATGCAGGATGGAGCTCATCCCTCCTGCACCCACCACAGCCATGAATAGTCCTGACACCCACCTAAAGAGCTCTGCAGAACCTTATTCTGTTCATATCACTATTGATCAGCACATGAATGGGGAGAGAGGCCAAAATAAAGACACCCACATCATCCAATTCACCAGAGGCTTTCTAAAATGGGTTGAGCCGGTGTCGAGGCATTCTGCCGCATGGTCATTCGGGGTCCAGAGTGTTTCTCATGAACGAGAACACGCACACACACACACTGCAGGTAGTTAGGGGATCACGCAGTCACCGCAGAGAACAATACACTGGTGCAAGTGTGACGTCAGGTTTCCTAGCAACCACACTCATGGGTCTTCAGTGATGTTTTTTTTTTCAGAGTGGGATTTTCCCATAGACAGCAAACAGAAAACATCTTCAGCTTAAGAGACAACGTCCTCAAGAATATTCATCCCTATGAAGAGCGGATGGTTTGAATGTACATAGCATTTGGAGCCCAATTAGCTTATTATGTGATGTCAAAACAAGAAACTTTCTTTCAAACTGAATTCACAGCTGGCAATCATTACAGATACCAGAGTGAAGGTACATAGATATATGTGCCCAGTTAAAAAAAATGGCAATAGAAATGACCAGGTTTAAACCAGATAGCCTTGAGAGCCCATCGTGTCACATTTAATGAGGAAAAGAACTACGCAAACATTTTCGTCTTCAAAACAAGTGTCCACCATGGAACCCTTGCAGAGTTCAACTACATGCCACAAGGGCCTGGAAACGTTCACCCGCATAAAGAGAACAACAGCTAAAGCCGTCGAGCCGCATCGCTGGGTCCGTCTGTTATGGTAACATCAGTCTGCCCATGCAGATGGAGGTAAACACAGGCACCACGCTGCCATGGCAACGCGTCCGTGACGTCCGCGAGCATGACTGACAGCGAAAGGGCATGACCACACCCAGCTCCTCCGAGCTGTGGGAAAAACACGAGCCCAGACATCACACCTTTTACAACAAAACGTGACTTAGAACTGCATCAAGCACAAGCCCGGGGTCCATGAATAGCACTGGCTGTGACGAGAGAAGAGACCTATTTATAACCTACAAACACAAACCTGCTCTACCCAGCACAGCCGTCTCAATGCATGTTTCTCATCACCTTAAAGACATCTCAGCCTGTAAGATGAATATAAACAGTGGAAATGATACCTGTACCTGCACTGATTCATATCTAACTATAGAGATAACCACAATTATCTAAGCCTGTATTAACTGTTTGTTTAAAGTAGTTTCTGTCTCTGTTAGTTTGAGTCAATTACATGTGAAAAAGGAGAGTGGGTCCAAACAGGCCTCTCTGATTTCCATGTGCTGCTTTAGTTGTGTTTCACCATGGTCCTGGAGGAACACTGTTTGGTTTCACTGTGTACTGAGTGTGTGTGGCCGAAATGACAGGAAAATCTACTTGACTTGAGTTCTGATGTCTCTTTTATTTTTATTATTATTATAAGTGGTGTTTTATTACTGACAACATTCTGTAGAAGACATAAACTGCCTTCTTGCATTGAATCTGCAAAAATATCTCCAAGGATGTTTATAAGCTAGTAAGCCCTGTGCTCTGCTTCCATTCATTTTTAGCTAAGTTAGCCTTATAGCTAAGATTGTGTGTCAAATTCAATCATTCATGATACAAAGCAAATTCAGTTCAATACAACATGGTTTTAAATTTGGATAGTTATTACAAGCTAATAAACCACCGAGGTCTTCGTCGTGTCCCTTTTAGCCTTTCGTTGCTATCACACCTTTTGGAAACAAAAAAAGGTACAAAGCAAACATGTTTTTCCAGTGTATGGTCTATACATCACTCCTCCAAATGTCACCACACTGTCTGAATTACAGGCAAATAAAGTGTCAAAACATGACTGTTTCTATACGTAATCTAACAATCGTTATTATGCTGCATCATGGTCCTAAGAGTTAGCAAGCCAGGCTAGCTCTGCACCACAGATAGCAAGTTCAGGTGGGAAAATTGTTTCTACATGCTTTCAATCTCTAAATGACTGCAAATCACTTGCTTACATGATTGGTTTTACATAGACAATGTTTCTCAAGCCCCAAATGTTGCTCATTGGTATACATTTTTAGTTTCCCAGACAGCAGCCAACAATTAAGTAGTTGTTATAAACAGCATAAAGATGTAAATTCAATTCAAAATACAAATATTCAATAACATTTGCTACATTCATTAATTTATATTCAAATGTAACAAATCGCAGCTTATGAGCAATGTATGCTTATGAAACAAACCACTGTTTTATCCATCATGACTGTTGTCCCTGTACAGGGAGACCCACAAATGTCCCTATTTTAACCGAGGCATAAAAACAAACCAGAATGAAGGACACTGCCTCCTATGGCAGCTTCATATCACTCTTCTTCTGCTACTAACATCCTGCTCACTGAGTTTTAGAGGAAACTGCCGTGTTAAACCCGACCACACACTAACAAGTGATAAGTAAACCCACAACATCACAATAAACGTCTTTTCCAGCCAAGGGTGTCAAGCAGGGTCAGAATCGAGGTTAAGTCACAAACCTTTAAACATAGAATACAGCACAACATCTAACATTGAACATATTTAACATGTAATTTGTTTAACATGTCTACATCTGTAACTTGTTTTACAATCTGTGGATGGGAAATATGTTACAGATACTACTATAGATGGAGGACACTGAGTCAGATTTCTTGCTATAGCTTCACTGTCAATGCTTGGCCGCTGTTTAATTTTCTGACATACCCCAATTTTATGCCGTCTGCATAATTCATTACCATGCAACAATTTCCATGCCCAAATTCATGTAACCAGACCTGTTTTCCTTTATGAAAACAGGATTTTTTATGATATGTTGACTGCTAAGCTGGAAATGTCAGTTTTCATGAGGATAAATAAGGCCTCGTGGCCAAGCTGCCATCCGGAGCAACACTTAGCTTTTTTAAGCAGTTTAAAACTTCAATTACTCCTATTCACTATCAAGATTTAAGTAAATTTTAATAAATTGTTTTTCAGATGGTAATCAGATTGTTTATCAGATCTAGTTTTATGCAACTTACTCTTTATAGGCCATTTACTGAATGTATCTTACACCATAAAGCATAACATTATATGGTAAACCATATGTAGAAGCTAAATAAATACACAGAATGTATGTAATACATATAGAAAACATAGAAATATATCGTTGTTACTTTCATTGCTACTACTATTAAAAATGAAAAAATACAAATTGTAATTTTACTAAAAATCATTTATTTTCATTTAGGCATTGAAGCTAATCAGATCTTAAATTTTAAAGAAAATATTTGTTGGCATATCAGAAAATAAACCAAAAAAACACTCATAAGTCACATCAGCCTCATAACTCTGGTACAAACCTTCTAACACCAAACAGGCCATGGCTAATTAGCTACATTTCGGGGAACTATTTCTTTTGAAGTAGCCAAACTTCATGAGGGATCATTTGAAAAAGGCAAATGAAGCTTTTTCAGACATCTCACAGGAAAGCAATGTGAAGTAATTGCAAGTTGAGTGTAACAACACTGTGAAATTTCACCCATATTACGCAACCCAGCATGAAGATGAGCCGGCTAGGGTGGAGATGGAGAGCCAACCCTACCCCAGCCAGGGAGGACGCGGAGAAAACAATGGCCAGATGACCTCTCTCCGTCATCAAGGGAACTGGCTGACCCTGCAGGGAGGGTGCGGGCGTCGCTAAAGGGGCTTCCACTAATCCACAGTCTCCTTATGTCTCCTCTAAGCAGCATTTGCTCTACATCAGGTCCAAAGCATGGTTACCACATGCCTTATCACATTGACGTTCATTTTAAAACATCTCTGGCTACCTGTACCGGACCTCAAAGAATCTTACACATTAATTTACGTTTTTCTTGGCATCAACATGGCTTGTTTAAAGGGCCCATATATTTAATTTTCAAGTATTCAACTTTTCCGCTGAGGTCCACTTGTGATACTGTTTTTATTACTGTCCCTTCAAGACTACTGTCCCTACTGTCCCTATTCTGACTGGCTGCCCTCAAAAAGAGTCTGGACTAGAGGCTAAACTCCTGTATACTGAATAGGTGTATATACATAAATGCTTTGGGCTTTGTGACATCACAAAAGCAGAGAATTTGGAAGGGACAGTTTTTGCAGTTCAATTTCCAGATGTATGTTTCAAAACTTTAATGATGTTTATGTTAGCGTTTTATTTAAAAAAAAAAACAACAGTTTAACATGATAGAGGCACTTTAAACATTACAAATATAAGCAGGAATATTGTATTTTGATACTGAGTGACATCGATAAGCTCAAAGATGTGACACTATAACATGTCTGACCTAATAACCCAAATTCATCACAGAACTGATTATCATTTGCCTCATTTTCTGTGATTACTCTGTTAACCGCTGCAGGACAAGGCCAGCAAGTGCGCTTCAATAATACAACACTCTTCTGTCTCCATCCACAGCCATGCAGGTCCAATATAGCAATGCAGAGGCAAAAAATAGACCTTCAGTTACAGCTCACCACAGAAGGAAAAGGGGGGTTTAGTGCTGCAATCACCTGCTCCACTGTCCACCCCCTCCCCAACCTCCCCAACGGCCTGCTGGGAACTCCACCCCCCTTCTCCCAGCACAGCTGGTTGGCTCTCCCTCCTCTTCGGCCCTCCCCTTTCCTCTCCCTTTGTACGTCATGCGATTTTCTTATTTAACAATCAACTCTGAAAACGCGTAGGAAGAAAGACGGGCTAAATATAGACACAGCCACAATAGCACACACCATGAGTCCAACACAAAAACTCCTCTCCAGCACCAAGAGGACGGGGCCGATAAGGGCCAAAAGCAGCAAAAGCTGCTGATTCTCTTGTAAAAAAGAGCAAAGCACCCTTTCGCACGGCCTTTACGAGGCGTAGGGCAAAGTTCTCCACACATAAACTGGGTCACAAGATTCATCCATCAAGTTGCACACTAGATTTATGGTATTAATAGGAAGGTTTGACCTCAGTGGTGAAGATAATATGTATTTTTTATATGCTGCAAAATTATTCCAAGAATATACCATAGTAGATTCTGAATATGTTCCTTTTTAATATGGGTCTCTTACTGACAGGGTGGCTCTCAGCTGGACTCTCTATTGGTTAATAGTGGCCTTAGTACTTGTTTAATAGACTTATAGAAGGTCAAGGATTGTGGCCAGTCAGACCGAGATTAAGGCCAAGCAGAGTTTTGAATGTTCTTCACTGGACATGGCAATTATTCACAGACTAGGCTTAACACAGTCTTAACTGTGCTCAGAATCTCATGTGGAGTAACACATGCATTTGATTAAAACTCACCTGCGCCTTTATACGCCTCGAACTGTAGCACAATATGCATATTAAATTATTCAGCAACTATAATAAATTATTCATTAACTACTATGAAATTAATGTGTAAGAATGTAGTTATGGAAGAAGTTGTGTGGACCCACATGAAGTCCTTGTTTACTCTTGGTTTTAAAATGTGTCCTGACAAAACTGGATCAGCGGACAATGGTCATTACAAGTGTAATAGAAGTGTAAACAACGTGATCCAACCACATGCCAACATGGTCTGGGACAAGGACGTCGCAGGAACAATAAGTCATGGGACAGCTCCACTGCTAGCATACCATAAAGTGAAAGACAGCAATAGTAAGTTTTGCCCTGTGGAGAGAGATGTGTTGGATTCTGATGGAAGGAATGTCTCCAGCTATACAGATGTTTAAAATAATGATGGGATCCTGCAAGCTTAAACTTTTTAACAAATCCATGAGAGTTTGGCAGAGATTTTTGCAGCATTGGTGTGAGATCAAAAGCTAGAGCTTCTACCAGAAGTGATATAGGTAATGAAATCTGAGCAGAAACGAGCCAGTTGTACATCTTGGAGACAGGTGTAAATGTCAATGTGTCACTTGTGATCGCCCGAGATGCGTTTTAAAAACAAGTGAAAAGAGTGTCATGGACCCTTAGAGACTCACATTAGCGAGAGACCCAAAGGGGATCATTCATATGCTACTGAAGTACGCAGCATGTTCTCAAACCTCCACTTTCACTCAAATTGCTCCCTAGCAGCTCTATGCATCAAACAGATCAACAGAGTGACAGTTTAAAGTGCTATTTGTTTGCTTGAGCTGGAGTCGTGTCTATTGTTAGCTAGGGAGTGAAGCAGCAAATCAGCCAATTTGGCCTTTTAGGCATGAAATGAAATGCCTGCAAACCTGTACATTATTTTGTAATTAATCGATCCACTTTGTATTTCTTGAAGTGATTTTGCTCATTGCATTGAAAATGCAGTGATAACTTCTGTAGCAAATTTCAAAAATGAATATATATTCAAAATACAGCCTGAAATCTTGGGGGGATGCAAAAGCGGAGGTGCTGAGGGACCCATGTCTATGATTTGTCACGCTAACTAAATAAGTGTAATTTCATGGTAATGCTAATCCAGACAGTCCGCATTTACAGATATTATATGAATGCAGATATTCTATGATATGCACATGAAAAATATAGGGTACCAGCCAGCAGTTTTTCATATTATCACATTCCTGATTGCTCTCTAGCAGCTCAGCACATCTAAGTGACTCAACAGTGTTGTAGTTGACAGTTACTGTGATACAGTGTAAAGTATAAAATTTGCATATACTGATGTAAAAATGTCTGGTGGAGTGGCCACTAGGGGTTGGGTCAAAAGAGGCTACAGCAAGAAGTATTTAGTCTCAAATGATCAAACTAAAATCACACTACTGTGCAACATGCTATGGATTTTAAAAATAAATGTGTCCACGTCTTTCACTCAACCGTTTTAGAGTTTGCTGGTGTGGTTCAGTACTTGCAGATTTGTTAATTTTTTCAGTCCACAGTAAGTCATATTAAGTCTTAAACCACATTCACAAGTCTGCTCCACTAGAAGTTGTTTGAGAGGTTTTCGATGTCTTGAGGGTGTATTAATGGAAAAGACTTCTAGTGTTAGAAACACCAGCCTTGTGGCTTCAGTTCTAAACAAATAAAGCAAAATTTGGATTCCAAACTTGCCTTGGCTGATCAGCTACCACTGGGATAAGTAGAAAGCTGCACATTTGCTTTTTTGCCAATAAATCCCTTTAATAAATATGTGTGATTTGCAGATTTTTGTTGCTACTGTAAGTCTGCAATTCCCTCCGGGATTTATATTAATTTGTCGCTTTTACAAATTCAAGATCTTGTTGCCAAAAGGGTCCGAATGCATCTGGTTTTGGGTCGTGAGGAGAATGCACCATGAGAGAGACACATACTGGAGAATCTGGCAGCTCCTGCATGAGCAAGCTTAGTTCCAAAGCCACTGCTTTTTAGACTGCATGAAAACAGAGTAACGCCTGAGTGGTTATAACTCCACGATCCACAGCAGAACAGACAAAACAGAGTCTTCACACATGAAGACACAGACGAGGCAGGTATGAAGAGAGATCTGGAGTGAGAGAAAAAGAGAGAGACAGGGGGAGAGAGAGAGCAGAAGAACGAATGCGGGGGAAAAAAGCAGAGAAGAACAAGTGCGAGGGTTGGCGCCAGGCCGGGATTAGCGTGTGAAAACTGAAGCACCAGCTCACAGTACTCCAGCCGGAGCGCCGGAGCACCATTATCTACTCACAAGTACAACACGCCATGAACAAAAAAATACAAAACACTGCCATGAAGTGGAGCAACAAATGGCTTTTTTGTGAGAATCAAATGCGAGTTCAAGTCTCTCTTGATTGCGCTGAAGTACAGGTGTCAATGAGGGACAGGTGGGCGGGGGGAGGGGTGGGCTATCATGAGTGTGACAACCACTTCAGCTTCTGTTATTCAACGCTGGAATTAACAGGCCGTTTAGGACCCGTTAAGGCTGAATGAGAATCGACGAGCCTCCACTTCGCCCTCCCTAAACAGCCCTCGTATGACCACTTTGGAGGTCCCAACGGGAGCCTGTGAGACAGCTAATGCTTTTCCGCCTGTCATTTCTGGCTGCCACTGGCACTCCAGGTTCTGCTAAGGAAGAGGCCATCTTCAGCACTGGGGCATGGTCAAATGTAAATAACAGTGATGCACTGCTATGGGAATTCTGGGCTGATACCCATTAGGAATGCACTGGAAAGTTGGAATCACAATGGTGTCTAGGCTACAACTATTGCATAACTGTCTGATAACAATTATTTACACTGTCTGGATTTTTTTCCACTGCTGTTTGCTTTCATAATCACGTCTTGTAAATGTATTTTCATGAGGAAAACGCATTTAAGGCAGAAAACATGCTTATTGAGTCATGGGTCTTAAGAAACCATCTAGGTATCTTTTCTGACTTGGGGCTGCTATTCCTCTAGAGGGCAACAGTGAGTGCTGTTTGTTTACTTGAGTCTGCATTGTGGAGGTGAGGTAGATAATCAGCTAATTTGTCCAGTGAACAAAACGAACCCATTTTTGGTGTTTTAGCTGCATATTAGGAAGTGATTTGGCTCACTGCAATGAAAATGCAATGAAAAGAGTTAAACAGTGCTATTGCTGCAACGGAAAATATCTTAAAAATATATACATAATCAAATTACAGTCCTGAAATCTGGGGGTGTTGCAAGAAGTGGGGATTCTCAGGGGGCTGGGTCTATGATTTGTCACCCTAAATAAATAAGTGTAATTTTACTGTAAAGCCAATCCAGATAGATGTAATCCCAACTTCTACAATTTATGAAGCATCAGTCTCAGCAGATAGGAACATGAAATAACAACAGAGGCACAGAAATCAGAATCTTTCTTCTCTTTTCTTGCTCTCAGAAGAAACCTGGCACAAATAAACCAGACACATCACACATCAAATGCTAACGAGCCCTGTACCCGTGCAGGAGGAGAGCGCTGAGCGAGGCTCTGCAGCCCGGCTGTACTATGACTAATCAAATATGGTGAGATGCAGAGGAAGCCTGGCAGCACCGGAGAGCTGAGGAAGAAAGAGGCCTGACCAGTAAAGCGGCCGTCGAGAGGCTCAAAAAGGAAGCTGACAAGGCGATTCCTCAACAGTCACGACACCGCTGCTTCCTGACACTGCGAATGCCCTAAAGACTCTGGACTACAGGGGTTTTGGGGGGGGTGGGTAAACTTCCCACCCTAACAGGAAGCAGAACTGAAAGCGGCCGTTTCGCTTGAGGTCCTGAAATAGCTTTTAGCTGGGGGCACAATTTTCAAGCTGTTCATTTGATCTCTGGCCTCTAGAAATACCGCAAGAAGCATGAAAACTTTTCAGCAACACCAGCAGAGAAAGCCATGACAACTTCCCAGCCCGCAAAACGAAACAAGACTAAGTTAACGGGGAATTCCACGGACTTTACAACATTTCTGGCTTAATAAATGGTTGAGATATGAAGAAAGGGAGGTCTGATGTGAAATGTTCCAGTTTAGAGACGTTTACCAATCAGAAATGATAACAGTGGTGTCGATAAGAACCAGACATGTGACTTCTGAATAACTGACGGAGATTCCCTGTTATTACTGTAGCACTATTTAAGCACCGACAATAATAATGGCATGACCACCATATCATGATCTCATGCTGATTGTCATAACATCATAAACAGTCCCCAACATCTCATGACCATTTCAAAAACAGCCCCACCCACCACCACACAATTCTCTGGATAACTTTGAAAACAACCCCCCACCCCCCACCCCCACATGTCCAGATATGTTCGAAGACACACACATTCTACACGACACCCCCAAAACAACACATGAACTAGGGTGCTGTATTACTATAAACACATGATGGTGCTCTTGGTGTTCCAATATTGCGTTTCAGCAATGCCCCAACACTGGAGCTCATTATGCTACATTTTAGTCCATTTTGTTTGGATGTAAGTTCTTTGGATGCAAGTTCTTCACTTTTGCGCCCTGCATAAAGGGAGGGAAAACTCAACAGGTACAACATTTGTTAGAACTCCATCCTTGTAAGAATGAAAGGCAGCCTATAATCCAGCACCACCACTCCCATTTAATCTGCCGATTGCTGACTAAAGACTTCACGGGGCATCGTCCAGAAAGCATGATTTCTCAGTTAAATAAACGGCGAAGGTGTAAAAATGTCCAACAGAAACATGTTGTACCACTTCTTTTACTGGACAGCCCTGACTTAGGTTAAATTATTCAGATGAGAAATCTCATTTTACTGCACTAGCCCTTTTTCTGTTTACAGGTTAGGCTAAGAGATGTTAGTATATCGAGCCACAGTGTACACATGGGCCATATGTCCAAACACAGGCCACTTTACAACTGATGATCAGCATGGTGGTACTTTATTTTTCCCACCACCTAGAGGGCCCAGCAGCTCCAGTTTAGAAGCAGAGTCAATCACAGCGCAGGAGGCGTGGCTTGTTGGAATACAGGTGAGTATAAAAGTTGCTCTCACTACTGCTCACTTAACTCAACCAGTAAACACTACAAATACTCCCCAACACAAGTACAAAACAAAAAAAGACCAAAACATCCTACAATGTCCTACACTTTTCCTGCATTTTACTGTTCCCTGAGATCTACTTAGGAAAATACTTCAGTTTTACTTTCACCCCTTAGAATAAAACATGCTGCTCTCATTTTTTTGGTGAAATATGCATATGAGCTCTTTTCTGACTGGCTGCTTCAACATGTTTAATAACTTCAACATGAATGGGCGGGGCTAAACTGCGGTAGGCTGAACAGTATAAGTAATAGCGCTGTTATTCACAAAAACTAATGGACAGTCAAGTGTTCGTTTTTTAACTTCTAACTTTCACCATGATATGAGCCCTTTAACTGAACCCTACAAATAGACAGACAGTCCCACATACACCGCTATAATAAAAACATCCGGAGGATTTATGACCACAACATTCTTAAATATCTTGTCCTAAACAAATAGGTC
>JBBJLR010000037.1:14186288-14200883 GCA_037577145.1 Brachypetersius gabonensis
CTCGTGCCTGTTTTTGTTCTGTTTTTGGTCCTGTCAATAAACGTATGAACAAGAATGTCGGTCTGCATTGGTGCTCTACATTTATCTTCACTGAAACAGGATAGGACCGTGACACATATATGGACTGTATGGACTTAACAATGCATTAACAATGTGTACCAAATGGAATATAATTTAACATGTGTCTTATGTCCTCTGATTAAAGGACAGATCAACATGTCTTGATCTGATCAGTCAGACCACCCTAGAGGTGGTTATAAACACTCTTGTGAAGAGTCCGCAAAACCAAAAATGCAATTTGCAGTCCTTGTGAACTATATGTATGTATGTATAACTGTCCAGGAACAGGACAAGATTTGAACTGCGTGAACAGCGGCACATCACAGTCATGAGGTTCCCCCGCTACTCACCATAGTAAAGCTACCCTGCAGCTATGAGGCCTTCAGGGCAGAGTAAACCAGTCCTCAGAGGCTACAAGCTTTTTATAATCTGGTCTGAGTGAGTTTTACTATCTGCCAGCTGGAAGTGCATGACTGTATGTGTGTGTGTGTGTGTGTGTGTGTGTGTGTGTGTGTGTGGTTGTGGGTTGTTTTGTTAAATGTTGACTTTCCTCCAGTTATAACAGCCTCCCTGTGATTAAGAAATTCAAGATGTAAATTGAACCTTTATTACTATTATTATTATTATTATTATTATTACTACAGTAAGATACTTGTGTGTTCACTACACAGTTATAACACAACTATGTAAATGTTTACCATCTCTTTTTCTCGCTCTCTCTCTCTCATATATATATATATATATATATATATGTGTGTGTGTGTGTGTGTGTGTGTGTGTGTGTGTGTGTGTGTGTATTTGTAATCTCTCTGTAGCACCTTTTTCCAGCGCAATGAGAAAGTCTCGGTTGCGCTGCAGTTCTCTCATGAACTCTTCGTTCTGCAGGAAGAGGGCGATACGCTCGTCCTCCAGGTACTGCTTTAACTTCCTGTCCTGCTCCGTCGCCCAGCCGGACACTCCGAGGGCCGCACCACTGCCTGACGCCGTCGAGTACTGCGTCAGGGAGGACAGCGAGGAAGAGGAAGAAGAAGGCTGTGACAGGCTGCTCTGAGAACGCTGAGGAGGAGGAGCAACAAAACCGCAGTAAATACTAACATATATATACATATACATATATATATATATATATATATATATATAGGCTATATTCATCTTAAACTGTATTTGTAAACATGTGAAAAATCAGAACAGAAAGTGGTATATTTCATTGCATTTAGTCATTTTCATTGCATGTGTCAATTTGCATAAAACTGCATTTTCCATAATTCTAACAGCGTAGCTCCGCCTACACTCAACCACGGCCAATCATGTGGTGTTACATATCACTAAAAAGCTCCAAATATCCAAATATGTCTATTTCCTTTGTGTAAATGACAATTCTGAGGTCTCAAAATGTTGCTCAACATTCAGAAGCAAACATCTTAACTTCTGCAAAAACTGCATTTATAAAATTGTACATGATCATGCTAATCACATTCTGAGGGATTTTATGAAGGGATTCCCCAGTGAAGTTATCACAGTTGCATATGTGTAGCGTATGTTTTGTACTAAAAATGTGTTTTTTAATAACAGCCCAGAGAGATTTCTTGATAAAACAATCATTCTAAATCATTTTCTATCTGCATTGTGTCTTCACAAGCCTTTTAATTCTAGCATCATCCAAACGCTATGTTTTGGACAACATGCAAATATGCATATTTAGGTCTCATTTTCATATGTAAATATCACTTTTTATTTGATCAAAATTCCAGTGGAAATAGTAAATAATAGTAAGAAATGCATTGTGATAGCTGAAGAAGGTGATGCTTGTTCACTTGTAGTGTCTGCAGGACGTTTCTGTTGCACAAGACCTCATATCAATGCTGTTGGCTCTACATGTCTGAAATGGCCCTGTGTGTCTGAACTTCTGATGGGTGTGGGAGAGGCACAACCCGAGTTAATGATCCATTATCTGTCGGGAAAAGCGCCATAAATCTACCTGTAGACTGTCCAGCTGCTGGGGCAGAATCCGCAAGAAGTCATCAGGGAGGTTGCCTAGTAACGGCGGGTTCCAGTTCCTGTAGCCGCCAACCTGTCGATGCCCAGGCGGGGGATGGGCATCAAACCTGGCATTGGCGTGGGCACACAAAATCAAGGTCACTCCGCAGGCACACAGATCCATCACTGCACATTAAACCTAATGATGTTCTTCCAGTATTCCTTTGTTTGTAATCTGTGGTCCTCTGGGTCATTTTTTGGCCTGCTCAGCTACACAAAAGGGGGAGGGTGGTTATATTGTGTGCTGAGAATTAGTGGCATCCTTACAGCAGTAACAGCCTCTGGCACATTAAACTACCCACACACTCAGGAGCTGCAGGGACTTCAGACCACCACGAGGTGGAGCCCTGACTGTAATAAAACAGCAGCCTTCAAAGAATGAGTTCAAAGCCTTTCAAATGTGAGTCCCCAACATGGAAATAAGCATGCTCTTATTTTCTTTTTTTGCTGCTACTCATTTAAGTAAAAGTTACAATGTTTATCATTACATAACACTGGTATAATCTTATAGAAATTATTTGTAGCAAGCTGCCAGGTCTCCATAAGATAAGAGTAGGTAAAGCTTATAATAATTACAGTAAATAGATATATTCACATGACAAGTAGTTTCTAATTTAATAGGTTAGCATAAAGGCACAAGCCATGTTGCCCCCTATACTTCCTGTGGTGCATTGCAATCTGTCAGAATGACCACTTGTACCAATTTCAACAAAAGTCAATGTTTTCATAACTGACATCACAGATTGTTTTGACTGCTTCAGCCCCATTAGTCACTTGTTCGCAGTGGTGGGTGTAGTAAACCCTAATGGATGTTAAAAGAATGACTTATTTCTGACAAAAGTGAGGAAATAGTCAGTTATAACACAAGTCCTTTCCTGACACACATCGCTAAAACTTCTTGCAACCCTCTTAAACCACATCTGAAGCTGCATTAGGTTGGGGTACACTTGTGGATGTGGTTTAGGACATGAAACTCTGTGTCTTACAGTATGTCATACTGTGTCCCACGCCACACTGAGGTTTCATGGATGACTTACCCAAAAGATTTGGCTCACAGTATGAGTTTCATGTCCTAAACCACAAGAGGGTTGCAAGAAGTTTTAGCAATGTGTGTAAGGAAAGGATTTGGGTTATGATTTCTAGTGTTTCTAGTGTTTATTTAGCAATGTTAGTCTCGTAGCTCAAGCACTGAACTAAACAGGCAAAATTTGGACTCCAAACATGTCCTGGTTGATCGAAAACATCTGGGTTAAGTGGAACATGATTTCGATCTTTATTTGATCGACTCCTTTAAAGAAATTAATAGTATTAAGGTTATGTCAACGGCCTCTCTCCAGTTTCTTGCCTGGGTGGTGGAATGGGTGGTATGTCTGCTGGGTGTTTCCTGTCGTAGATGTGCATGTCATAGGAGGGCGGCGAGTACACAGGTGGGGGTTCCTCATCTGAGCTGTCCGGCTCTAACGTCCTCTCGAGAATCTGCAGACACACAAACAGATACAGAGAACAATTCTTAACAGAATGCAGATGATGTGATGTATGTATGGCAAATCTATGAACTATTTTCAGAAGAAGGAGTTCCTGTACACAGGTCGAGGGGCTTAAATAAATACAAGTGAGCCTCTTAAAACATTTTGAACATGAGCACACAGTGTTGGAAACACTTCACTCAAGGTAAGTATTCATAAGGTTACTTGATACACACATAAACCTTTCCATAATGTCTCTTCTGACTTGTCCATTTCTCTGCTTTGTTGTTCTTGTCATATTTATATTTGTTCCATATAGAGGTGGTGTTAACTTCCTTTCACTCAGAAAATCCTCAAAACTTTGAACAATTTGAACAAGAGTATTCAAGCAAAAAACAAAAAAACAAAACAAAAACAAAACCAAAAAAAACTACAAGATGCCATTGTGCTCATATCGAGCAGCATATCTATATCTATGTGTTGTCTGCAGCTGTGCATCCTCTGTCCTGGATAAAACAGTCCTGGTGACATTAGCCTCCCCCCCCTGCTTAGCTTGCACCAGTTTACCATGGGGCAGGAGCTTCTATTGTGTGAGAGAACTGCTTGACCTACTTGCTGAGTGAGGTCCTGAAGAGTGCAGCACACCACAAAGCTTTGAAGCCAGTGCCATGACAAGTGCTGGGCTCCTTTTTTGACAGAGAGGGGCTCAGGCTCAGCAGTGATGCAAGTGCACAAGTGTACCGGAGCAGCAGGCTGCCCTTCCACCCTCCACTCCAAAAGAATATCAAGGCACAGTTCAAACACTTCCAAACCCCCCTGAGCTGCTTGCTCGGATGGGCTTGATCGCTTCGGGCTGCACAATTGATAGCTAATGAGACATGTGGAAGACTGTGCGGCCAAGGAAGGCTCTGCATTAAAAATGCATGACCTCTGCTTCTTGACATGCAGACTTCCGCCGCTCTGTAAAGATCAAACAGTAGCTGAAGATGAAGCTCGTAAAGCTTTTAGACCCACGTTGTCCACTGTGTATTACGATTTGGAAGGCGGTAGATTAGCTTTACACACGGCTGTATATATAGCAATGTTTTAGGTCAGAAAATGATGGAGTATCAGGGATGCTTAAATGCATGAAATTTGTTTTAGGACAAATATAAATAGCGAGGATGATGCTTAAGTATCTTCTTCAGCGCTGTTGGAAAAGCATCCCAGTTGGCTCCTCAAGAAGCTGCTTGAGAGGATGCCAAGAGTTTTTCTAGACGCGTGATTACTGTGTGAACCATTTTTCAGAATGAGCATGAATGAGCATTTTCCTAAATGTAACCAGTATGGATAGCTGGATATATTTAACATTTTAAAAGGTTGAGCTACTGAATGTTCAGTTGCTTTTGGAAGTAACTGTGAAATACTTCTAATGAACAGAACTGATACAGCTTAGAATATTCCAGTGACTAGTGTTAGTAACACAAGTTACTTGAGATGCTGTTGGTAAGGGTAACAGAAGCTCCTGACAGATCACTTACAGTGTGAACTTCGTGTCCTCAGCAAGATGCTGGAGCTTGGTTTGCCAGAACACCAACATGGAGAACAGGCTACTGTTTACTGACCCTGCTGCTGCTTCAGAATCAACATTTAGATGTTTTCTTTTCAGGTTGTTTTTTTGCTGCTGATACAGGTGAACTGACCTTCCAACTTTGCACTTTACAGATTACACTTTTATGATGCACACGTAGCTACATACACTAAACACATCCATGTTAAATTTCTTCGAGTGTTTAAGAATTTCTGTATTATCATAGACTTGCTGATCATTGGCACATATAAAGCACACAATTACATTCCAGTATTGTTAGCTCTTCACTTGACTGCTGTTGCAAGTTTTATATGTAAAAAAAAAAGATCCTATTCTCTATATTCCCTATCTACATAAAAGCTTATATTTATAGTTAATTTATAAACGTGTATTCTATGTGCCTTTTTGTACTCTGAAAAATGTGGAGCCACACCGACTCATCTCACTGTATACATGCAATTAGCTGAGATAACAATAAAGTTGACAATGACTCTTCACTTTGACTTTACTGCCTCTTCAGAGAAACTTGTGCATTCACTCGATTACAAATGTGTTTGTGTACTCAATATTATCAATATCATTAATAATGTATGTTTAATAGCATACATTATACGCAGTGGATTGCAATACATTGACATTTGTGCTTGTGTGCTTATTTTCTATTTTCTGGCCTCAGAGATTAAGGGGATCACCTCTGGTGGGATGCTGTCATCAGAATCGGAGCTGTCGTCCGTGCCCTGGCCGTCCAGGCTCATCTGCAGCAACTGATCGATGGTGGAGTCTACGGCGCCATTGTTGGCCCGCAGGACACACTCGATCACCTCATGGTCCATGCTGGGAAACATGGTCTTGAAGTCATCCATGGCTTGGTTAAACTCCAGACGGCGCACCTGCCGTGGTGGTCTGCTGTTGTTGAGTTCCGGTGGTCCACCAGAGCCGCCTCCCCCCCGTGAGCCGTTGCTATGGCTGCCATTGCTGCTGGCACTGCGTCGGAACAGGCTGGTCATCATCCAAAGGGCCGCCAGCCGCCTGACCGCACTCCTCCTCCCCACCGGCAACGAAATTGTGCCTTCTGAACCCGTGCCTAGTCCCACCTGCTCTCCAGGCAAAGGCCTGCCTCTTCTAGTTCTGCGTTCGCCCCCCCCGGCAACACCCCGGTTATTCTCTCATGGCGCCTGCAGAACTAGAGGGCAGGGCACAAGGCCGCAGCATTGACTGAGGTTGGCCTCCACTGCTGTTGTCGAGTACCGGCAACATGTAACGATCTTCTAATGGTTGTCCTTCTCAGACCTGCTCTCTCATTCTCCAAGCAAGAGTCTACCACTTGTCCACAGGCTCCTGCTCAGGCATCTTATCAGGATCTAAAACATACAGGAAGAAATCTGATTAAAATGCAGTATATATTTACACATAATTAGGGATGCACAATATTTTCTTGAAATAAAAACACCATTGTCGGATGTTTACATTGCTCTCTGGAATAGCATAATGTTCATGTGATTCTGGAACACTATTCTAAAAATGCTTTCATTTTACCTCATTTTTCTAATACCGGTACATGAACACCCTAATTTCTGCATTATAAGCATTGACACATATGTACATGAAAACTATCAGATTTTGGCACTGATCTACAGACTGGCCTGCAAAACTGGTGCATCCCATAAAAATAACAGTGTTTTGGATACCACAGAATTCGATGTTACTGGGGGGGGGCCTAAAAGTGTTAGTAAAGTACATTAGTAAAGTACATTTTTGTTGCTTTCGAATACAAAGAAAATGTCAGCAAATAAGTAAACGCAATTGCATAATACATGATTACATGAACATGATTGCATTTTCAGTCAAGCATTCGCTAAATGTGCTTCTATCAACAGTCACCAATTGACAAACTGATCTCCTAACTAGGAAAGAGAAGCTGTTGGCATTAGCTTGCCAGCATGATAACAGCTTTGCTCAAGACAGAATGTGTTAATTTTGGGAAAACTGAAGGTTAGATGAAGTTTAAAAGACCAGATTTACTGGATGTAGTGTTAGCTTAGCAAGCAGGCAACAGATACCGATATAAACAGTACCACATTTCACAGAGGTGTGATTAAGACTAAAGACTGCCTTGCTGAAACTTTTCTAAATAATAAAAAAAAATGTCAAAACAGTAAGATGAGTGGGGTCAGAGTGAAATAAAGACAAAATCAGACAATCAGTGTTTGGGGCTGTGGCAGCACAGTTTCAGCTAACTTCAGCTGAAATGAAAATCATTTAGAGGTCAAGGACTTCTGTTTGAGTCCTGTGTTTTAAATTCTTTATTTAACAAAAGCATGAAAAACAATCACTGAAAAAATGTTGTCACACTCACCTTAAACAATTTAAGCGGTGCAATGCATTCAAACCTTACCCTCACACCACACACACACACACACAAACACACACACCACACACACTGTCTGTTCGGATTTTGATGACGCCACTTCCAGCTCTCCCACAAGCCTGACTCTCAGGGCATCCCTGTTCCCACGGCAACACGACTCTCCCAAAGCAAGAGAGCGGCGTGGGCCCACATCAGTGGAGCGCGGAGGCAGCCGGCGCCAACACCATGACCCCGAAGTACCTGCCTGCATCCTCTCCAGAGATTTGGCCAAAACAACCAATTTTCTCCCTCTATAAAACGTAACTGATCAGACAAAGCACGTTTGGTGTTTGAGGTTTCCTTCTTTTTCACTGGAGCTACAAGGCGAATGTGTCTAACGTGTGATGGATTGTGGTGGTGGCCTAGTGGTAGGATACTTGCCTGTAGACCAAGAGATCAAAGGTTCAAATCCTACCTTCAGCACCACCACTGGGTCCTGAGCAAGACCCTTAACCCCAAGTTGCTCCAGGGAGACTGTCTCCTGTAGTTAGGGAATGGAAGTCGCTTTGGATAAAAGCACCTGTTAAATGTAAATTAACCCACTGATCAGCACTGTGCCAACTACACACTCTCAAATAGACTTGCTTATGTGGTTTCTGGAACTGTACACCATTCTGTTTGTAGCATCTGACTGATCTGAAATGTTTTTTGATTGCTACTGGACCAAATCTTAACAGACAGAAAATTACGATAAGTCATACTATAAACCAGCCAGGCTGGAGCTGTGGCACCAGTCCAGGGAGGGAACATTTGGTGGTGCGTAGACACCAAGTTTTTATTGGCTGGAGTACTCTGATAAGAGAAATTCTGGACCAATGAATTAAATTACCATAGAGCTTGATTTAAAATCTCAGTAGTGTAATTGTCAGGACTCCAGTACATACTCCAGCAGTCCATGCAGGGTTCCTTTTGGTGACCATATCGGTTCTTTTCTCCTCTATTTTGCTCATCATCCTCATCCAAGTCTTTCTCTTCCTTCTGTGCTATTTTCCGTTTTTCATGTAGTCTTTTCTTAAATAACTGGGTCTTCCAGCAGGACTCAGAGGTCTCATATGCTCCATAAACATTGAAAGTGATGGAAAAATCTTCTTTGTTATTGATTGCTTTATTGCGCAAGGTGTCCCAAATCACTACTGTAACAAGCAGAGCTGTAAGATACAAATGATCATGAATTTCCATTAGGATAAGTGAACGGAGCATTCATGGGAGCATGAAATCTTCTGATCTAGTCATTCATTTTTTTTGCGGCCATTTTCGAGAAATATCAGACCTCCGAATGATGGGATGGCCCTTTTCAATCAAAAGGAACTTCTGGGGCACGGTATAATCCTTTGCTATAATGCACTTGATGAGTTTAGTTCTCTGTTCTTTGCACATGATACAAAATCTTTTGCATTGACTTTATTAAAGGTTTTATGGGCGAATGGTGGGATTGTAAAGTAAGAATGTCATTGTACAATAAAACTGGTTTGCTGTGCATATTACAATATAACTCTAGAAACTTGATTCAGCTTTTAGACATACTATAAATGGGAAAAGGACAAAATTGTATACATTTGGGGTTTTCTTCTCCACCAAATTATAACATTCACTCAGCCACAACATAGGCCTGTATCATTATCATCACACAACCACACAGATCAGCAGCAGCAATGTAAAAATGAACCTTGTCAGCCTCAAGCAGAGTTTGCATTGCTGAAGCCAGTTACATTATGGCTAATAAAGCTTCACTAAAGGCCCCAGATGAAGTGAACGGCTAATGGTGTGAGACCACTAACAGCTGGTGTAACTAAAGCCTCAGGCTGAAAACAAATGCGTGGGTGTGTCCCATTTCCCCAGCTGTGTTGGGGGCCTGTGACTGATACACTGCACCAAAACATCTTCCTTGAATTCAATATGAGCTGGACTCCGGACTATACCCAAGAGCTCACACCCCTAGACCACTGGTCCACAAATATGTCTGTAATATCTGGTCAATATTTCATTTATTTTCATTCAATTATGCTTCAATCACACAAATCAGAATCAGAATCGCGTTTATTGGTCAAGTATGTGAGCGAACACATACAAGGAATTTGATTCCGGTAGATGGTGTCTCTCAAGTACAACAGTATAAAAACAACAACAACATTAAAAGATAAAATGAACAATATACTGAGCAAAAATAATATACAATAATATACAATCTACAATATAATGTTCAGCTACCTTTTCAAATACCATGCATGATCGAAGGTTTTGGCCTACAATGTTTCACTTTTACCTACATCAATAAAACTGGGTCACTTTAGATAGACAATAAAAT
The DNA here is from genome assembly GCA_037577145.1 of Brachypetersius gabonensis. Taxonomy (NCBI): domain Eukaryota; kingdom Metazoa; phylum Chordata; class Actinopteri; order Characiformes; family Alestidae; genus Brachypetersius; species Brachypetersius gabonensis. The sequence continues at coordinate 14,196,134 of JBBJLR010000037.1, forward strand.
GGCTATATTATCTGCATGGTACACATGATAACTCCTGGTTCCAGTTACTATCTCTGTAAAATAAATGAGAGAAGGATGCTGAGGAGAGAGTCTGAGTGTGTTGGGAGGAGGATGCAGGAAAGAAGAGAAGAGGAAGTTCTAGTAGGAGGTTTATGGATGCGGTGAGGGAGGACACGAAGGCAACTGCTGTGAGAGAGGAAGATATGGAGGAAATGGAGACGGTTGATCCGCTGTGGCGACCCCTACTCAGGAACCGCCTGAAATAAGAAGAGGTAAAGTAGCCACAAAATGAAAGTAACCTACCATGAGGCCAATCCACAGATGTCTTCAAAGTAAAGTGCTGTTGCTGTAGTTTTTTAAGGAAAACTGATAAACAATGATAAGGAGCCTGACTGATGAGGACAAGGCTGACGAGGGAGTGAATGTATCAGTAAAATTTCCTTGCGAACCACTGCCCTAGAATAACAGCAAACCTCGGAAACCCATAAAAAGCTCACTCAGGAGACGTCACCATAAAAGAGTGCAGTGTGAAGACCTTGCAAAGACAAACCGCTTGTACTACAACGTGAGACAGAAAAAATAGCCTGGACAAACTAAATTTAGCCCTGTAATGTCCAGATGCCAGCGGTGGCAAGCTCACCCCCTTCTGCTGTAGGAAGAAAGACTTCGCTCATTTCCCCAGTGCACACAGAGGTGGAGGACTAGGAGGAGGATGCTGCTCAAAACTCAGTTAATGGACTCGGTTTTTGAACTCAAGCCCAACTCCAGGAGGATTCACAGTGGCTTGCTGACTCCAGGAAGGATTTGGTGTCCGGCCAACAAAAAACACACAGCTAAATAAAGTGTATATGCCTTATTTATGGTCCTCTAACAAGCTGCTCTTTCTACCATCTGCAAACAGCATCGCTCAACAGGCGCTCCTATTAAAGTGAAAAAGCTCCCAGACCAGACGTTTTCTCTCCTCAGCCATACAGCGAAGTGACAAGAAAGAACTCTGGTGCCAGACCTCCAGTCATACAGCTGTCCTCCTATAGAGGGAAGTGCTACTTTTACTGAATTGCTTTAGACAAGGTGAGACTCACATAAACTCGATCCCCACCAATTTACAAGTGGCTTTGACATCTGACAGCTACGCTTGTGCAACACTGGCAATGCACTCCAGCATCACTTAAACACTCCCCTTGAATACAATAATCATGTAATCAAATATCACTTTAAAACTGCAGCTGGGATGCATGACAATACTGGGATCGTATAGCAGTGTTTCCACTGACAACATTCTTTGTGGCAGCCCACGATAGCAATAACAATTAATCTATATAAAATGACCCCTCGAAAAATGAAATTGCACTCCAACACCAGTACCCCCACACCCAATACTATGAAGTTGCTTATCACCTAATCGCCACCCACCCCAAATCTACTGGACAGATAAATCTATATTGTGCACCAGCCACAGCCCCCTCCCCAAACCCTTGACAATAAACCTAAATTGCCCCTCATTCCCATCCATACCCTCCCCATTCAACGAACTAAAATCACCCGCCATCCCTCTTCAGGCTCAACAAACAGAAATCACGTGCCCCCCCAAACACAAAACACCTTCACCCTACTGGAAAAATGGTACATTGGTTGATAATTGCTTTCAAATCCTTTATTAGCATCGGCCGGATGTTTAAATTTGTCTGAAGATATCGTACTCTGGAAGAGCAGAGCATTCGAAATGCTGAGCTACTGCAGTAAAATGTCCATATTTTATTAATGTTGTGGCATTTGTAGCAACGAGTAAAAAGTCTCTTCTGTTTGAGAAACTTTTCCTTAGATGGCAAAAAGCTAACTAACAAACAGCGAGGGGATTAACCTCCTTTGGACTGAGAAACTTTCACTCAGTCAAAAGAAAGACACTGGGGTATTTAGAAAATAAAGTGAATTTCCATCGTTCTAATGTTTGCCATGTAGTTTAGCCTGGAAGTCGAGTCCAAATTGGGAAACTTTCTGGCTGACATTTAGACTTTCTCCCTGTGATTATGGAGGGACAAATATCTGAAAATATATCAATATGGCAATACATTACATCCATAAACAATTGTGGTGCATTCAGGCCAATAAATATGCCCTCTAAACCTCAGTTAAACATCATGGTTGGAACCTTAAGTGGGCCTGATTTGCGTGTTTTGCCACTACTTTCTTCCAGGCTGCAGGAGGAGAAGCTGACTAGGCTGTAGTGGCAACCATGGAAAACTGTTTTCATACTCTATTGGATCCCCTGTGGTCAAACCTTCACAGATAATAAACAGGCAGCCGTGTTAGAAAAAAAACCCTGGATCCACAACACACACTTGTACAGCTTCAATTACTTCCTCCAACACCCACGAATACAACAGAAGATAATCACAGCATATAGTCATCACATGGCCAACTATTGAGGTGAAGTCTTATTTTTTATTGAGTTTATGTTACTTAAAAGGTTTACACTTATTGGATGACATGATATCCTACTTTAACTCCACTTTATTGCACCTAGCACAGATATGAATGTTCTAAAAAGTGCTATGTCCATTTATGAACCAATGTCACAAGGTTTGCAACCAAGAAAAAGTTATTAGCTTAAAATGATTTCAACAAATGTTGACATCCTGTCACATAAAGGCATTCCACAGTAGCAAGAACAGATCTGTTTCACCCCCATCAGCCCTGATCCAAACATGAAGCAATAAGCATTAACTGACGCCAAGGGAGCTAGTAGGATTTCATTTGGCCTGCTTCCCCACACACAAACAAGCTTCCTGGCTCCTGTACTCGCCACACAAGGGACGATATTAAATCTGCCTCTGCCTTTCTTCCATCTCTGGCTTATGTTACACTGTCACAGTGATACGACTGCCTTCAATTGAGGGAATGCGTTTGGGTGCCGCCACAGTGTGACACCAACAAGGGTTCATTTTCCACCCTTACAGCAACTGAATGAATCAGTAATGCTGCTTTAGGGGCTCATCTGCTGCGGCTTATGGCCACATTAAAGTCTCAACTGTCCCCTCACAGGCTGCAGACAATCCAGATTATTGTTCTGCGCTGTCCATAAGGAGATAGAAGGACAAAACAATAATGTCAGACTGACAGAGCCATGTGGGATGGTGTTAGAACAGTCAAGCTCCATTAACATCAAGGTGACCACATTTCACCTGTATGGTCTCCAAAGTTACTGAGAGCAAACTCTTACTATTTTCTGAACATTCTCTTCTGGGTGCCTGCTTACTCTGGCTAGCTGGGACATCGGCCGCCCAAGGGCTTCGCAGTGCCACAAAGATAAATGATTCAAGCAAGCATCTGGCAGTGACCTGACTGGGAAAAGAGCCGGGCACCAGGCCGGCTGCACAGAACAAGACACTGCGGGCGAGAGGCTGCCACACCGATCTCACTGAAGTCCCAGCCCGCACGCTGCCTGTCAGGTTTTATCCAGCACCGAGTCTTTTGAGGCAGCACTCTGTCATGACATCCTGAATCAAAATGAGACAAGAAAATTAATGCGCACATGTGGGCTGGAAAAGAGTAACAGATCTTCTGGGATGATTATGAAGAACTTCACTATGAACTTCACAGGAAGGACACGTTTAGAGCCTAATGAACCCATTAAACTGTGGAAGGATCTATGTGGGCTAATGGACTGTCTTATAACTCACTAACTGACAAATCCTCAGCCATAGCGTTTCAGGGCAATTATAGCTTTGATTATTGAGTTTATTTTGAGTGAGGATAGTGAGGTGTTTTCAGTTTTGTCAATGGTGGAGGTGGGTTGGTTGACCAAAACAGGCACTTTATTTAGTCAACCAGGGGTTTTGTTTTGTTGATCGTTGTGGCCTTTTTTGTTTTGTTGAAGGGGAATGTGGTCATTTTGCCATCTGCTGCAGTCATTAATTCTGTTGACAGGGCTTGAGTTTGTTTTGTCGAGGTCCAGCCTCTCTACTTCCTGCGGAGACTAAAGGGGGTTTTCCACTGACCACTGACTAGCTCGGTTTAGTTAAACTCTATTCACTTTTTGCTTTTCCATTACTAAAATCTGGTTCCAAGTAAGCTGAACCGATACCAAATGATGACAAGCACATATTGGAGGTTACTGATTAGTGGTCGCTATGGTTACGCCACTGTTGTTGACTGAACGTTAGCTTTAATGTTAGCATTAGCGTTAGCCTAATGTTGCTTCTTTAAGCCTTGTCTGATAATCCTATTGTCTCCATTTTGTGGCCAACATGAACAAACCAAGGATAATAAATTAAATCCCACTCCGCTTGGCCTGCTGCTCAGAATGTTTGGTCGCTATAGCAACCATTTTGTAGTGGAAAAATTTAGGTCCAAACCCAAGCTGAACAGAGTCAAACCGAACTGTTCCGTGCTGGTACCAGTCAGTGGAAAACCCCCTTAAGGAGAACGCACACCCACCCAGTTCTCACAACATTCTACAGAGGTACTATAGAGAGCATTCTCTGTAGCTGCATCTTGTCATGGTACGGAAACTGTGCCACATCAGATGAGAAGAGACTACAGAGGCTAGTAAAGACTGTTTGTTCCTTGTGTTGCACCATGCTGTTTCATTTTATGGTATACTGTGTACACTCACCTAAAGGATTATTAGGAACACCATACTAATACAGTATTTGACCCCCTTTCGCCTTCAAAACTGCCTTAATTCTACGTGGCATTGATTCAACAAGGTGCTGAAAGCATTCTTTAGAAATGTTGGCCCATATTGATA
>JBBJLR010000037.1:14200983-14216757 GCA_037577145.1 Brachypetersius gabonensis
CTCACACACAACTCTGTATGTCTCTCTACCACCCCCCCCCTCTCTCCTCCTCTTTCTATCACGATCTCTCTCTACCTATCTCTAGTTAGGTGAAGCTGTAGAGCTGTGGGCGCCCCCCAGCGGACCAGCAGCAGCACTGCGCCTCAACTGTCACTACCTCAGATTTATTACAAAATAAAACACTGCAACATATGAATATGAAGGAAAAACACAAAAAGATTTGATTGTTTGATTGATTGTCTCATAATACTTTTTAAATGCCATTTTTGGAAACAGGAATTAATAAGAAAAACTGGAGACCGAAGTGAGGAAACACTTGGCTGAAAACTGAAACCGAAACACCGAAAGGATTGATTATACCAATTTTTTGTAATATTGCTGTTATGGCTGGGACTGTGTGTACTACTACTTACCTCACTAAAGTCAAGCATTGCAATGGCACGAATTAATATACATGGTTAAATGAATAAATCTGTTACAAAACAGCCCCACCCATGAATAGCCTAAAAGCAAGATAGCTGAAATATTATACAATTTAATATCTTCTCTCATAAAACTAATGAATTCAAGTGCATTTTAATATTCTGAACAAAGTGCATTCAGAACAAGTGCTTTAAAACTGTTGAAAGATATAACAACGTTCTCTGTAGGTCTTTAACAAATTAGTGTATCAAAACAAAAACTGACAGTCCATATATTAACTGGAATCACTGGAAAACTTTCTTGCCTTTTCAAATACGCCCGCCACAGATGGAGTGGGTGTGCTCGAAGGGTCTTGCCTCTTCTGAGTTTGATCAGGATGTCTTGATTTTATATGATAAATGAATCCCGACATTGATAAAGTCTTTGTGGATGCACCCCCTCTAGAAATTTCGTCATTTCACGCTTTACAAACTGCTTTTTTATTGATTGCGTCATCACTGTTTCAGTCACGTTAAAAACATTTTTTGGCTGAAATGGAAAATGCATATTCTGGAGAAGGCAGAAGAAGCAGATGACTAGTGGTTTCATCTATCCCTGAAATTACAAGCGCCAGCTGCACAGCAGGGGCAGGGGATCCTGATATCTGTCTTTTTCATGCATTGAGGGTTCCTCATTGTGAAATGAACCCCGGGTCACTGCAAGGCCTGCTATCGGCCAGTCAAGGTCACAAGAGTTAATCTTGTGTTTTGCTGTTCATTAAAGAGGCTTCATTCGTTAATCAGTGCATTTTGATATAGTGGACCTTACAGGTGCATGAATTTCACATACGGAGTGGCATCAAAGCAGCTGCAGGAACATCACTGACATGCTCTGTTCTGGAGAAGCTTCGTGAGTCAGTGGTGCTGAATGGAACTAGACTTCTAAAGAGTTTAATGGCTCTAAAAGCCTCCTCACTGAAAATGATTACATCTAATGGTTATAAATACGCTGCATGCTGACTGAGACAGGGTTTTACCTTAGGTTTTTAAATGAATAAATGTAGTTTTTTAAATATACTCAAGGGAGAAGTACATGCAGAGCATTGTAAAATAAAATAGTTTCAAAAGAAAAATAGTTTTCATGAACAAAACTCAAAATAGGTTCACTGGTGGTTTTAGAGAGTAAATAAAATACATAAGTTTCTCTACAATTAAACATTTCAAAAAAATGTCAACATTGTGTAATTTTTTTAATGCAATTATTTGAATAAATTAATTCTATTTTAAAGAAGCATACTATATTATAGGGTTGTCATGATTGTTCAATTAAAATCGAATACGTGATGTGAAAAAATTTTTAAAACTGGTGTGAACTGTTTCAATGAACTGGCTTAGCGCTGTGATTAAATATGTCCGGCCCACGGACCATTTTCAAAATATTGTTTTATAATTTTGTCCAACAAATATTTTTGTCGAAATAGTAAAAAAATGTTCAGACTTTGGAAAATACAACATTGACACCCCTGGGTTATAAAGTCATGTACAACAGTCTGAACATTCTCCACAAGGGGAAGCTGTTAGGACTCAAGAAGCTTTTCCGAGTATCACTGAAACTCACACCATCATGATCTCATGAATACAGTACTCTTATTTTTTTTGAGACACAAATTTATATGGTATTCTGATATATATGTCATACTAAATACAGTATTGTCCAAAATTCTTGAGCCTCCCTTCATTTCTTTATATTTTGCTCTTAATCACCTTTTTGGTGCCAAAATACTATTTTCTGCCTGTCAAACTGTATTGACATATTGATTATCATTGGTATATTGATAAGATTAACTGAAAGAAATGGGAACAAATGTTTTACTGAAAGGCTGCAAAGTGTCTAAAGACACAAGGAGCCTAGATAAAGGAGCTCCACCCACTCAGCATTCAGCACCACCAGTATACTGATCACCGCCTGATAATCGGTAAAGTGAAAAAGTGAAAGTGAAAATCTGGACATACGTGAACACACCACAGCACACAGTGTGAACAGCACGAAATACATCCTCTGCATTTAAAACCATTCACCAAGTGAATCAACCATGAACACAGCGCCCGGGGAGCAGTGTGTGGGGACGGCACCTTGCTCAGGGTACCTCAGAGATGCCTAATAGTCTTGGGAATCGAACCCGGACTTTCTGATCACAGGGGTAATGCCTTAACCACTAATGTATTAAGCTCAGTTAACACTACAAAAATTTACATTTTTAGCCATTTTGTAACCACATCACAACAGCACAGTTTTTGCAAATGTTGGGGGTTACTATATATATATATATATATATATATATATATATATGTGTGTATATATATATTACTATATATATATATATACACACATGGCTGCGCGGGTGTGTAGAATGTTCTACGCGTGCCATGAAGTGTTTTTAATGACATGTGCGGTGACGCTTGAGCGGCGTCCCACCATCGCCCGTCCTAATTAACCTAAACGACCAGCCGCGTTCACAATCATAATGCAGCTGCCCGTAATGTTTTATTACAGCAGGCAGATGGTGAACAGCAGTGCTGTGTACCGAGACCCCATGCAGTTGTTCCTTCAAGCATGCCCCTCTGTCTTCACCCCCCTCCATACACACTCCCCCTCCCCCGTCCCGAGCAGAGGGCCGAAAAACAAAAGAGCTTGAACCAAACCACCTGCTCCGGACAGAGAGGGAGAGATTAGGCCTGCAGCTCGGCCGGGCTGAGATTACAGCGGCCTGATTGTGTTTGCGATCCGCGGGGCGCGTCACGCCTGATCAAATTATGAGAGCGACTCTTTGAGCCGATGGAGATGGAAATGGGTTTCGCCGATAAAACCGCCCGACCTGGAATCTACATACAAGAGTGTACACAGTAGAGACGCCCCAACACAGCCCCCCATAACTCAGGTGGGGGGAGGGGAGTGGAGGGCAGGGGTGGAGGACCTGAGCCAGACGGAGGTCCATAAATAAAAGATTAAAGAAAAGAGTCTGTTTTCGTGTATTGCTTTAAGCTTTACCTTAGTTATTAGTGTGCGTGTTGCAGGGGGTTACTCTCTCCTGCTGCTGTGGTGGGTGGGGATGAGGAGCTATTGATTTTCAGCAGTTATGTCAGTGCCAGTGACCTTTCGAGCCTGTCATTTCCTGCTGCTGGATAGATTGGCACCCGTCTGTTGCATTTTGGGCCATAATGTTGATTTATATATATATACAGCAAACAAACACACCATCTGCTGCCCTAAAGCAGATATTTCTTGCCTTCTTTCAGTCAAAGGATTCAAATAAAAGTTGTCAAACGATGGGAGCAACAGCAAAGACAGCAGAGTTTTTTTTTTTGCAAAGACCACCCAGCAGCTGAACCCTCTCGAAACCGCTGAGTCACTGATGGACTGATTTGCGAATGAATAACTCCTTTTGAATGACTCTTAACTGACTCACTTTAGTGAATCAGAAATCAGGAGACCTTCTTCTCCACAGAACGACACGCTGGTATCAGGGAGGGTCTCTGGGCTGGATTACGGTGTGGGCTGGTGGGATCAGTTTCCTCCATAAAATATATGAAACTTATTTATTAAATTTACACATTTATTAAAGACCAAATCAGAACTGAAATGTCCTTACATTTACTGCATTTATCAGACGCTTTTATCCAAAGCGACTTCCATTTCCTAACTACAGGGGACAGTCTCCCTGGAGCAGCTTGGGGTCTTGCTCAGGGACCCAGAGGTGGTGCTGAAGGTAGAATTGGAACCTGCGACCTCTTGGTCTGAAGGCAAGTATCCTACCCACTGAGCTTGATTTTGAAAAGCATTCAAATACCACACACGGTCTAAAGAGTCCCGTTAAGAGTTTAGGGGCCAAAATTTAAGCCTCATTGGTCAAACAAATGTAGGTCATAGCCAAGAAGGACCACTTTCTCTAACCACGGCTTGTTAGTTTTGTGGTGGTTATTTCGCTGTAGGGAATTTTAAGGCTTGCCTGGTACTTAAGTCTGAAAAAGGTCTGAGTAGAAGCGGTTAAGACACCCTGAGAACCCCTTTCCTGAGTGGACAGCCGGTTCATCTCAGGGCCGGAGTTTGGTGTGTGGAAAAGAGCAAAGGCTGGAACGTATGAATGGAGCCTTTATCTCACACATACCTGAAGCAGTGAGCGGTGACCGGGGCCACAGTCCTCGGGACGGGACGCAGCCCGAGCTCCTCTCACAATGAATCCAAGGAGATGCATAGACACTTCAAGGAATGTTTTTGTGGAATTCCACCAAGCTGCTTAGGCCAGAGGTAATAATATCCACCAGTGACCTTCACACTGTTCAGGAGCAGAAGTGACTGTTGATTTATGAATTCTTTTGGAAGATTTGTGCTTTACTGTACTATTGTTTGTTTAATCAGTTGCCTTCCCAACAGAAAAAAATAATTGCTTACATCTTCATTTCAACCTCCAAAGTGCTCACAACACACTTCAGACTCTTCTCTTGGTTGGTTACACACACATTTGACTTTTAACAATAAGAAGTTACATATAAAATGAAAGTGATCATTCGGTCATACGTGAACACACCACTGCACACAGTGTGAACAGCACAAAATTCTTCCTCTGCATTTAACCCATTCACCAAGTGAAGCAGGGGGCAGCCATGAACACGACGCCCGGGGAGCAGTGTGTGGGGACGGTACCTTGCTCAGGGTACCTCAGAGGTACCTAGCAGTCCTGGGAATCGAACCTGGACTTTCTGATCACAGGGCGAATGCCTTAACCACTAGGTCACCAGCTGCCCCCAGGGTATATCAGGGTATAACGAAGCTGCCCAATTTAGCTTTGCCTGGATAGGACCCTCATCTGCAGTAATGGTTATGACATCACACACGCCTGCTCTTAATTCCTCGAACATTTAAAAGTTACAGAATTTTTCGTTTTTTAATCATATTAAGGACCTTGCACGTACATTTAGGAGTCCTACTCAAGGACCTTTAGGCCCCATCCACCTGTATACGGATATTTTTCAACAGAAGTTTTTCATTTGACTGGCAGAAGGGTCTGGGTTCGATTCCCTGCTCAGGCAGCCGAGGTTCCCGCATGGGATACTGCTGGGTGGCCCAATATACATCGTCAGATACTTACTCCATACTACATATTTGTTTTTATATTGTTTGTATTTGTCAAATTACTCTACTTTCTGGATTCTAATTATCACAGCGTCTCAAGAGCTATTCAGGATTAGATTTCCCTGCGTGTTGCACTTGTACATCCTGTGTATGATCTAGGAATCAAGCCATGACAGACGTGCCAACAATTCCTTCACTCATGTTTTCTGTTGAAACATGTTCCCTTTATATACTTGAGCATCTTCAACGATAGGGCCTTTTTGATGCCATACTATAACTTTTAATTGGGTCAGTATTTTTTTCATTAATGGGAACTCCACCAAACAGAATCCTCTCGTATGTAAACTGTTTAAAAGAAAAAGAAGAGAGGTTTGCCGGATACTTACTGAACAGCGGCAGTGATGGGAAGCCGGCGTCTGAAGCATTTAGTGCACCGTGGGATGAGGAACAAAGGGAAAACATTTCATTGATATTACATCACACTAATACAACATGTTTGTGATGTCTGAGACATTGTTCTACTACAGATCTCAAAAGGTGTTGGCCCACATTTTTCTTAGATACAGTCACTGCAGCGTCAAACAGGCAAAGATAATCCTGAAAGATAATCCTGAAATGCTTCGGTAAAAAACACCATTTCACATCAAAACAATCCAACGTCAGTGACTGAACTGTGCAAAGGAACTGAAAAATCCAGCTCCAACAGAGAAAATATGTTGATAAAAGCATAGTTACATTAAGAAACCAAAAATCAATCCAATCATTCATATTAAACACTAGTTAAATATGAGCAAGTACCTCGATAAAAACTCAAGCGTGTTCATGTTTTATATTTTTCTTTTATTTAGACAACCCAAATAAAAGGCACATAAAACATTGCGCATGTTTACATAATTATTTCTGACAAACATACATTTAAAAAAAATGTAGGAATGTTTTCCTTTCTGCTACTCAGAAAGCCTAGTCTTCATATATACAAAATTACCGTTGTTAATGTTCTAATACAAAAGGTTTTTTTTTCTTATTATAAAAGGTTATCTTGCTTTTTTTTCCTCCTTTCACGTGTCTATTTGTACTGTAACTACCACATCCTCGGAGCTAAACTGTTTTGTACAAAGATATACATTCAACTGCCTTCACAGGGGTCCGAAATCCGTCGACTCGTGGGAGCGAATCAGAAACGGCGACGGTGCGCTCAACTCATACGGGTCGATTCGCTGCATTTTTGAATTTGGCAAACAAGAGGCAATTGTAATGCATGTATTTTTTTTTTTCTTTTTGAAATTATGCATAAAAAAACAACACTTTCTCTCCTTTCTGTGAATGTTCTCTTTGAAACTAAACTCAGGAAAGGGAAAAAAAAAAAATCCAAAAAAAAAAAATCACATGCATGCTTTTGTCTTTTTTGTGACAGAACATAATGCTTTGCACAAAGTGGCCACTGATCTGTACCCACTTCACTGACTGTAGCAGGACAAACTACTGAGGGGGCAAAGGAATTAAAAAAACAACCTAACTTAGTGTTTCTACTACCTTTCACACATGGTTTTGCTCTGGCCACAGACCACATAGCGTTTGAGTCACATGATCAGTAAAACAAAAGAACAAAAACAAAACAAAAACACAAAGCTGTGCACCAATAGTGGTCAACACAGTGTACCTAGCATCACATTGGCAGGGCTCCGGACCCTTGTAGTGACTTAAGAGTGGACGCGTCCTTCCAGACTCATCCCTTGTAAAGTAAAGTGTGTTCCAAGTAGTTCAACTCCTGAGTCCAACTGTCGGTAGACCAGCGGAGGGACCAACACCCAAGGCAGTGGTGCTCTTTGAGAATCGCCAAGCAAATATCTTGATATTCGAGGACCTGTGTTGGGTCTCCAGGCTTGACCTTTTCGTGAGAGGCCACCCCTCAAAGCCACTGTAGGAGGGGGTGAGTGGGTCAGGGGGGTGTGAGGGGGGGAAAACCCCTACAGTAGTTGGGATCAAATTAAGGACCAAGATGGAAGCATTCCATAAATAATGGACGGTGATATCAGTCATAGATGAAACTCTTGGTTCCTTGCTTTCCCTCTCAGGAAAAAAGGGCTGAATGGAGAGAAATATTTACAAAATAACATAAAAAAATGGTTTCAGGTTCCAGCCATGAGCTAGAAAGACAAAATAATGAACAGTTTCTGGATTCAAAAGGTACATTTCCTGAGCAGAAAGTCCATACTAACAGGATCCATAGAAATAAGGTGTAAAGATCATGATAAGATTAAAAACAAGGGTATAAAACACTACATACTAAGTTCTCTGCTGACTGATTAAGAGTTCAATCCAATAAAACTTCTGAGGTGCAGATTTCGCCAACCACTAGATGGCCCTGTTATATCTAGGCTGGTTACCTAACACTCGCGATTTTGATCTTTGATAATACTGTTTCGTGTTTTTTTTTTATACAAGGGATATGCTTTCAGTGCAAGATTCCTCTGTTCCTGTTTAAAAAAAATAAAATAATAAAAACATGAGTAAACAACGCACACCCCAGCCATCCTCAATAAACAGCATAAACAAAAACATTAACAGTCATGATCAGCAGTGGCCTAACACTGCAGCTAAAAAAAAAACCTCAAAAAAACAAAAAAATTCACAATTGTAGCTGGTAAGAACATAATAGCCAGCATAGGCAACTGTACAAGATACAGTCACTGTACCTCAAATCATAAACTTATACCCACCCCATTCCATAAAACCCAAAAGAACAAATGCTTAAAAAAAGCCTTTGTCCCTTTTGAACTCATTTCCTAAAAAATAAACAAAACAAAAAAACCCACCAACAAAAGATTTAAATACTGATTAGCAGGCTACAGCTAAAAAAAAAACCCCAATAACTCCCACTGCTCTGGGAAAATAACTGTTGAGACAAAAACACACAGCACTTATTGCATTTGTCCTTTTGCAAAACCTTGTTGGTCAACAAGGCCTGCATGCTCAGTGTTGCTGAAGAAGAGTAGAACTCCCTTAGGTCGTCAGACCTTGTCTTCCGCGCATCTCAAATGAAAACTCATTCACTAGGTAAGAAATCCTTCAGAGAGAGGAAACAAAAAACTCTCTAACGCGTATAAAACTCCAACAGCTCAGCTAGGTTTGTGATGCAGCGTTGCTTGCAATGCAGCCGTATGCTTTCAACCACACTGCAAGAGTAAACACTCTCTCGGGGCCGGGGACCGGGCTGGGGTCGGAGGGTGCAGGAGGGCGTCAATCAGCTGGTTAGGAGAATCAGGTTGGGAGGTTCGAGTTCTGTCTCTTTTACCAGGGTGGCGAGGAAGGCAGAACTTGGGACAGAAAAGGCATGCTCTCCATGGGTCTCATGGCGATGTTGAGGGGCCCTGCGATGTTCATGGGCATGGGGGTGGTGATGGCGACCGGGTGGGCGATGTTCATGGGCGCCGTGGCCGGGATGTTGACCGAGGCAATGTTGACTGGCCCTGTGATGGTGACCGGGTGCTGCAGGCTGACCGGAGAGGTGATGTTCACCGTGTTGGTGGTGATGTTCATCTGCGCGGCGATAGTGACTGGGTTGCTGGTGTTGCCGCGGTTCATCGTCGTGGTGATGGGGGCGGAGACGGTGACAGGCGTGATGGAGGCAGAGTTGCAGAGTTCGTTGCTGTCTAAAGAATAAACACATGAGAAAGAAGGAGGGGTTAAAAGTTTTGCATATGCACCTCCCCATGCCCACCCAGTCCCCTAGAGGCAGGCAGCATACTGCCTAAGCATATTGCAAAGAGTGTTCTCATAAAAATGACTTAAAAGATTATAACATTAGGAGTGTAAATCTCCGACCGATTCCTGAAACTTGCATATCCCCCTTTTCAATTAGATGACTTTGAAGCAATTTAAAACATCCCTAATCAACAGGTCACTGAGAAGTTCTTTGTATCGCATGAATAATCACACAGGCTTGCACTTTTATAGAGCAGAGTATAAAACAATTCAACAATTGAATGAAAAAAAGCATTAAAAAAAAAAAAACATTCAACAGAGGTGTGTCACAGAATGTGTGTGACTGTGTGACTTTCCCCCCATGCTCTGGGTTGGTGTTTCACATGAATTTACATGTTTACCTTTTCGCAGCCCTGAGGAGTTCCACTGCCAGTCTCCTATTCAGAAATACAGACACAAAGTGTTATGACGGCCAGCCAGCCGGAGCTAAGGCTGGGAGAGTCTTGGTGCATAAAGCAGCCTCAGTACAGGTAGGCGGTAGGCTGGGTGGCACGTGACATCACACTACACCAAACTTAGCTCTACAGCCAGGGGTCTTAATACAACTCCAGGTGTCACCATGTCATCCGTCACAGCATTGTTTCACACCGCCACTCCAAGACACAAACAAGCCCATCTGGGACACTCGTCTACCATTTAAGGCAGAGCCTATGGATACCTGTGGAATCTCTGATCTATGAATAACGCAATATGACGACGTGTTCAACGGAGCGGGGATAACAGATAAACATACATTCAGCAACAAACAAGCCTGACTTTAGTCAATATGATTACACAACATAAGCATGGCAATCAATGTACATCAAGACGGCTCAAACAAAAGCAAACTGCATGGCCATGGAGTTTACTGGTCTATTATAAGAACAGGCATCAAACACAGCAAACAACAACAAATGCATGTCAGACATTAAAAACATGGGTTTAGTATGTTTAGACGGCATGATCAGAACAAATGAATGTAATGGCTGTTAAAGGGAAACTATACTACATGGTGTATGAAGAGAAGTTTTAAAAACCAAATAATGATAAAGAATTTTAGATGGCTGAATGTGGAACGCATAATGGAACACAAAACACACATGGAGGTGCATCCTCCATCCATACATGAAAAAGTCGCAGTCAGCACCATGGTACTTAGCAGCGACCTAGTTTAATGGGTGTCTGAGGATAACCTTTGGAATGATCTTTTAAAATGTGAACCACACAGCAGATTCCTAACAAACCTAATCTGTCCAGCTGCCCTGAAGAATGGCACCAGACCCAGCACACAGCCTAAAGCGCACCCATCAAGCGGCAGGAGAGAATTAAGCAGCTGTGCTATAAAGCCACATGATGCAACCAAGTGCTGGCCTTTTCCTGTCCTTAAAACTCACTTTTAATCTGACCGCTGTCCTCAGAAGGTGACTCGTGCGGTCACCTGAGGTCCTGTTCTGCATGTGACACTCACTTCCTAATGCCAAGCTGGGCTAAATGAAGAAATAACTTGGCATGTCTAATGCAATTAAGAGGACACTAGAAACATCTACACCAAAGCAGACGGTACAAGCCAGCAGAATTCAGATCCGATCGCAGATCCTGACATTACTAGATATCCAAGAGATCAAGCTTTGAGCTGGGCAAGTTGCTTCTGTTCCTCAAAAGCTGGTTATGGAGTTCCCCGGGGCATTTCACAGACTGTTCCAATCCAAATCAGAGCTAATCAGAACAGGTCAGAGGATGCAGTTATGCTTCATGTATCAGCAATGATGCTCCTTTTAAAAGTAAGTGAGAGAAGAGAGAGAAGAAAAGAAGGGAAAAGATTCCCATGTTTTGGCCAAGATCTTTAAGCCCTTAAGGTTCTGAGGGCAGTGTGTTCAGTGCAAGAAAGCTCTACAAAGACTCTGGAGACACTGGGAAGAGGAGAAACAGAACTAGCCTAATGTCAGGATGATGTGAATATTAGTATGAGTATGTTGAACTAATAGTTAGAACTACATGACTGATCCTTTGTCAGGATCAGGGGTGGTACTGTAGAGGTTAAGACATGCAGGGAAGCTGATCTGGGATTTTATCAGCTCTCCCCTTCTGAGCCTCTGCGTGCCTGCTGAACTAAGAGATGTCGACGGACTTACCTTTGTTGCAAGAGTTGTTGAAGTTGGTTTGGCCGTGCGTCTTTAAATGGCTGGTAATGTAGGCGGCGCTGAGCATCTTGCCACAGATGTTGCAGGTCACTTTTCCCTCATGCCGGATCATGTGCGAGCGCAGTCTGTCTTTGGTGGCGAAGGCAGAAGTGCAAGCCTGCAGACATGTGGAGAATATGGTCTTTATTACCTCCATAATACATTCTGGAGCCTCTTCAAAGTTAACAGCATTGTTACAGCTTATTCTTCAGATTACACACATTGGAAAACGCATGAGGTCAGAACTGGTGCCTAACAGCCCCCCAAGGGACAAGAAGCAGCTTCTGTTTGTTCCAGTGCAGTTATGACAAAGGTGATAAACACAAAACGTCCAATAGCAAAGCTAATAAGGCAATAAATGGGGCAATAAGTTACCATGTCTGTAATAGGGAAGACAGTCTCATACCGTTACTTGGCATTTGAATGGTCTCTCTGAGGAATGCACATGTTTGACATGGCAGCTGAGATGGTCAGGCCTGAGGGAGAGAAAATAAACAAGCAAGACATTAAATAAGACAGGAGATAGCAATTAAGCATTATGGATGGACTCTGACTTTCGCACTGTCCTGGAATCCTTAAAGATCCACATTTATTTGGGGCTATTCCAGGCATTCAACAGAACTCACAAGAAGATGCTTTTGAAAAACTGGGCTTTGTGTTTGAATAGTGCTGTCAGAATGAGCCTAACGTTTTCGCTCTATGAAAGCCGCGAGATTCCAAAACCTCCCAGGTCAAGCCAAACAAGGCATGTGTACACTTGTATGACATTCCAAAAGGCACAAACTGGGAAAATGGAACCAGTCATTTGCCCTCACCAGGCAACTCTGTGCCAGCTGGACATAGAAGGGCCAGCTTCACACTGGTCTTGCTATTGCTGCTGAGAAGAGTCAAGAGGGATCTCCTCACTGGTGCACTGAACTGGAATGGCCACCCCATGCCCTTGCTCTCCCTGGCCTCCCCTTCTGTTGGCGGAAGAGGATGGTTGTTCCCAGATGCGGAAATTCAGCAGCCATGGCATGGTGGCACTCAACATCACACTGTGCTTATCCTTCATCTTGCAGCACGGTGGCACAGAAAAGTAAAACAAATAAATAAATCTCCAACCCTCCCCTGCTGTCCTATTTATCTTTAAGGTACTTTCTTTTAAAGCCAACACCACATTATAGCCTGAAATGCTCTACAAGTCAGGGAACAGTTGGCGGGCTAAAAACAGCTCCTTTCTTCTCAGCGCTCTGACTTGCATTGCTCACCCTGAAATTAATCCTCAGATTATTAGTCACGCAGTGCCGCGAGCTGGAACAGGATGTGGAGGGAGCCGGTATGACGCACTCACTCTATGTCTCTGCCTGGAAATAGGGGATGATGCAGCATCGAACACTCTTAAAGAAGCCACAATCTCAATATACTGAGTGTGGTCTACAGGGACTCAGCAAGAGGAAATCCCAGACTTATTTCTCACCGGCCCTCTTTTACTATTTTCTTCTTCTTTTTTTAATCCCCCTGGGACGAGAGGGAACACACTGGCAATCTGTATGTATCCACAGTGTAACACAGGAATCAAAGCAGTCAATCCTCGTCCCCGCGTATGGGGCCGCTCCAGGAGGCAGGACGAGGCCGCCGCGTGCTGGGGAAGCACAAAAGCAGCCAGTCACAACTATTCACTACAGTTATAAATCAGCCAGCGGCAGCCAATAGGAGCAAGACAATGTTAACGTCATATGGAGGAGCAGATGGTGGAGCCAGCTACGTCTTTGTACACTTAGTTCAACACTGGATGAAAAAAAGTCTTTACCCCATTACCATGTTCTGTGGGACAACACAATACATCTAAAGAAGCTTGTAAGATAGTGTTCTTTCTCCAACACTCAACTCCTCAGCAGTTACCCTTATTTTTAATTTAGTGAAGGACACCACTGAGGCCATCAAACATGAGGCTACTACAGCCGGCCAGTGAAGGAAGAAATATAACTGTAGCTCCAGCCTGAAAAACCAAAGTCATCACACAAATGTTTTGGAAAATGAAATTTCTCGCATTCACCGCTTTAAAACATTCAAGAACAACAGGTCTTTTCAAGACAAATGAAGGAAATAAAACCAATTACTGCAATACAAATAACATACATACCCCATATACATATACACACACACACATATTAATGTTCTGCATTTGATAAGTTCTGTCTGTCTGTCTGTCTGTCGGAATGTGGAGACAGCCCTGTCAGGTGCCATCCAAGAGGTCATACCTGGAGAATCCCTTCCCGCAGACGGAGCAGACGTACGGCTTGTGGACGCCCCCGTCGTGTGAGCGCACATGATACGTCATGCGGTCCTTCCTTTTGAACCGCTGCTGGCAGATGGGGCACTCGAAGGGCTTCTCGTCTGAGTGAGACAACTTGTGGCGGTTGAGGTGGTAGACGTCGCGGAAGGCCTTGCCGCACATCTCACAACCGTGGTTCTTCTTCACCGGCTTGGCTGGCTTTTTGGGGGCACTCTGCTGAACTATGCCAGTCATCGAGGCGGGCGTCATTACACTGGACCCGGTGGAGGCCGAGGTGGTGGCTGTGGTGAGGATGCCAGCGATGGTGGAGATATAGGAGGGGTTACCACTGTTCTCCCGCGGCATGGTGGAGATCAGGGGCACCATGGTGGGCGCCGTCTGCGCTGTCTTCTTGGGTCTTGACACCATCTTGACACCCGTGTGGCACGACTCATGCCGTCGCAGGTGGTAGCTGTCACGAAAGGCCTTGTTGCAGTAGCCGCAAATGAAAGGCGTCTTGGTTTTGTGCTCCTTCTTCACGATAGGCATGGGACCCCCGCCACCTCCACCGTTGCCTCCACCTCCCGTCCCGCTGGCCACATTATCCTTCAGGAGTTCAGCTGCACTGACTGGGGGTTTCTGGTCCAGTGGGATGGGCATAATGGGCTTCTGGTCCTGTGGCTCAGCTCCAGAGTTCAGCAGAGGCAGCAGGCTGTTCGGGGCCACCTGATGCTGGTGGTGGAGGGCTTCATTGGCCTGCTAATGGGAGGAAAAAAAAAAAAAAAAAAAAAAAGATTTAAACCTACTAATCCAAACATTTAATAGTCTACTTGACTATTTGGTTAGGTCAAATAAAAAATGCGCATGCACGTCATTTCAAAACAAAACACTCTATTCTCTATTTAGGTGCTCTCCTGGAGAGCCTTTGAAGATGCAAACCTTATTAGCTAACACTCAACTAAATATTAATGTAATAAACCCAAGACTAACTCTAACCCTAATCCTAACCAGAACATCATCTTAAAACTTAAATCTAATTCTTATTCTAAAGCTAACCCTGATGCTGTTATGGTTAGATTTAGGATAATCCACAGCTTGTTCCCAAGTAAAACTACAGATAATCTATGGAGGACTGTCGAAACAAAGTGTGACCCAAAATAATGACAATTATACTTTTACATAAAAGATGTAGCAGTAATGTAGTAACAGCTAGAAATTTGTAAAATATATTGTCTAACTGTAAAAACTAATTCAAATTAGTGACCAATAATTTGAATGCCGATGTCATTCTAAATCTGCAATGCGTCTGGATTCTGCAAATACTCTCAGAATATTTAACCATCATGTTGAGCTGTTACACGTTAAAAAATGGGCCACATCTCGGAGAGGAAAGGAGCAGCGTTGTCAGCGGAAGCAAAGCTAGTTAAATGTGCTTACAGCAGGGGAACGCAGATGACAGGTAGAGGGAACTGAAGAAAACAAGTGGGG
Source organism: Brachypetersius gabonensis (assembly GCA_037577145.1). NCBI lineage: Eukaryota > Metazoa > Chordata > Actinopteri > Characiformes > Alestidae > Brachypetersius > Brachypetersius gabonensis. The sequence goes on from JBBJLR010000037.1 coordinate 14,216,185, forward strand.
GCTTCCCCTGGTTGCCCCTAGAGCGCGAAACTGCGTTCAGAGCACAATGAAGTATTGCATATTACTCATAATAGAGACTTGTATCTTATAAAAGGCCTTCTTTTAGAGCTTAGACTAAATCTTTCCATGCTTTCACGAGCTGTACATAAACATAGGCAGGAAATGAATAATTTATGGTGTATTATGGTTTCAGATTGGGCCACTTAATGAGCAGTGACTAGAGCTACTCACAGGTGATAAACTTCAAATGCCACTGTTGGTATTAAGGGACTGGCTGCCAGGCAGAGCTGCCCTTTTACACTGCAGGCATCCATCATGACCTTCATCATGCTGTGACATGAGATACTGATTCTAGGTCAGTAAAAGAAGCCATTTCTAACTGAATCAGCAATTTCAGTTCCCACTGTGAGTTGTTTGAGTCGGCTGGTGGCCTGGTGGTTAAGGAGTTGCCCATGTGATTGGAAGGTTGAGGGCTTGAATCCCAGGACTGCCAGTGGCACTACTGAGGTATCATTGAGGAAGATGGTGGATGGGGATGGTGGTGGCCTAGTGGTAGGATACTTGCCTCCGAAC
>JBBJLR010000037.1:14239368-14261228 GCA_037577145.1 Brachypetersius gabonensis
ACACACACACACACACACACACACACACACACACACACACACACACACACACACACACACACACACACACACTGAACCCATAAATAAAAGCTCAGAATGCTGTGTATTATGCAAAGCAATGAATAGTCCCTCCACCATACTATGAATAACCTATAGTTGCTAAGCAACATGTTTTTAAATAGGTTTATACACATTAACTAATTAATACAGAATTTAGCTGGCATGTTTAATCATACGTGTGTATATGCAGTACCAGTCAAACTTTTTTGCCACATGTAAAATCCAGATTTTTATTCTCGTTAACAGTGGAAACTTGTTGAGTTAAAGTAATTGAGTTTGCTATTAATGAAAATATGTTAAATAAAACAGGTTTCCTTTATAAGATGTAACATGTCTGACATCCTGTTAAATTGTGTGGTGATGCAGAGTCAAATTCTAGACTGCCCTTTAACTTTAAATGGACTCGTTCACTGTTTCATCACTTATTAGCTCGTTATATCTAACACTTATATATTAGGTGGCTTTTATAGGTTAGCGGTAGGAAATAAAAAATAATACAGGAATTAACATGGAGGAAATACTGTAAATGCATTTGTTAGCGAAGCATGTTGATTGTATTTTTAGTAAATATTAAGTGAGAATCTCAGTGTGTCCAAACACTTTGTTAAAAGATGTTTTAATTATTGCAGGTCACATGTTGCTGCTGAAGAGCGAGCGGCCACATCACTTCCTGCTCGCCCACAGCCACGAGACGGACTGGGTGGAGTACGACGCTCGCGGTTGGCTGAATCACGCCAAACAAAACCCCGCCTCCCAGAATGCAGCCAGCCTGCTGCAGAATTCCCAGAAGTAATACGGACCCTTCCATGGCCTACAGATACTAGAAGCCCTTTGCAGTTTATGCAGTTTAATGCCTAATCGATGTCCGAACCACCATACATTCTCACATACTGACTTTATTGTCCATTCTTTCATCTCAATGCAAAAGTTTGGCCTTTATGCAAATGTTTGGCCAACTCTTGTCAAATTAAGTTTTGTTAAGTAAAAATGAGTGCAGCTCCTCTACAGCTGACACTTTTCCACATTTAATGTACAGTTATGATATACCTGGTAAATGTAACATACTGGAAAAACATTCAATACAAAATTTTATTTGTGCAACATGTATTACATATTTTAAATACATCTGTTATTCGGAATATATCAGTTATATGTTTCCTGCAAGATTATTACATAAGGATAATCACTGTTTAGAACATTAGAAGGACACAAGAATGATGAAGGAAGCTGTAACTGAGGCTATTAAAATAAACCAGAAAAAAAAAATTCAGAAGTTAGGATTTTCTTGGTGAAAGTCTGGCATCTCACCTCTGGTTGTTTTTCTACAGAAAGAATATCAGCGCCTTGTTTATCGGCCGTTCAGGCAGTGCGACCGTGCTGTCAGGCTCTATTGCCGGGCTGGAGGGCGGCTCCCAGCTCGCCCTGCGCCGGGCAACCAGTATGAGGAAGACCTTCACCACCGGCGTGGCAGCAGTGAAGAAGAAGTCCCTCTGCATCCAAATCAAACTGCAAGTGGTGAGAGCTTTTTACCAAGTCAGAGTCACATACTGACATTCTGCATTTACTTCTGAAATCAATTTAGGATAAGATAAACCTTTATTAGTCCCACTAGTGGGAAATTTGCTTTGTCACGGCAGAAAGTGGACAGAACAAAGGTAAGAGCAGCAAAAGTTAAAAACAATAGAATAGAATAAAGTAAAATACCAACAAAGCGGGAGATGGATGGATGGATGGATGGATGGATGGATGGAAAATACCAACAACACAGTATACACAGAATACTTACCTAGTAGTCATTAAATCAGACATGTCTTCTTCAGTCACCACCATCATTCAATGTCCGTCTGTCTGAGAGGCGATATTTAATACATTTGTTCCACTGAATGATACATCAACAATAAAACATTTTGTCACAACTGATGTAATTGCCAATAAGCCACTTAGTTGACTAATCCTTCTTCTGGTTATATAGATGTATGGAAAAGTTTATGCATCTCTGGAAAATTATAGACACTATACCTATTGACAAAATGTTTGGAAAAAGCATAAGAAATAAACCTAAAGACATTTTTTACACAAAAAACATGTATCTATGTAAATAGGTAGAGTATAGAATTAACTGTATTATTACTCCTTTTTTAAACCCGGGCTCCTTAAAATATAGAATACAACAACTGAAAATACCCTTTAGTGTCAAGCTATTGCTGTACGTGAATAAATGATTAATTTAAGAAGTTGTTCCACTATGATTTGTTTTTATTCCCAACCTCTCGCAGGACGCGTTGCTGGACACAGTCCGGAGGTCCAGGGTTCACTTTGTGCACTGCCTGCTGCCCAGTTCAGAGGCGCCGAGGGGTGCGGGGTCTCCCGAAGCTCAGAGCGAGAGCGGAGACCCCAGCCTCGTGCAGCTTGACGTGGCCTTACTGAGGGCCCAGATCCGCGGCTCTAAGCTGCTGGACGCCCTTCGCATCTACAGGCAAGGTGCGGAGAACAGCACCCACAATCCACCTCACTCTTCAGTCACTTTCCTATGTTTAGAAGAATGAAAGAAGAAAACTACACTGATTTAACCTCACAGTACCAGAGGGTGGGGTACAAACTTCCTTTCAAACTACATTACCTGCATTAGCTCCGGTGCAAACCTAAAGAAGCAAACTTCACGCCCCAAATGTCACTTGGATTAATGGGGAAATTGTGGAAATGTGTTTTTTCTCCACAGAACATGTGACTGGCTTCCATTGAACTTTTTTCACCCAGATATGAATCATTACTCTCAGTGAAGCTTCAGCTGGGATCAAACCTGTGGTGCCTGGCACTGTTAGCCTTCTATTTAACTAATAGTAGCACCACAACAGGCACCGCTCCTTTTAGTGAAGAACTTTATTAATGATGAAATATTCTACAGTGATCACAAGCCAAAATATAGTCTTTAGTCATTGGAAGTGAGGTTAAATACATGTGAACGGTGGCTTTGCTCCCCATAGCTCAGTGCGGCACTGTGAGGACGATGGCTCCATTTACAGCTTAATCAGAATCTTTTTGCTGCCATCTTTGTGCTGCTTTAAGCTTATAGTCAAACCACAGAATACAAATTCAGTGTAATTTAGCTTCATGTCATTGAAATTAAGGCATAACAAACTTTCACATTCCCTCACAGTCCTCCTGGCATGAAAACCACTTCACACTCTCTCCCATATTTTAGATTAGAGCATGTTTTGAGCAAATTATACATGATTTCTTTGCCCACTAAAACATATCCTCACTTCCTTTTCTCCAGGCTACCCTGACCACATGGTCTTCTCAGAGTTCCGCCGCCGTTTCGACGTCCTGGCTCCCCACCTGACCAAAAAGCTCGGCCGCAACTACATTGTGAAGGACGAGAAGCGGGTGAGTGGCCCGCTCTTACTGCGAATCAAGTGCTGGAGAGGGGAATGAGGAGCATTAGGACTTTCAGAAATGGGAAAGAGATTCCAGCTCATCTCTTGCTCTTGTGCGATCGCGTAGCCAGAAGAGAGGAATAAACCCCTCTTAATCAGGTCCATTGTGATGGCTTAATCAAGCCTTGCCAGCTGTGTTTCCCATTCGAATCGATAAGGGGCGCAGACAGGAGGATAGTATTAATTGCGCTGGGGCTTTGGGCTCGGAAAAACGGCCCAAAACTTATTGTAATTATCAACTCTCTAAAATGTGGCCGCGCCCAGGGAGTCCTTTAGCTGACCAGGCCCTAATGATTTGCTGAGGCAAGCGGGAGCCGCGGTCGCAAAACTGTAGGTTTTTATTCCAAACCTCCCTCGTTGTGCGACCTCCCAAATCTGTGTGGTCAAATAAAAAAAAAAAACACATGTAAAGTTTTTCTTCTCAGCTTCTCCGTTTTTATTGTCCTGATGAGAAGGCTGAGAGGAATGAAGGTCAATTGTGTTGGAATTCCCTCTGGAAAGAGCTTCGGTGGGAAGAAGAAAGAATGCACAAAAGCCGGCCTCAGCAGTGGAGAGCGGGGCTAAAAAAGAGCGAGAAGCTGATTTCCCTTGTGCCAGCGTCTCACTGATGGGTTTCTGTGGAAACAGACTGGAACAATGGCCCTTTAGTGTTGATGAGGGGGGCACCCCCTTCTCTTACAGTGAAATGTAGATGGGGCCATTCAGCTTGAGTTCTCAAGTCCTGTCTGCACTAGAAAGAATGGGAGATTGAGGTAAAGTGAAAGAGAGAGAGAGAGAGAGAGAGAGAGAGAGGTGGTATTCTTGGGGCTGTTTTGAGTCAGTGACAGCATTAGGACACAGGGGAGACTGTGAGGTGGCTGTACTCTGTTGGAAAATACACTCTGGTTAGTTTTCGTCTTATTTATCTGCTTATTTATTGCTGCTCCTTTTCTTTATGTAGTCTTTTGAAGTATTTCCATGCCCTGTTTACACTGTTAATTGCAGTGCATAGCAGTTATGTGTCCATTCTGTCATTCAATGTCATGCTGTAGTAGAAATTCTGGATCAAAGCAGTTTTTCTCTAAAAAGAGACTCAGTATTTGTGCACTGAGGAAGACAAAAGTGTTTTAAACTGTGTGCATTTTGCTGTATGTGCATGTGTCCTCCAAATGTCTTTGGATCCTCCAAGTCTTCATTGAGATGAAATATTAATGCCACTACATGCAAGTAAACACTGCTATGCACTGACTGGCATAAGATTGGCAACCTCACCGAAATATCCAATAAGTGCTGATGGGCTTTGTCAAATTGGTAGTTAAGTTTGACAGTGTTCGCATAGAGTTTAATGTTCTGAAGTATTGTGCGTGGTAGATATAAAGAAAGTAATATGAAAGTTTGCGTGTGCACGTGTTTGTGTTTGTGTGTGTCTGTCTGTGTGTGTGTCTGTATGTATGTGTGTGTGTGTGTGTGTGTGTGTGTGTGTGGGGCGGGGGTGTCTGTGTGTGTTTACAGGCTGTAGAAGAGCTGCTGGAGTCTCTGGACCTGGAGAAGAGCAGTTATCACATGGGCCTCAGCAGGGTGAGTACTTCCTCTACAAGGCCTGGCCTAGGCTCAACACACACTGTTGCTAAGCTTACAGCTTCATTTTAGGTTCCCAGACTTCCAGATGAGAACTGCATGTCAAAAAATGCTGAATTAAAAGCTTAAGTGGCATACAGTGATGTCTGTATGTAATGTGTATGTAAAGCAAGTAATGTAAAATAAAGTAGGTATATTGTCATTTCAACCATATTTCACCATTTCATCTCTGTACGCAGTGAAATAGTACACGATGTTTCAGTATTTACGTTACATTTAGAGCAAACACTAACCATGCTACAAAATATGCCCACAAATATGCTCCCAAAACACCTTAATTTCATTTTAAACTCCGCTTAATACCTTACCCTTATCCGTATTCGTACTGTACAGTGTACACTGGACTCCCGCAGTGCTAGAATGTAAATACCAATATTACCCCTGTATAGACTGCAGTGTTATTCATACACGGGTGTTTTCTTTGTTATGTGCTGTCGTTTTCTTTGGTACAAGCATGTAAATACAGTAATAAGTTAATTTAATTTATAGTAATAAAACTACAAGGCTTTAAGAGGAACAAAATGAAAAACACGAGACCACTTGAGGGGGCGTGGCGGACAAGGGCCAGATGTCACAAAAGCAAAAAAAATAATGCCTAGGATATCTGCAGTTTCCGCGTTAGGGTGGGGCCTTGAGCGAACAATTATTAGCGAACAAATATTTGGTTCTCAGAAAAAATCCACATTGGACTGAAACAGCGACTGCTGATCCACATTAAAGTGTGTGTTTACTGTCCATTAAAAAAGACCATCTATAAGTACATTTATATAGATATAGTATTATATAGTAATTCAGAATATAAAAGTGGGGTGAAGCCTTGTGAAGGGGCTTCAATGTGTTTTAAGCAATAAAAAAAGAGTAGAGAAAAGAAGGAAAAAGTGGAGTAAGTTAAAAAAATATATTGCAAAATGGGCTTGGACTGTTACATCAGGAGGCATAGATTACCAGCCACAGCAGTTTAAAGGGCAGAAGGATATCCAAGGATTTGAAAGTCACATTATTAAATGCTTTACGTGTTGAATTTAAATGGTTTACTGACAAATGGAGCATAGTCGTAGTGGTCATGCAGGCCCAGTTGGGGCTGTATGAAGGTTTATTAAAATACGTTGGCCCGGAAATGTAGAGTGCAAATGTAGGCTTAATTAAACTTTTCCTAATGGCCTGTACCAGTTGGCTCGCAGTGGGTATGGTCACAGGAACTTCCACCTGCTGAGGAGAACAGCTAACATCACTAAACCTTAACGCACCTAATACAAAATTATTATCAGGTAAAAATTCTCGAGTATTTGGTGCTTATTTCATCGGCTACAGTTTAGAATGGAAACAGATAACATCGCTATGACTTTAAAATCCAACCCAACATTCAGGCCCAGACTAACAGGTGGATAACCCATCAACACAGTTGTAAAATGATTTGCTTTGTTACTAAGCACTAGAGACAATAGACAGAGAAAGACAAACACAAAGATGTCTGAAAGCCGAGTAGTAGCCGACCCTGACTTGATGTGAAGAAGTGCTCCCTGTTTCTGGCTGGAGGAGAACATGTGCAAGAGGAGATGTGTAAAAGGACAAAAAAGTCCAACCCAAGCCAGATGTCTATGAAAAATTGGCTCCAAATTTCATGTTCGGTCCAGTACTAGAGCTTATAAATGACACTTTTGACTTTTGTGTGGCTAGAATTTTCAGGAATTTTAACATTTATCAAATTATGCCCAATTTTCTTCGACTTTATATCATTTCTTTTTGGATCCACCACAAGACAAGTCTTTTTACAAAGCACAGAGCTGCTTTATTATCTCTCAGCAAAACATTAAATGAATCAGCTGTTCGCTGTCACTGTACCTCTTTGCTAAAATGGCCCATTTCTCTGCTGGCTCCATTTGTCTCCCAGCTGGGAGCTCTCTGGGCCTGTATTGGGGGTGATTTTGTGGGAGAAATGCAACTTCACCTGCAAAACAATGCCATAATTAACCTCCCTTTGTGCCTGAGTCATTGTGCAGGCCTTCTCTGGCAGGTGATGGGGCTCTTGCCCTGCCACTCGTCTGCTAACCACAAAATAAGTGGAGTCTGCCCAGAGGAGGCCTAATGGCCTAATCCCATCAACTGGAGAGGAGCTGGGGACTATGGGGAGAAACAGTGGCTCTTAAAAATCTCCCACCTCCTTCTCCCAGATAAGGGCAGATTAATTGGACTGTGTTATAACTTAATTATAATTATAACTTAATTCACAGTAATTTTTCAGAAGTAGCCATTGCTAGCCTTTGGTGTTTGAAGAAAGACCCAGGTTCTTGCAGAAGATGATTTAGGGACTGCTTCAGCATTTTTCAGCCTGATATCTGTAAGCCGTCTTGTTAGCAGATGTATGGTTATGGACAGTCGTTTTGACACTCTTTATAATAGAAGCTGGACTTTTACCAAAAAATTTTAATTTATTGTCAAAGTAGAGATGGGCAGCTATAGGAGTCTTTGGTTCTGCATCTTTCTCGTTTACAGGCGCATCTAATTTCACAACATTACACATTTTTACTGAGATATTCTGTTTCTTCTTTTGCTGGTGTTTGGCAAACAGCTTTGAGGTGCATGACCACCATCTCCTGACAGTTGTAACATGTTAATGACAGTAGTAACGCCAGTAAAATTGAATTGGGGTTTGTAGGTTTTTTAACCTATTGCACAGTACACAGTGAAATGAAACAATGTTCCTCTGGACCCTGGTACAACAAAACGAACAAAAAACAAGTACGACAAGGCTACTGTTAAAATAGCAAGTAGCCGCAGGGTGAGAAAAATGTTTTCTTTGTTTATAGCAGAACAGTTTAGTGTGTGTGTGTGCAGTGTGATTGGGAGAAAGGAAGCAGTTGAGAGAGTGTGTGTTTGAGTGTGTGTGGTACACGTGTCAAAATAACTGTCCATGGTAACTGACCATACGCTGCTAGTGCAGCAGATAAAGAGCAGGTTAAAAATGCTGGAGTGTTCCTTTAAGCGACCGTCGTTTCTCGCTGCGCGTCCTAGCAACAGCAGCCCCTGCAGAATGGCAATCATGCCGGCCTGCAAATCTTCTGCTGTCAGCGATTCTGCCGCTGGTCTCCCTCTGAGATAATCGCTTACAATAAGAGATGAGGCTGCGATATGCATTAAACGCTCATTGATTCGCTCATTTTGTTCAGGTCTGATATTCCCTCGCCAAGTCAGCCATGCGCTTCCTGAGTCCCAACTGTTTCGCCTGATTGTGTATTTTCCGCCACATTCACACGTCCTGCAGGAGCTTCAGAGCTGCAACTTTAGCCTCTTTATTTCCCTGTTTTTTCTCTTCATACAAAGATACCTAGACATCCAAGAATCCTCAGATTTCTTTCAAGTTATTGTGTTAGGAACCTGTAATCTACAACACAAATATTTTACTCGTCACCCAAAACAACCCATGAACCTACATGTGTGGAAAGTTGTTAATGGTAAAATTATGGTAAATCAAACAAGAAAGTGTTCTTTAGATCGTGCTTTGCCCTAAAACACCCTGCATGTACCTCTTTGCAATGGATGAATTTTATAAATACTTTTTAGGGCAAAAGCTTTTTTTGAAACTTTAATGCATTTATTACATTATGACATGTTATATAACTTATCATTGCATGCAATTACTATCGGTGACGTTTCTTTAAAGGCAAAGTTTATTTATGCCAAATTTGAGGATAATTGTATTGCATTGCAGCTGTGTGTGTGCGTGTGTGCGTGTGTGCGTGTGTGCGTGTGTGCGTGTGTGCGTGTGTGCGTGTGTGCGTGTGTGCGTGTGCGCGTGTGTGCGTGTGCGTAGGTGTTCTTCAGAGCGGGGACCTTGGCTAAACTAGAGGAGCAGAGAGATGAGCAGACAAGACGCAACATCACGCTGTTTCAAGCCGCCTGCAGGGGGTACCTGTCCCGCCAGGCCTTCAAGAAGAGGAAGGTAGATGCTTCACTTACCAATTTAAAGCACTTAAAGCAGTTTTAAATGTCATCACTGTGCTACCAGACCCGTTAAGTGCAATTTAAAAATAATTATGTACATAATAGCTCCAGCCGCCCTTTACTTTCATAATGTGTGGACCCACAGAAATAATACCTAAATAATGCCTCAAATCAACGTATACAAAAAAACTGGTTATAAAAGCATAATGATGAATCGTGCATTTTAGAATTTTAACTCAATATGTTGAACAGAATTGTAAATAACTCCACATTTATTGAAAAAGCTGTATAACAGCTTTTTGTGTGTGTGGAGGTAAAAGTAATATCTAAGCATTTATGCTTAAAAATTGTAAAATACTTGCTGCCAGCGCTGATTAATTAGTATGATTCCAACTTGATTCAAAGTTCTTTCTTTGTCAACAACATGTTGATCTCTGGCAATAACTGTCACTAAGAGTTTAATGTTTATTCTTATGTAAAGTTACCACTTACAGATACAAAATTTGCTTATCTGTACATTTTGACCATAATCCCAACATTGCAAGGAGTTTTCTCATCTTCTGAGAATTTGTGAGTATTTGTTTGGTTATGAACCAGAAGTGGGAGCTGGAACACTCTATATAAAGTGTTTCTAAATCAGATCATCCGCTTCCCAGCTTTCTAGGCCTGACGCATCCAGCATCCATCTGGATTAGCTTTAAATGCCTGACAGATGCACTTCAATCACGCCATGATTGGCCAGCCTGCCAAAGGAGGCGTCCATCACACGGCAGCTCCACGGCCCCCGTCATTGATCTCTCACTTCAAAATGGCACCTGGCCATCTTTTATCAGTCCCCTCTTATGTACAGATCCTGCCAGTCACGGCCTGTTCCGTGGATCTCTGCTGGCCAGCCATGACACATCGTAATGAACATCAGGGACGCAGGGACTCCATCTTCTTGTGAAATATGGCACATCGCTCAAAACACCAGCACATCAGTTGCAGTGCTGGTGATAATGTTCGAAGGTTGAGGAGAGAACTAATGGCTCCAGTAGATCTTTTATGAAGCTCCGTGGCACCGTGACCTTGCTGAAAGATTATTATGGACTTCTTTTAAGACTTGGCAAATTGGGGAAAGCGACACTAGTTTTGAACCTTGTTTTTACCTCAGATGACATCACTTGTAGTGCACTTTAAATACATTTTGTGCAATACCATGACTCATATCACATTGGTTGTGGGTGTGGTAAATGGCACACATATGTATGAGCTTGGGGATCTGGGGCTCAGACGGGCAAAGGCCCTTACAGTAAACAGTAACAGGAATGGGACAAACACAATGGGACAAATACAGGGAAACGTACAATGTTCACACCGAAGAGGAATTCTCAGGACCAGCATTCAAGTGGGTTCTACACAAAACAACCACACAAGGCACCCGGGGGTCACAGATAGACAGGGCCATCACATGTCACAGGGGGAGCCCACCACAGACTTATCAAGGAGCCACATGAAGCTCCAAGGAAGACCCTATTGCGGATCTTGCAGTGGGCACATCCCACACACACCTCATGAGAGAGGTCTGCAGAAAACACACAAAGTCCATGTTGAGTCCAATGTGAACCAATCAAACTAGGCCCAAGACAGTTACAGGCTTCCACAACATAGGGGACTTCGACATACACGGGAAGCATGATCAAGGCATAATGGACACCAGAGCTAGAAGGAGAACATAAACAGTCAAACCTAACCACAAAACAAAGTGGGTGGAATGAGAGGGTAATTGTTGGGGTAGTTTTGAGGGTAGCCATGAGGCTGAATAGATGCCAACCGCTTAGTAGGCGGCTTAAATAAGGACAAACAAGCAACAGGCGAGTCAAATTAGAGTAATGAGCTAAACCTAGCCTGGGATTCAGAAGGAGGAAACTCAAGATGGCGTAGGTCCCATGACTACAGCACAAAACAAAGCCAAGTGTTGCTAGGTATCAGTGCATTCTTTTGATTTAACTGTATAGCTCAAAATAATTCAAAAGGAATTGAATAAATATGATGCAAGGAATCGCAAGATGAACTCCAAAATGATTCATTCACAACTAATAATACATTCTAATTATTCTGCACCATTCAAGGAAGGTATTAATTTGAATGATTTGATTAATTGCCTGGTTGTCTTTTGAGTAGACTAAAGAACAATTTTCCAGATGTTCTGTCATAATTAGTAGGCAGGGTTGATACCTTGCAGTGAATTTCTGCTGCATCCGAGAAGCAAAGAGCCTCTGCAGGGCTGGAAACCCGAGCCCACGATAGCACTGCTCAGAGTTTTGTGTAACCACACAGCCTATCAGTTTCATGCCATTTGCAGCCCAGGGAGCATGAACAGGGCACAGACAACATCGGGAAATTGCTTTGTTGTAGATTTATTCCTTTGTAAGTTTTGCAGGCTCCTTTTTTCCTTTAAGTAATTTTGGCCTTTATTGATATTTCTATTATCTGTGTCCCTTTCCCCCTTTGTGGCAAGTGTGCAAGTAGCTTGTGAGTAATGTGCTCGGAGTAAGAACCGGGACATGTGGAGAGACCACGGAAGCTATTCTTCATAGAGGTAGGCTTGGTTTGGAAGCTTTTTACAGTTGAGGAAAGGCCATTATAAAGATATCTATAGAGGAATCACTTCAGATAGATAGATAGATCAATAGATAGATACGCCTTTGGAGTTATGCTGATAGATGTGTTTACCCCTTCTTTCTAGTCTGTAATAAGAGATGGGAGTGTAATTGTCCTAGATATACGTAGATAGATGATAGATTAACTCGCAGTGTATTTTGTCTAGGTCTGACTAGGGAGTTCAGTTAGGTTTGGTGAAGCTCTGTTGTGAAGTGATATAATGAATGAAGCTGGTACTACATGAGTGCTGTGGTAAATAACTGGGCAGTATCAGATTGAACTGGACCAAAACACATGATAATACTTCAATATGTGATCAAATAAATTGTTGTGTTCCTTCAAAATCAATGTTCTGCATTCACACACTCTTGGAGATCGTGGTACTACCTCCCTGAAATGAGTTTTTGCTGAGTGAGATGGCCAGTGATTAAATTGACCGAGTGATGCAGGCAATAACCAAGAAGAGTCAGGAGAGAGGAAAAGAGACAAAGAAGCATGTGCAACAGAGCGCAGAGATAAAGGAGCTACTTGCAGAAGAAAAGCCTTTGTAGTGTGTTTTTTTTTTGTTTTTTTTTAATCCAATTTTCTCCCCAGTTTTAGTCCAGGCCAGTTCCACCCGCAAGGTCTGTCCTGTCACACGACTCTACCGAGCTTTAAGGCTAGATGCAGATGTTGTGCAAGACTGATTCAGGTGCCCGTTAGACTCTATTGGTGTCACTTTTGAGAGTGTACCAAAAACTATATGACTGGAACTGATGGACAGTGGACAGTGTGCAGCACTTTGTACAGTGGATGACAAAATCCAGATCCAGATTCCAAATACCTCAGCAATAAAACTCTCATTTTCAATTTCTACCAGCAAAATGGCCCTTGGTGTCTTTCAGGCACATTTGTATATTTTGTAAGTAAAATATATATATATATATATATATTGTGAGGTCAAAGATTTGAGTCTGAATAGTCTACTTTAGTCTGAATGGAGCCTTGTTGTCCAGCATATTGAGTTGATGTCTGTTGTGGAACGGATTGCCTTTGATTACGAAGCTTGTCTGGCCTGTCCTGCAATCTGTTTAGGCTGCTGTCGGCCTTGTTTATTATTTGCCAGACATCACAGCCGAGGCCTGCTAGAGATTCTCCTCTGCCCTTGCTCTGCGTGCGTGAGTACGGCGAGTGTGTGTGCGTGTGTAGTCTTTCATGGCATGACGAATTGTAATTGGCCAAACAGACTTCCTTCAGGGCAAAAAATCCACTTGATGCTTAGCAGTGCGCCTCTTTAATTGGGTTTTAACGAAATCGGTTGCTACGAGAGACGTCTGCGCAGAAGCAGCATGTAAATGCTGCAAAACACTTCAGCTGTTTGCCAAGACGCGCTGATGTTTGATTTAATTAATCAGAAAAGCTCCCGGCCTTTTTGTCCATTTCCTTCGAAAAGTGAATGGATTCTGCCCGCCAGTTTATGCACAGCAGATTGGAAAATTCCACAGATGCACCCAAACAACTACATGTAACACACTTTTACACACACACATTTGATGTTTAAGTTTTGTGGACATTAATTTCTGTTTGGTTTTAGAGTAATGGATCCTTGATTAGGTTTTATGTCTTTTCTAAGAGAACTGAATGCCTACATGTGGCATTAATTGGGTTAAATGTGTAATTGGTTATTAGTGGACCTGGTTTCATAATTCAGGGTGAGAAAAAATGTAATCAATAATAATAATCAATCATTTCTGCCAGTTATAGCCAATAACTACATCCCATTTGTGCTCACGCTTGCTCTAGTGCACTTGCTCACATAGTGATACAAATGCAGAAGCGTGCATAAACTGTAAACATGTTCGTAGCTCAGCATCCCAAATGTTGCTGGTGTGTAACAAAGGTCAAATTAAAGAGGTTTAATAATTTTTTAAAGCAATTATATGCCAAAATGATATAAATATACATTATGCATATTAGAGACTAGGTTTGCATGGATAAAATTTGCTGTTTATTCTATGATTCTACCTGCCATGCTGTGAGCAAAAACTGTAAAGCAGGCTTCACCAACTCCAGTCCTGGAGGTCCACACACACCTCCTTTCACTTCCCTATTAATTCCAAAGTTTAGTGAGTGAGCCTGAGGACCAAACCATGTCCCTATACAGAGAGACTGGCAAGACTTACAGTCCCCCTGCAGTGACTGAGGGTTAAATGTCTTGTTCAAGGACACAATGGTATAAAGAAGGCGGGTTTGACCCTGCAGCTTTGTGGTCATTGTGTTCACAGGGAGGCGTTTAACACACTAGGCTCCTTCCACATTAATATAGAGATTATAGCGTGAACTCGTTTTAAAGTGGTAGGAAAAATGTCAGTTATTGACATAGGCATCATCCACAAAGTGTTATCCATAACTGTTATGGCCGAGGCATTCCATATCAGTGTATCTTCGCTGTCAGTATGCCATATGTTGCAGTGCCTCTGCAGCAGTGGAGATTTCCTCCTCTGCAGTACAGTGAGGAGCTCAGTCAGGCCACCCACAAACTCTCTTTCTCTCTCTCTCTCTTTCTCTCTCTCTCTCTCTTTCTCTTTCTCTCTCTCTCTCTCTCTCTCTCTCTCTCTCTCTCTCTCTCTCTCTGCTTCTTTTTATTTCTCACCCTCTATCCTGCTGAACAGGTCCAGGACCTGGCCATCCGTTGCATCCAGAAGAATATCAAGAAGAACCGGGGTGTGAAGGGCTGGCCCTGGTGGAAGCTCTTCACCACTGTACGTCCGCTCATCGAGGTGCAGCTGACCGAGGAGCAGATCCGAGGCAAAGATGTGAGTCCATCCGCATGTCTACCCGGGTATTATCAGCATCCTCAAGGTATCTCTCTCTAGACCTGTGAGCCAGGTATCTGAAGCTTCTTTCAGGCTGTCTGCCTGCCAGACATCAGGTATGACTAGAAAGACGCAGATATCCCCCCTCCGGCCCCCCACCAATGCCTCCCATTCCTTTACTTCCTTGCTGCTCGCTTTCGAGTTGATGTAATCTAACAGCTTTCGTGTCGGATCAGACCGGGAGCGGAGACGGCTCTTTGATTTCGTCTCCCCCGGCGTCCCGATCCCGATTCGTGCTCAAAGCCGCCTGGGCTTGAAGGTCCGCAGGTGGGAGGGAATGTTTACATTAGCGAAGTTTCCCAAAGGTATGCTCTTCTAGGGTTGTGTTTTTGAACAGCAGTCAAAAACAAAAGTGAATTCAGAAAGACTGCCATGATGAAACAGGGCCTCCAGCCCCGGTTTTGGATGATGTCACCTGTAGAAGAAAGTAGGGAGGCTTTGAACAGGTCAGACTTTTCTGTCAAAGTATATTGTTCTGCTTCCAGCTGAAGTGAGGCTTGGGTCAAAGGTCCTGAGGTTTCTTTACTTGCAATCTTAACTGCATTGCTTTGCCTTGACAGCCAGTGTGATGACGGGTACCTCCACTGAGATGTAACATGTGGTGTCTGAAATTGCAGGATGAGATCCAGCAGCTGAAAGCGAAGTTTGAGAAGGTTGAGAAGGAGAGAAATGAGCTCAGGCTGACCACAGATCGCCAGGAAAGCAGGGTAAGGGAAATGGCACATTTTGGTGCTTGTGCTTATTTTGTAATTAGGTTAATAAAAAAGCTGCTGTAGCTTTGACAGTACACACTGAGTGAGACACAGTTGGATTCTAGGGTTTGCACATTAGCATGTAACAGACTTCACATAATACTAGTTATTTCCATATTGGAATGTTAGTTATGGTATACTCAAATAAACACATACTTGAA
Organism: Brachypetersius gabonensis; assembly: GCA_037577145.1. Classification (NCBI taxonomy): domain Eukaryota; kingdom Metazoa; phylum Chordata; class Actinopteri; order Characiformes; family Alestidae; genus Brachypetersius; species Brachypetersius gabonensis. Next base: position 14,254,836 of record JBBJLR010000037.1, read on the forward strand.
TGTAATATGTTCATTTTAACATACTTAAACATTCATAATAATTTCGAAATTATATATAATATCCTTTAACATTGACCTTTCTGTTGTAAACTTGTTTCCCATTGCAGTTCCAAGTATGTCCCATAGGCAGTAACAGTAAATTAATGTTCATATGGAAGCCCATAGATTTGTCCGCAGTATTGCTATGATAGAAGCCTTTAATTAGTTTTAATTAGTTACATGTTCCTGAGTTTGAGTTGATGTTATTCTTATCAAGCTCAGTTTATCTCAGTCATAGCTAGGATTAGTTCACAGTTTCTCATTTAAAAAATAATAAAAGCAGTATCCTTCCCATTAGCTGACATAATATCAGATGAATCATAAAAAGCTGAGAGAACTGAGTGTTAGACAGATTTCAAGTGAAAGGTGTTATGTCATGCAGCACAAATAGTTTAATGCAGTTTCATGCAGGTTTAAAGGTTTTAGGGAAAAATCAACATGCAATCTTCATCTTATGATTCAGTGTAACTTTCATAACTTTGTAGCTTTTAGTTTCAGATTTATAGTTTGACTGATGGTCATGTTATGTCCTTATCTGAAGTCTCTTGTTTTGCAAATGGAATGAGACTGAGCTGGTGTTTGTGAATGTACAGCATGTTTATGTTGGTACCCACAGATTACAGAACTGTTGACAGAGCTCACAGATGAGAGGAACACTGGAGAGTCTGCGTCTCAGCTACTGGAGACGGAGACAGCGGAGAGGTTACGTCTGGAGAAGGACATGAAGGAGCTGCAGGTAATGGCTTTAAGGCCTAGACCTCTCCTCAACCGCTACCAACTTTCACAGCTGAAGAAGAAGCTTCAGGGGTGCATAACAGAACTCTGCTTATTCTGCTTTATGCAGAGCTCTAAAGCTGAAACTAGAATCACATTAATGTTCTCAAAAGTTACATTCTTGAAACTGCCTTTGCAAAACATCACTGAATTAATGGGGCAAGCAGATCTGACAAAGTTGCCGAATGGACAACAATTGCTCTGTTGGAACAATGTAAGTATTTATAGACTCTGCACTGTGCTGTGTGTTTCTGAATCCAGGCAAAGTTTGATGCAATGAAAAAGCAGACGGAGTCCATGGAAATGGAGGTGATTGAGGCCCGGCTTATCAGAGCAGCGGAGCTCAACGGCGAGATGGACGATGATGATGAAGCTGGTAAAAAAAAAAGAACATATAAGAAAAGTCTTAGGCATCTATACAAAATGTTTAAATCCATTTTTCTCACCATGTGATGATGAAAGTGTCTATCTGCTAAAATTAACCTTAGAATAAACACAAATATACAAGAAAGCAGTAAAAATAAGAATTGTTTTGTTGATATTTTATGAGCTGGTAAGGAGAACACAGGTTCGGTTCCAGATTCCTCCTCGGTTCCTCCAGCCGTTATTTGGATTTGTAAAATTCCAGACGCAGCTCCTGATTTAATTTAATGAGGGACTAGTTAAGTCAAACCAGGCTTTTTATGGAAACTATAAGTAATACTGGACTTCCAAAGGAACACAGATATGCTGAACACAATGTCACTATTTACTGTAGAACAGTATTTGTGTTTATTCTTTTTTTCAGTTTAATGTCAACAAAAACACTCACTGCTCATCTATACTGTTTTAAATATTATTTTTACAGGTGCTTAAGACTTTTGCACAGTACTGTAGGTTCCTGAAGTTTCAGCTTCCCGAAATCTGAGATAACCAGTCTAAGAAATCTGGGTTTGTGAGACCGGCTGAACAGCCTGCATAAAAAAGCTGATTGATAACCAATACCTTCAGTGCTCAAGCTCAGGCAGTGTCTTTCTGAAGTTTCGTCAAACTTTTCAGTGAACACCTGTTAGGTTGTGTCATTAATAAAAATTATTATAAAGAATTTTTTTCTAGAACATTTCTTAGGAAGTTAGATCTTGAGCCGCATGAGCAGAAAGAGTGGGTTCCCGTGTTTCTGACAGGAACATTGTAACATTGTTAAATTCTACATGGTCTTTTCCTTTTCAGGGAAAACTGTCAGAGGAATCAGAGCTCCATATCGTAAAAGCTGTCATTTCTTAGTGTAAATGCTGTACATGTGCAAACGAACATCTGTAATAGAGTAAGGAAACGGACACTTTCTGTGGTGCCTGACGAATCCACCGAGGCATAGATTCTCTAATGGGCTTCACATCTCAGGCAGGTTCTGGGAATGTTTTGAAGGCAAATGTTTAGTGTTCAGTCAAAAAAGCAGCCTCTCCTCTCTGGGGGTGTCTTCTTTCCTCCTTTACGAGTTGATGATGGTGGTAAGACACAGTCTGGTAAACTGGGATGAAGAGTAACTCTTCAACTTGTTCAGTTAATTGCACTGATCTCGTTATCTGTTTGCCTGAAATACAGGCGGTGAATGGAAACTGAAGTATGACAGGGCTATCCGAGAAACCGAGTTCACCAAGAAGAGATTACAGCAGGAGTTCGATGACAAGTTGGAGACGGAGCAGCAGAACAAGAGGCATCTAGAGAGAAAGGTAGGTTTTCAACTTAAAGGAACTGCACTTGCTCTGAGACAACTAACCAAATGCACAATGTGCCATGAATCCACAGCCATTGTACAAGTGGAGATGGCTGTCACCAATTTACCAGCTGTATTCTCCATCATCATCCAGCATACAGATCAGCTTTTTGTTCTCTTATAAGTTGCTTTACAGAATAGCCATATCTCACTGTACCTATAAATCTGTGACATCCCAAGTCAGTGTCTGCTAGAGGCCGCCAACACAGAGACAATTGGATTTTGACAATTGTGTTCACAGCCGGTTGGGGATTAAATAAAAATTGGTTGTGGTGTGTACATGCAGGGCATAAAGAGAGTTTTGGTTCTTGTTTCTGTTCGAGTATTTTGAGTTTTGGACCTCGTGCCTTGTTATGTTGAATAAAGTAATTATGGAAATCCGTGTCTGCATCCACTTTTTCCCGTGTTACGGCCAGAACATGTTAAAAGCATAATTTAAGCATCAGAAGTGGATTTTACACATTGACATGATTAATTAAAAACTTAGTCGTGTAAGGAATTACAATTAAATTAATTTAATACTGTCTGTCAACAGGCTGGGATCTGCCATTTCTGACTTTATTCTGTTTTTCTCAGTGCCAGACTAAACTGAAATACTGCACCCACAATCCATCAATCAATTCCAACCATAATAAAATATACATCTACAGCAGGTGTGATCGAAAAATATCCTTCTATCCAAAGTGCAGTGAAATCATCAATGTCAACAGACAAAGATGCTCAGTCTTATCTAATGGTCTCCACACGCCTTCTCTGTTTCCACACAGCTGACTGACCTGCAGGCGGATCATGAGGAGAGCCAGCGCTCCCTTCAGCAGACGAAGAAGAAGTGCCAGAGACTCATGGCTGAGCTCCAGGACACCAAGCTGCACCTGGAGGGCCAGCAGAGCCGCAACCACGAGCTGGAGAAGAAACAGAGGAAGTGAGTTACAAGTGTCTCTTACAGTAATCATCAAACATTATCTGTATATTGATCTCTCTATCCATCCACCTATCTATTTATCATCTGTCCATTCATCCATCAAGTGATTTGACTGTTTGTTGTTCTAACTATTATCCATCCACCCATTCATTCATTCATCCATCCATCCACCCATTCACCATGTCACCCATTCATCCTTCCACCCTTGCATCCTTCCACCCTTGCATCCTTTCACCCATCCGTCCACCCGTCCGTCCGTCCATCCGTCCGTCCGTCCGTCCGTCCGTCCGTCCGTCCGTCCGTCCGTCCGTCCGTCCGTCCGTCCGTCCGTCCGTCCGTCCGGTCTGTCTATCTTTCTATCTGTACATCGGTCTGTATATATATTGGTTTACATAGCCATCTACGGATGTATGCATCTACAATGTAACAAAAAATGGGAATCTATTTGTATTTACCAGTGACACTCATTTAAACTTGTAGGGCAGAGTCAGTGTGAATGTGATTTATCCTCTGAAGTTAACTTATCTATCGATGGCCCTGTCCACTCTTTTGACAGCATTGTTAACTTGGCCAAGGTCTGAATGATTACACATAACAGCTTTTTGTCTAGAAGCTCTTTGATCTGCCTCTGCAGCACCCAGGAAAGAGCTGTTACTGAATGGTATGGTGAAGGCTGAAAAGAAGTCCACATCAATATGCTTTGTTAAGTCACCAAAATAAATGGCATTGTTGGACTCCGTGGCTGCAGCTGGGCATGCCAAAATAAAAACTTTTGGAAAAAATAAAAAAAATAGGAAGTTTCACAACTGACCGATGTTACTAGTGATTCATGTAGAAACTACAGTGACACTTCCAGCTCATATATCCACAGAGATGATTTAAAAATTATAGATATTGTATTAAAATATACATATATGTGCAATATAAAAATAAACCAAATTCTGCCTATGAATGCTGAAAAAATAAATGTTTATTTTCATCCCTATGCCAAATGCAAAAGTAGAAAGTACTCTGCTATAAAAAAAAAACACAAAAATATGCATCTAAATTTTGCATTTAGACCAATCAGAACTCCTTTGCAATAAGGTGCAGTGCACAGACAAAATGGAAATGGCAATAATTCAGCCTGAAGAGGGGTTGCTCTTATGATCATACCACAGCCTCAGTGAAGTATGGTGGTGGGAGCTTCATGATATGCTTCTCTGCAAATATTACTGGGTTATCAACAAAGAACTGATGAAGCACTGACTATTCATTCATTTGTGAAAAGTGCTTAGTAATAATATAATCTAATAAATATATTTTCATGTCTTTTGCACATATTTCTTAAATTAACTGAAAAAGACTCCTCACCCCTCACTTGCTTCAATTGATTGTCAAAAAGAAAAACAGGATTAAAATGTACATTCTTGATCACTATATATATATCAAGTGTGTGTGTGTAGAGAGAGAGAGAGAAAAAGGAAGAAGTATTCAAAGACCTTCTAGTTGATCTGATTCCATTAGAATATTTTGGGATGTTTGAAGGTTTACGCATGGCTATACATGTCCATTTTAATTATTTTTCCTGTTTACCCAATAAATCATCAAAATAATTAGGAAACTACTCAATTACTCTAATAATCTATAGTGACAGGCCTGCCAGAAGAACATAGATGGACAGCTGTCCCAGCAGTTTAATTTCAGGGGCTCACAGAGGTCGTCTGTGAAGGTCCCCTTGCTTTTCAGATGAGCAGTCTTGAGTGTGCTTCCCTGGACAATTGAGTAGAGCAGAGCACTCATGATTAGCATGCAATGTCAAATTAACAGCCCGCTGTTAACAACAGAGGTGAGCACTCATAATGAGGTTGACACGAAAACAAGTGCAGAGTGATGCTGCACATATATAAGGCATTACATGATTATATTGTTTTATATTGTTATGTAATTCTGTTTTGTAGTTTTGTAATGAGGTCTTCACTGAGTGAAATGATTGTTCCAGAATAACAGGTTTTTGTTTAATTTTGTGTCAGTTAACTCACATTTTTACTGTTTATCACAGCACTGGAAGCTGTTTGATTTCTACTTAAGTAATTTAGGAGAATGGACATAAACCATTTTTACAGGCTTATTCCAACAAGCATCAAGTGGCTTCTTTAGTTGTTTTCACCCCAGAAAGTACTAGTGTTGCTGCTCATGCTTGTTGTGAGTCAACTTTTGTTTGTATAGGTCAGTTGACATGAAAGGCTAATGTCGATATTAGGTACAGAATTCATTTCATTACTCATCATGTACAATGGTTTGGGTCCTGATCACATCTCTGATATGTATATGTTTATATTCCTCTTTGGTCTCTTAGATCTGCCAGACATGCTCTGCTAGTGGTAAAAACAGTTGAAACTACACCAAACATGGTGAAATGTTGTTGTCCAACCTATTGCCCTTCAGTATCAGATTTGCACCAATTGTAACTTTCAAATATAGACACCTCCATTGTACTTTTAGGCTTCTGCTACTAATTCTTTCTTATTATTATTATATATTTAATATAATAATTATTAATTATTATTAATATTTTTATTTATTTATTTATTACCTGCTATTTTTATGCTTTATATATTTGTTCTATTTCTGTAAAGCACATTGAATAACCTGTATATATGATAAATTGCTATATGAATAAACTTGACTTATAACTGCTACTCTAGTGTAAAGTTATACTTCAGTAACTTCCAGTTTCGTTTCAGTTAAGAAATGGACTGTGAAGTGATAACTCGGATAACTCAGGGTAACTGCAATGGACTGTCAACCTGTCTAAGGTGTTGCTCAGGGTTTCACCCTATGACCTCTTGTGTGTGTTTGTGTGTGTGTGTGTGTGTGTGTGTGTGTGTGTGTGTGTGTGTGTGTGTGTGTGTGTGTGTGTGTG
>JBBJLR010000037.1:14272609-14294572 GCA_037577145.1 Brachypetersius gabonensis
CACACATTCACTCACACACATTCACTTACACACATTCACTCACACACATTCACTCACACACATTCACTCACACACATTCACTCACACACATACACTCACACACATGCACTCACACACACGTTCACTTACACACATTCGCTCACACACACGTTCACTTACACACATTCGCTCACACACATTCGCTCACACACATTCGCTCACACACATTCACTCACACACATTCACTTACACACATTCACTCACACACATACACTCACACACATGCACTCACACACACGTTCACTTACACGCGTTCGCTCACACGCATTCGCTCACACGCATTCGCTCACACGCATTCGCTTACACTCATTCGCTCACACTCATTCGCTCACACTCATTCGCTCACACTCATTCGCTCACACACATTCGCTCACACACATTCACTCACACACTCAAATCTAAACTTGTCCTTCCCAGATTATTGATGCTATATATTCATAAAGGCAAGACTTTGCAAGACTCCATCGCCATTCCTTTCGATCGCTCCACGAAGACAGGAGAGATTTGTGATGTGACTGTTTGTGGAATTTGAAGCTCACTCATCTTCTGTTCTTTTTTCCTTTCCTTCTCTGTGTGTGTGACAGTTTACAAGACATGGTGACAAAATATCAGAAAAGGAAGAACAAAACGTGAGGACCTGAAACACTCATCCGGCTCCCTTTGAAGTGGTCTTCATTAACGCCATGCTCAGCAGAGTGGTGCTGTGATAATTGTCTTGGTTGCACTAATCCATTGACACTGCAAGAGATGAATTTTCCCATTATGAAAAGGCAGTAATTCACAACACCTGGTTATAAACACGCATGAAAGATTAGACAAATGGATTCATGTGAAAATAAGATGTTAATGCAGCACCACGTCTGCCTGCATCCCCACAACCGTATTGTGTGCTGTGATGTGTTTAAGCATTTTTAACATTAACGTCCAACATCCTTCACCCATTTATTTCATTTGCATGGACCACTAACCATTCTGCCATTTGTATCCATACAGTTTGTGTGTTCCTCATTCTTAACCCCTTTACACAGTCGCTGCACTGTTAAAAATGACTTGAGGAGCTGATTACGTACTGGAAATGCCAGAGATGTGACTTTCCCCCACTTGGGGTCAAATATGTGAAGGGATTACAGTCATCTTACTGGGCACACCGATAAATTTACCTGATCACTTTGGCCCTGAGAGCTGGAAAACATGTACAAAAGGCAAAATGACAAAATACAGTACTATTCATTAAATAGTAGCATATTGTTGAAAGGTCCATATAATAGAAGGCCTTTTCCTCAGATTTTAAAAAATTGAATGTTCTATTACATTCATTTGGCAGATGCTTTTATCCAAAGCAACTTACAATTTGAGGAAACACTCCAGAGCAAATATATATATATATATATATATAATGACATATAAACACTGTAAACATTTCAAAACACTCACCCCAGTCCAATACAATCCATTTATGCAAACTAAACTACAAAATAGCCCATTTTGAAAATAGCCCCTTCGTTTGAAGGGGATTGTTTCCTTAGACCCCCGGAGTCGTGTAAGGCAGCATCATCTTTTCAAACTGCCTCTGTAATAACGTTTAAACAGCCTTATAGGCTTGTTGGAGGACACTAACTGCAAGTTCTGTACCATCAGCTCACAGACTCCAGTTGTGGACGACTTGAGCACTGTTGTTCATTGCTCTGGATACACACCTAAAGAGATTAAAGCCAGTTGTGCTGTTTTGGACATGGATTGCTGTGGCCTCATGGGGATCAAAGTTTCGATGTCCCAAATAAATGGATTGAAGTTTCATTTTTCCAAATAAAGGCCCAGCTTAGACAGATGCACCACTTGGGAGCTATCCATTGCTCTTGGACAGAAGATTTTCAGGCTGTATGCGGGCACAGACCTTGTTGAAGCTCTGCTGTGCAACCGTTGCTACGAATGATTGTGCCTAAGGCCTCATCCACACGGACGTTCGAAATGAACGCGCTCTGAAGGCCATAGGCGTTTTTGTGGCGTTTTGGTAGCGACGCTTGATCGACGTCAGCAAGGCGTTCGACTGGCGTCTGATGCGGTTTAACGCCAGACTGACACCCAGTCTGTAGGTTTATTTTGTCGTGTATTATTTTGATGCCAAGAAAACGTTGCATTTGACGCCATCCAAACGCGCAGCCGGCCGAACGCCGGGGCTGAACGCCCATTGGACGTTTTGATTTGCTTCAATGAGCAGAAAAACGGGTGGCGTTCAATAGGCGCTCACCTGGCATCACGAACACCAGAAAAACGCCTGGTTCAGACGTCCGTGTGAACAAGGCCTAATTAACATAAGTAATACATGTACAATTGGTCCTAAGCCGCCAATCAAATTCTAAAGCTAGATTTATCCGTTTTATAAATATCTCTGTGATTTTATACCATGGTATAAATGACAACAGTAATGGAGAGACGGAATTCAGAAGGCCGCCAAGGGAGATTGTACTGACATATCAGCCTTAACTGAGACATCAGGTATTGATTATTGATTCTTTTAGAACAACGTCCACTGGGGTGGGGGGTGTCCTCCTTCAGGGTAGGCCTTCATTTCTAGCCGTTAACTAGAACCATTATAATGAGCCTGTAATGCATATTCCAGCTGTGCGGTTTGATTAATGTTGTGTTTTTTTTGTGCATGTGTGCGTATAATGCAATGTGATGCCTTTGGGTGTGGATGACTGAACAGTGGAAGGGGGGGGTCAGGGATACCTACAGGAGCTTTAATGATAAATGTAATTGGGTGGAACAGAGATATGCAACCAATAGGACTCTGTTGTCACAACTGATTAATGTCCAGATCCGAACTGGCCATGCATGTTTGTTGCTTAGAGCCCGAGCAGCTCCAGCCCCGGTGGTTTAAGGCATGGGACGCAAATTGGGTGTGACATCAAGTGCAAAGCACTCCATTACATAGCGCCTCCACTCAAATGCAGCACAGCTATTGTGTGTGGGCAAGTGTGGCACAGCTGACATATGCTTTAAGCTTCCTTTGTTTTCTCATGAACCTTTTTATGGATCCATCATGAATGAATGGATATGAATGTGTCTGGGCATTAATTTGAAGTGACTTAAGTTAACCCGTAGACTCTAAGAGTTACTACTGTCAGTTACTCCATTATTCAGATGTAACAAAAAATGACATCTGTAGTTTGGTTCATAGTGCATTTGATGCATTTTCAAACCTAAACTCTTATGGCCCATATGTTACATTTTTCATGTATTTTATCTCCCACTGAGTTGCGCTTAAGATATTAGGTTTCAGGAGCTAAACAATAATTCAATAATTTATTTCCATACCTCTTCGTAAGTTCTCAAACTTTTTGCACTGCGTAAAACCACCAAAACAATTGATTGTACAAGAACCACTATTATAATACAATGCAAGAGCCCCACCCCCAAATTGCCCAAACATACACAATTGAAAATATTAAGAATAACAACTGTATTTTGTTCATATGCACACCCACACATACACACAGCAAATGAAAACATTATCATTATCTTGCCATCACAGCTCGTAACAAAAATAGGCTGATATCAAAACAATAACATTACCGGAAAGGCCAAACTTATTTTAAATCCCATTTTAATAATGGTATAATCTAGTTAAATGCATAAAAAATAAAAAAAATAATTAAAAAAATTGGACATTCCTCCTTGGAAGTTCCTCCAGAGTACCACTAGAGAGGGCACTGCATACACTAAGTGATACACGTACCATAGTTTTAAAACCAGTGCATTTCTGTAAACAGGCTGTTTGTTACTGTGCCTTTAAGACTGATGTAAGGCTGATATGTATGACCTCTGTTCTGACTGGGTGTCCTGTATTCTGCCAAGTTCAAAATTCAGTCTGGGATGAAACACTCTTTATGACTTCAGCGTGATTTTGGGTGTCTATGTGGTGCGGCTGCTTTAATCTGTGTGCTTAGAGTTTTCAGTTTAAGACCCTCTAGAGGTCATCAGTTTGAACCCACCGCAACTTTGGTTTTCATCACATCATTAAAAAGTGAATTCAAAACAGGCTGTTTATGCAACTTATCCATATCCATGACCATATGGACTGGGGAGTGAACGATCTCTTTTGAAACTTGTTTTATTCTTTGTCAATCTCTTTTTATAAGAAAACAAAAGAGGAAAAAAATGGTTTACAATAAAATGGGCAATTTCATGTCGCGTATCATAACTACTCTGTATTCAGTCAAAGCACCCTCAGGTACAGTGGCCATATAAGCAATTATTATAAACCTTGCAGGTGTTTTTTATTCAGGAAGTTTTCCTAGTTTCTCTGTGAAAATCTCTGTGGAGATTCTTTGAATGTGAAGGAAATATGTCTTGATAGGTTTGGAAATAGTGCATGGACGTTTGTCACTGGGAGACCGCCTTGCTGATTTTGTGGCCAAACAAGGGGGCTGGCAGGTGGGAGAACACGGGATGATTTCATTCTCAGAATTCTGATTTTTTAATATTTTGTTTTGCCCGAGGGAAGGGTAATGGTGTATACAGACACTGTGCTGGAATGTCAAATCTTGCTTGAGGCACCTAAAAGATCACAGATCACAACAGGCATAACAGTGCTTCACCTTCCTCTCTTTCGGAGGGATTGGGGAGGACAGACCCCTACAACAACTGTCAGAAACCACTGGCCATAGGCCAGTACATCACATCAACATTAGCTGTATACATGCTGTGGGGTGGTTAGAACTAACGACAACATAACATAGCTACCTCTACAGTAACTATTAATAGTCTTTTGTTTTACAGTGGAAGGGGGTGGCCTAATAGAGCATAGGCCGAACCTTTCATGTAATCATACAGATGTCCGTATGTCGATGGTGCTTAAATGAGAATGGATCCTGGTTACTTTTGTGGTCTTTTTTTGTTCCCTCCCTCTCTATTTCCTTCTTATGCTTTTTTTCTGCCGCTTATTGACTGGGGCTGAATTGCATAGTACAAGTGGAGTTTGGAGAGACTTGGAGACAGAAAACCATTACCATAGGCCGGCAAGCCTGGCACAGTTAATTGTGTCTTCAAGAGGCAATTAGAGTTCTGTTTAGATTCCGGACCTGTTTCACTCTGTAGGCTCCAGTGCAGCTTATTATACGCTTAAAAGGGGAGAGCATTCAGGTAAATGTGTATTTATAAAAAGATGGTGATCAAAGAGAGATTTTAGCTTATTTCAAATAATATACAGAACCCAGCATCACCATGTTTAATGAGCATGATAAGGACACATTTATGCAAATGTCTTCGATCACCCAGCTTGCTTTTAGTGTGGTTGCAGTCCGACTCAAGTCCAGTTGGATTTATGGTCGCAGCTGCTAGTTGACTCACTAACCCACACAATAGCAATGGAAGGTTTGGAAGGTTTGAATTCCCATGTGTTCCCTGGCAACAGTCATGTTTTTACCATTAGTATTTATATAATGCTTACTGTATTTAAAACAATTCTAGTTATTGCAGTCTCTCATGCACACCATCTGTTTTGCACAGTGAGGATGACTCTGAGGTGGACTCTGAAGTGGAGGACCGCGTGGACGGCGTGAAATCGTGGCTCTCAAAGAATAAGGGCTCCTCCAAGACTCTATTAGATGAGGGCAGCCTGAAGACACCCAGGTTAGTACAGAGCACCTCTACCTGCTTATTAGAGCACCTACCTCCTAGGCTTGAAATGATAGAGGAAGTCTCCTTATCTTGTCCTCCATGAGACTGCACTGGAGGGGGAAAGGAAGAGGAATGGGGGGCTTGTGTTACCTGGAGCTGTGTGGAGTGATGGGCTATGTAACAAGATTCTTGCTTACTTAATGGCATATTGCAGTGTGAGCCTGTTCTGATGGGGTTCACTGAGGCATCCCATAGAATGGCAGGTCTGGACCGTATCACAGTCCCTCTCTAGTAGATATTCCTGCCAGCAGGCTCCTAATCTTGCTGTTTCAAAGATTTTCCCCCCAAAAAATCAGTAATTCTATTCTATTATCCCTCCCTGTCTATTTCTTTTATTCATTTTCTTTTCATCATGATATATAATTTCATATGGTATATCCTTTCATTTTTAAACCTCCTGCCTGAACCCACTGAGCTGTTAGTTTCTTTTTCTTCCCCTATCTGTGTTTTGTCTGTCTGTTTTTATTCTGCCCAAAAGCCTCAAATACCCTAACGCAGCTAATGCAGATGTCAAAGATGTAAAAGAAGGAAAAGAGATTAAGGAAGGGCAGGAAATAAAAGATAAAGATGTCAAAAACACAGAGCAGAGCAGGTCGGTGTCTGTGATGAGCACCCTCAGCTATAGAAAGCGCTCCAACCTGAAGGATTCCATTGGAGGCACGGGAGATGAGAGCTCCCTCTTCAGTACTCTTAAGGAGAAGCCGGACATCCCAGACCACTCGTCGTTTCGCAAAGCCAAGAACAAATCGAGCGAGAAGGCCGGAGATGATCTAGATGACCGTGGTTCTGTTATTTCCCAAGCTTACTCCGAGGCCACCAGCATGGCCAGGAAAGGTCTTGACCGACGCTGGACCAAGAGTAGCCCAGAGTTTGATAAAGAATCTACTGTGTCCTCAGTGGCACCAAGCAGAGCTTCAGTGCGCCGTGGCCTGGACCAGGATGATGACGCAAAGTCTACCTTGAGCAGCTACAGCTTGCGCCGCAGCACCTCATGGATGGATGACAGCCGTAGCGACTATGGCCCTTCAAGTAGTCCTGTAATGAGTCGACGCTCAGGAGGACGGAGTCCTGGAAGCGTCAGCGTCACCTCTCGAGCTTCATTGGCCCGCAGTAGCCGGCTAAGTGAATTTGGTGTGGACCTAGATGATGATGATGATGCTATGAGTGTGGCCTTCAGCGAAGGTGGTGTCTCGGCATACAGTCCTCGTTCTCTGGCCCGCAGCCTTTCCACCCCTGCCCAGTCCCGCACTGCCGAAGATGCCCAGGATGGTACGGATATCAAACCTGTCAGTCACCGGAACTATCTAGACCCTGATCTGGAAAAAGCTATCAATGAGGTCCTCAGCTTCAAGCCCATCAAGTTCAAGCGTCGCAGTCTGGAAGACTCAGACAATGACCAGGACAAGGAAGGAGTGGAAGAAGATGGGGACAACCGGAAGAGTGTACGCAGCATCAAGAGTGCGCTGCAAGATGACGATGATGATGACGGTCTAGGCCGAAGCACATCCAGTTTACGGCGCTCTGCATCTGGCTCAGCGTTGGACTATGGCCGCCCTTCCAGCAGCTTCAGCTCTCGCAGCAGCAGCAGCCGCAGAGGCAAGAAGAAGAAGAAGAGTCGAGATTCACCATCTGAGAGCTCCTCAGAGGAAGAGCGCAAGAAGAGCTCCAAGAAGAAAGGGAAGAAGGGTTCCAGGAGGTCTAGGAAGAAAGTGAGTGAGTCAGAATCTGAATCGTCTGAATCAGAATCCTCCGAGTCTGAATCGTCCTCCAGCTCCGGGTCGACCATCTCCTACCGGAGCTCCAGCAGCATCAAGAAAGGTTTGGGCAGGGGAGCATCGGGATCGGACGGTGAAAGGGGACCAGATGGTCCTGCTGAGAGACCCCCCAGCAAAAAACAGGAGAAGAAGAAGAAAAAGAAAATGGACAACCTGGTGATGAAGTACCTCTACAGGCCTGAGGATGATTAAAAACACACAGCAGGTGACTGGAGGAACAGCATGGTGTTACACTAACACATTAGCAACAGCAGTGCCATTCTGGATGGACCGTAGGATAGTTTTCACACCCGTGTCACAACTAACCATCGTCAAAGCTGAATGCATGTAGACTTCCTGAGATCGTTTGTTGTTGGGTGAGATGTGCTAGCATGTCGCCCAGCCTAATGTGAACTTTTAACACAGTTTAAAATTTTAGCTTGAGAAGAGATTGAAATTAACAACCTAAGTACACTGCTTTTTTGTTGCATGTTTTTTTTTTTATTTTATGAGTTGTTTTGTGTCCCCTCTAGAAAACTAAGTTTATCATCTAATCGTCTGCTTCTTCTCCAGGTTTGTTTAGAGCGGCAAAGTAGGGAGCCCTGTTCATGCAGGCACACATACTAATTCACACAGAATGGCCCGTGTGATAAATGACTGGGCTACAATAAAACAACACTCACTCCTGGGAAGTTAATTTAGCCAGACCTCCACAGCATATGTTTTTTTCCCCTGGGTAAAAATGCTTCAACTATTGCAAAATATTTGGTTCTTCAAGCCATTTAGATTGCAATTGGGTTTTAAGAACATCCATTAGAGCTGGAATATTTAATTATGCACAAAAGAATTGGCTAAGGTTAATTTGGCATGATATTCTTTGTTTAATAAAAATAAGAAAGAAACAAAAAACGGAGCTACGCTTTATTTCTCTTCAACAACTTTCCCAGCCTACACTGGGCATATTCATTTAGTCTCTGTGGTGTAGCTAATAGCAGTGGAGGTGATAGCACGACGACCAGATCTCTGTTTATCTTTACTAGATACCTAGTAAAGATATAGATGCCTACTAAAAGGAAAAAATAGGAATTCATGTCAACTGTTCAACGAATAATAAATAAACTGGGCTAAAGGTTGTCTGCATAATGCCTTCGTGTTAACTGACATAAAGCAACATTTATAAAGGCTGATTCCAAGTGTTGCCCAAAAATCTGTAGCTTTTCATTCTTCTTTTTCCAATATAATAATGCAGGTATATAATAGCAACTCATATGTAGTACAACAACTTAAAATAATAATTGATTCTTTAGTTGATTTAAAATAATAGATTCTTTTATTGATTTCATAAATAAAATTAAGTGTTTCAGCTAAATTATCATCTTAAGCCTGTTTGTGTGTGTTAGTAATGTGACAGCTTTAGTGCTTTTTGTAGCATCAAAAGCGCCAATAGATCATTTAGTGTGTCAAACTTCCATATGTTATAAGAGATTTTGTCCTTTGTTTTAAGATAAACCAGACATTACTTCTTTTTGAGCTTTCAGCCAAGTATTTTTTTTCTTTTGCCACCTACTTACATGGGTATACATAATAAAATGTCAAATAATGGTCTCAGCTCTAATAGCTATTATAAATTAATAATAGATTTTAACTGCTGGTTTATTTCAGAGTAATATGTGGGTTGAGACATTGCATGAAACAGTATACTTATTGGAATTAGTTATTGTATATTTTATCACTAGATCTCTCACATCAGAAAGGCCAGATTTGATTGGTCAGATCTGGTAGAGGAATGGAAAACACTAAAATACGTAGGCCAGGTGTACTCCAGGACAAGGTGGTGTAGTTGGATTAGCTATGAACGTTACTGCATGAACTTGTGGCTGCTGTCGATTTCTGAATGTGTGTTCTGTGTGTGTTTAACCTTCCACCCAAAACAAACATCTCGCTCTTCGCTCATTCACTCACTTCTCTATTTCCCTCCTCCAGTCCTCCTACCTATAAGAGACACCTGAGCCGAACAGAGGAAGAAACACCCGAGCAGGAGAAAGACCTCCTTCAGTCCAGCCAGACTCTTGTTTCCGACGGCAGCGATGACACCAGGCTTTCGGAGGCCACGGCATAGACGCTGACATCAACACATGCACTGGCTTTGAGGAGCATCTCTCATTCCCTGACCCAGCCTTTTACTCGTCTCAGCGAATCTGCACATGGACTCTGGGCTGCTTGAGGCCATATGGGCCAGAACTGAAGAGTAGTGTGAACGGTTTGTGGTATTTAACGATTTAAAAATAACCATTAGCTTTAAAATAATGATCTAAAGGCATAAAAGGTCGAGTGAAGTCCTGAGGTCTGCATTGCCTCTTCTCATCGCAGATAGTCTGTGAGACCACTTGATGGTCTCCTCTGGCTTCCAGATCCCATCAATCATCCTGGTCTTCCTCCACACTGCAAAATGTGATGTCTCTGCAAGTGAAAGCATCTTAAAAACAGAGAATATAGCTCATGCGTGACTGTTTTAGGAACATTGTTCAGTCTATTCCTTCATATTTTAAAGTGCCCATTTCCTACATTTTTCATTTATGTTGTTGGTGGGTACCAACCATTTTCATGACCTTTTCTCAAACTCTCTTTATTCCTCAGAATTACACAGACTGCTTTGGTTATTGTGCATTTAAACTGTTACATGTTAATGTCCTCTGTTTTGATTGGTTGTTCTGCTTCAGGAAGTAGCACCCCATTAAAAAAAAAACCAAACAAACAAGAAAAACAAAAACAAAAAAAACTTATAACTTCAGTGTGAAAGGGTGTGGATAGAGTAATATATATAAATCAGTTGTCTTTTGTGACATCACAAAAAAATGAATTCACAATGGGCTGGTTTTGCACTTGTTTTAATAAATGGACTGCATGAACTAGAAAGTGAACGGTGCATTTTGAAATGTTAATGTTAAAATAATACATCAACTCAAGAAAAATGGAGTTTTCCATCATATGTGCCCTTTAATTACATTATTAAACAAATGATCTTCCAAATGACCAGCAGATAATTTAGCTTGTTTCAATAAATTATGCCCAAAGAATGTAAAATCATCTTCCAGTGAAGAAAGATACCACTTGATAAGAAACAAAAATGTCTAGAAATAGGTTGAAAGATCTGATAATATTCTAATCAGTCGTAATGAGGAGTATTAAATGTGTTTAAGATGCTTTTGCTTGCAGTGTGTCATGGTTATTGAAAAGCTCAGGCACATTTGGGGGAATGTGGGGGGGGTTATCTGTTGTTCCTTTTAGACAGTTAAATGTGTGCTGAAGGGGAATTCCACCAGCTTTTCCAAATTTAGTCATTGAACTGATTTATTGTACAGAAACTTGCATTTCTTTACAGTAGTGGGATTTTTTGCCTTATAACACCAACATGAGTAGCTTTAAAAAATACTAAACATTTTCTCTAAATCACTGCATCAATTCTAGCCAGGCACTGCATTCATAACTGTTTAGAAAAACATCTTTTAGTGAGTGGAGCTTTTAGAGGCATTAAATGCTTCAGACGTTCGATTCCATTCACCACCACTGTGACTTTCACAGTTTAGCCATTCAATGTTGCTGGAATATGGAGAAATTAGTGGAACGCTCCTTTAAGCGTTGGGTTGTTTCAGAGTGGGTCGCCAGCTTAAGGGAGTTGGGCTAGACTTCTCACAGCAGGCTGAGCGCCAACCACTGTGCTGTGGACTTTTCAACCCCCCCTCGTCTTTTTAACAGACTCAGTGAAATGATTCTCTCTGCAGGAAGCGCTTGCCAAGATCTCTCTCCCTCCGGAGGAAAACATAACACTGCATTATTGTTGTGAGGAAAACAATCTTTATCTTTAGAAATTGGTTCTTGTTATTTAAGAGATTTGCTCTTTCAGGCCGTCACTGCTGTTGTGAATTTTGCCTTGAACCTGCTGGACCACCAGCTTCACTGCTTTCTTCTTCACTCACGTTTATTTGCTTCTCTACCTTCTTCTCTCCTTGATGGTTATGGTTTTTCTGTTGATTTTACAATGATATTCGCTATTAGAGGCTTTGTCACTGTTTTTTTTTTTTTTTTTAATGTTCTGATGCCTCTGCTCTACATGCTGACTAACAGCTTTTAAGGGTGTGTGAGTGGGTCTCGCCTACCCGCACACCGAATGTGAAACCCTGAGAGCGCTTGAAATCTATTTTCATGTTTGAAATTTTCATCTACATTTTGGCCTTAATGTTGATATCCTATAGCTGGAAGCAGTAGATTTATTATCTTATGTTATAAATCTGCCAAAATAGAGTGTACCGACAGTGGACTGGGTTATTGAAGCTTGCGCAAAGGTGTGTGTGTGTGTGTGTGTGTGTTCGCGCATGTGAGCGTGCGTGTGTGTATGTTTGTGATCACAGACATTTAATTTCTTCATGCAGGACACAGGGAGAGAATGTCATGTGTTTACTGGACAAGCTTTTAGAAATATTCAGTTTCTGTTTAGTTTCCCTTCTCCTTTTCCCCAGACGTTTTATTACCAAAACGTGTGAAATGACACTTTATGTGCGCTACTGTTGTAGCTTATGCAATAAAAGCAAAAGCGTGTTTAGTATATTTATTACATATCTTTGAGAAATTGCTTATTTACCTAAATTCAGCAGCGATGAGGTAGTTTTATTGTAAATAAATATGGTGATTGTTTGCCATGTCTGTTTTTTTTTGTCGTTTTGTCCTCATGAGGTCATCAGATTCTTATTTTCTCTCCTTGTGTGACAGGAGCGAGCTTCAGTCGTCTGCAAAGGTTTTGACACCTCTTGGGAAATTATAAAATGTTTTGTAGGTTTTTTTAGTGGAAGTAAACATCCTCTACAGAGAGCGAAGCTGTAATCCACAGTTACTGTTTATTTGCAAAATGTAATATAGTACTGGGGGGGGGGTGAAACATAAATTGTGGCCTTAAAAAGTCTTGGCACACTTTATTTTGTTCTTTGGACTACAAATCACTCAATCTGGATGCTGTAAATTATAATTGATTATAATTTGTATTATGTGCACTAATATTGAGACCAAAATGTCATTTAATGTCAGTCAGTCACACAGTTTAACCAGAGCTTTGCACATGGCTGTATTCTTTCAGTAGATTTTCATTATACACTCTATATGTTATATATAGAGTGTGTAATAACACTAACAACAACAATAATAATAATTCTTCTCTTTATTATTATTATATATTCACACTGTATATAATGTATCTCAACATATATATAATAACATTGCGACCACCTGACAAA
The DNA here is from genome assembly GCA_037577145.1 of Brachypetersius gabonensis. Taxonomy (NCBI): domain Eukaryota; kingdom Metazoa; phylum Chordata; class Actinopteri; order Characiformes; family Alestidae; genus Brachypetersius; species Brachypetersius gabonensis. The sequence goes on from JBBJLR010000037.1 coordinate 14,285,370, forward strand.
TATTTTGTCTGTGATGGAGTGGACACTGTCTTTACTCTGGAATTCATGTTTTTTCTTGATCAGGTCCTGGTGAACATGCACAGAGTTATCCTAACATTACTGCATTCTTAAAAATTACAAACACATTCTGATCAAGCTTTTTGTTGTCCACTCAAACAGCTAGTTTCTTTGCACTCCCTGCCCTCCTACACCACCTACCAACACATATCAGGTAATGGCAGATTTACGAGATGGATGCATTTTTGCCATTGTGCTAACACAAGGAATGGCATCCTCTCAACAAACTACCTGCTGAATACAGCTGTGATCAAATGCACCGCCTCGTTGAACGCAGCTACACAGGTAAGCAGCTCAACTACGTGACTACTGAGGAAAACATCCTGTTAAACATTCAGCTACATTCACGCAGTCACTAGTGTCCAAGGATATGACCTGGTTGAGTTATAATGCGATCCTTCAGGAGGGTTAATGAAGGCCGCATGCTGAGCCGTTAAATCCGTCCTCTCACCCTGGGATTTCTGGATGATGCTGTGATGCAGATGGCCTGAGCGGCACACGGCTCTGTCCCATCGCTCCGTGTTGTGATTGTCCTGTCAGTGGTCTGCCTCAGAGGGGCTGCTTAAAATCCTGATCTGTATTTAATATGTGCCTGTGATGATGTTTTACGCTCCAGTGGGACTGAAGAGCATCTGCTGTGCAAAAGTAGCGCTTCTGTCTGTGTCTGTGTAAACCTATGAATGAGCAGTTGTCACTTCACACAAAATGCGAGGTTGGGGGGGTGGGGGTGGGGGGTGTCTGGATATCAGGTTCCTATCAATAGCTTTTTACATCAAACCACAGTCGCTTTGTTAATTCTAAGTGTGTGGAATTCTGTTTCAATCTCATTTTATTTGCAGCAGCTTAGATTTAAATGTAAAACCAGATTTTTATGGAAAATCAAAAATATGATTTCTGAAAGGTGATTCCACACTTTTCCCTACTAGTGTACATGTTTGTGTTTGGCTTTCATGCATCTGCCTGGAGGAGCTATGTGTTTCCCCTTTAAGTCCAATTGTGCTGTGTCCTCATGCGTGGAGGTCATGCATCCATAAACCTGCATCCATAAACCTGGCCCCCACTTGGGTTAATCCGTTTGGGGGTGGGTGGGAGGGGAGTGTATGAGGTGTACCACAGTCTGAAACACTCAGACGACGTGATTGGAACCCCCCTGACGGTGGGCCACAGCTGCCTGTCAATACGTGGTGATTGGAGATGCTGGGAGACCCCCCGCAGGGATCAGGTGAAGCCGCAGCGCTCATTTGCAATGCAGAGAGGGCCTGCAAGCCTGCTGTGTACCGCTTTGAGCAAAGCTTTGTTTGCACATATAATTTCCACTCTAATGAGCAATACACAGCATTGCAGCTCTGCAGTCTGATTTCTGAGGCTGGAAGGATGAGGGATACTTTGCCTCTGGCTTTATAAGACAGATAGCACAGTCATAGATCTCACATCTGACTGTGGAATGGCTAAATAACTTCGATTAACTTTGCTGTCCGAGTAGACCACTTAGTGTGTGTGTACATGATCAAAGAGAACGAATTGCCAAGTTTACAGTTTTAGGACACGCCTAGGAGACGCCAGGCCCAGCTGCATCATTCGATCCGGTCGGTGTCTTCAGTGTCGAATAGGAGGGAGGACAGCAGCTGGTGGTTACAGAGTTGCCCCTGTGATCGGAAAATCATGGGTTCGAATTCCAGGACTGCCAGTGGCAACACTAAAATACCCTTGAGCTCGATACCGTTCCCCCACACTGCTCCTTGGGCTGCTACACTTGGTGAATGGGTTAAATGCAGAGAACAGTTTCACACTGTGTGCCATGCTGTGGTGTGTTCACGCGTGTCAAGTGGACACTTTACAGTTTTCAGAGATATGTATTTGGAACACACAGGCAAACTAACAAAGCAAAAAAAGAAGAAAGTGAAGTGCCAGGGAAAGCAGGGGCAGCCAGGGCATCCATGACAAGCAGAGTGCTAATGCAGAACTAGAACTCAAACTGTGCATCAGCAAAAGAGCACAGCCTTTCACCAGCAAAGGAGCTGGGGTTTCTAATAAAGTGGCCAGTGATTGTCATATCAGTCCTGTTGTTGGGCATACAGAGGGTGAGAATCTCTTGCATCTGAACTAGTCTTGTTTTCCCATTCTCTCAGGCTAACCTGCAGGCAGAGAGGGATAAAATGAATCCACTACTAATGCAATATATTCCTCTATGCAAGACTCGCCCAAAAGTAGTTTCTCTGGATATTGAATTGTGTCTGTACTCGTGGAATATGAATCCTCTGTGGCCTCTATCAACCTCTTCCTCAAACCTCCAATATAATACCACACTCATCTCCTGGAAGGGGGCTCTGTTCCCCAGGGCTAATTAGCATGTCTCCCCTCACTCTCCAGGCTTGCCTCTCCATTTTGAGGACGGATTTTGCCCTGCGTGTCTAATGGGTTTTTAATGCAGCCATTGTCTGGCTTAGTCAATACAAATTCACTTACTGGGCCACTAATAAATATCCTGCTGAAATTCTTGCTGTATAATTCCTCTATGAGGCCAGATGGAGCGTGGTCAATGTCTGTCGTTATGGTCCGCCTGATAAGTGATTAGGTGCTTGGCGGTGGAGAACAGGTATGGAACATACTGGCAAAGCTGTGCATTGCCAAGTCATTGTGCAGAGAGGCTGATGGCTTTTTAACAGCCCGGTTTGTTTATGAGTGAGTTGCTCAGCAGTACTGAGGCACATTAGGCTGCAAGGCCCAGGGTAAGGCATGCCACGCTATATTTAGGATGCATATTAACATTATCTGGAAAATTACAGAGTTGTGCATTTTTTAGCTGGTTCAGCAGTAATGTAGCTGTGCAGTTGTGCAAAGTGTCATCAACTTGGGATATCATCGTTTTAGTTGTAGTAAGAAATGCCATTACTGCAGCAATTTAACTCTCTAAATTGGAGCACTTGAACATTATGGCCTCTAAGTGACACAGAAAACTCAAGGCTCTTGTCCTTTGCTAAGATATTAGACCTGCATATTGTGGGCAGGTGTCCCTTATGTCCCTGTTGGGGACTGCATGATCTGGTGCTCTATGGAGACAATTTAAGCTGAAAGATCAAAGGTCATAAGAAAAACCTTTCCAAGATTTTGCCCATACTTGTCCCCACTTAAATCTGTGACCTGGCAGAGAAAAGGGAGAGAAAATTAAAGGAGTTCTCCAGTGTTTTTCAGATTTGCTAGATCTGTGGTACATGAGTCTTATGAGTCATTTTCACATGAAAAACAGATAGAAAGCCCATTGGCTGTATTTTATTTGTGTTGCCATCTTGTAGAATGTATAACCTCCTGAGACCCGGCCCATTCATTTATGTCCTTTATAGTGGACATTTTGTTCGCCTGTATCTTCCTTAAGTACTTGGAGATACCCCGTCAAGCCCTATACTGTTCTGTAGAGGAGATCTTGGGCTCCAGTGATGGTCCTGTGAGGGGTGTGCATGCTGGGAACAAGGACTGCAATGGCAAGACATACATGAGGAGCACCAAATGCAAGATGTTCCTCTTTATAACCAAAAATAAAACATGCTTCCAGGACTATCACAGCTAAAATACCCAGAGGATGTTCTATGACTAATAATTCATTGCTGAACTTGCAAGTAACAAACAACATAAGAGTGATACAGAATTTTATTGTTTTGATCAAACTGAATGTGTTCTTGGGTTCATAAAACTTTTTTCATTTTCTAAATTCAGTTCTATTTTTGAACGGAAATTGTCCTGTTGTTTAAATTGTAAGGTGTTTTTGGGCCCAAATAGACAAAAACAAAGGAAATTGTAAGACACTTTTATCTTCAGTTCTAAGGAGGATACATATATATGAGAATAAGAAAAGCAATATTATCTTACAACTGAATGTCCTCGTCGGATTGTACAAATTGCTAGAGACCAAAGCAATATAGTTTAATCTCCTCCTATTTTTGTCAAAGGTCTTCTGTCTCCTTCTTAAGCTCTGTGTCCCTAATTAGCACCAAATCCAAAGCTGCAGCTTCAGGCACTGAACAATAGTGATGGCGAGTCGCTGCAATGCTGAACTTCTTACTGTGTCGGGGGTGCAGGTCTCCCACACACTGTACTTGTCCTCACTGGATCCACTGAAACAAGGTAGTGGTGGCACCTTTGTTGGACGCCATGTCAAGCAGAGCTTTATTGTCATCCCAGCCATATATACTGAGTACACAGTGAGAAGAAATATCATCCTCCTGGACCATTGATGCAACATACAACACAACACAACCGCAGCACTGTGTGAGCTGATTTAGGGCAAAAAAAGGGGAAATGAATGTCTCTCTCTCTCTCTCTCTCTCCCTCTCTCTGTACCAATACTTTATCTAAAAAATAAATAACATGGGGAGACACAACATATATAAAAAATCATATATAATAGCATACAGATATACAGTAATAATCCCCCGCTTTAACGCGGATCAGCAGTCCATCACAGATTTTGCCACGCCCTCTCGTCCTGATACCCGAACCTCTTTTAGGGTAATGAGTTTAAAATAAAATTAAACTGTTTTGCGAGCATATTTGGGGGTATATTTAGGGTTTACACTTTTTTTTTTTTGTTATACGCGGGTGCTCTTGGAATGTTACCGGGTTTACTGTGTATTTACAGTATGCTGTTGTACAATTGTACAGTAATTGAAAACAATGTTCCCTCTATAAATATATTGTGAAACTGATACAATAGACCTCTGTGTGTTAGTCATTTGGAAGCTATCCCTCTTGATCCCTCTTCCAGCGGAAACAAATAATAACCTGCAACTTACAATTTACAGTTCCACCTTGCTGAAACTAAACACAGAATGAGAGCATGTTTTGAAGCATTGCGTTCTGCCTCCGTACTCATTTTAAAACTAACTGTATATTGACAGCACTTTAGCTCTACATTGCCCTTAAGTACAGTACAAAGGAGTCACCAAAGAATATCCATCGAACACAGGATAAGACAGCATATAAGCAAGTAGAATATATAATTGCTAACTCCATGTTCATTTTTAACAGAACATATTCCAGCCATGTGCAGTTTTTTATGGGGTGACTTTTCTTCCTCCCCTCAGGATGAACATTTTTCTGAAGTAAGCTAAGGTCAGCAGCGACCCGGGGGGACTGATTTATATTAGTGAAGGCTGTTCTGTGTCAGAGTCTGAGGGCGGGCGGGGAGAAATCTGGAAGAAGCGTGTGCTTCTCTTTATTTTTGTCCCCAAAGTGTCCAGATTTAGGGACAGTGTATTTCACTGTAGCACTGAATGCCTTCCCCTTTATTATAAAGCTGAACAGTAAAGAACGAAGACAATTAATAAGTGAGACTTAATATTGTCCATGAATATGCAATGAGGGAATAAATGCATGGTTCTTGTGGAACAGTGGCGTTGTTAAACTGGCCGCCCTCCAGTCCTGCTGCACGGGTAACTGGAGTTGTACGAGTTGGCACTTAAAACCTGATTAACAGCAGAAATTAATTACTCGTACAATTACCAAAGGCATTAGGACAACTAGGAGAACAGATGGACTTCGTTGCTGGCGAAGCACCCTGGATGGACAGAAGCCGTGTTTGGATGGGTCATCGGGTTCTGGACTGTGGTAAGTAGCTTTACAGTAAATATGGGCTTCAGAAACTGGGAGCTGATGCTAAATGTTCAGTATCAGTTTACTTTGCAATATAACATTAACATGAACAGAGGATGTCATATGCTCTTATGAGCTGTCATATCAGAAGTTGTCTTACTAGAAATGTGTCCTGTTACTATTGCTGGTAAATGTCATGACGGTTTGTGCTACATGCTAATTTTAAGTCACAAAAGTAGTGTCTATTATATCTATGACAAAATTATAATGTCATTGTGAGTCAAGAAATTCATTGAGCTTTAAACTGATTAATGGTTCACATGAAATGCCAACATGGCTAATAGTGAAAGCTTTGGGGGCTAGTTAGCATAAGCTCATTTGCATTATGCTAACTATCCATCTTTTATTAAATGCAAGCCACTTCTTTTTTAAACAGATGGGGCAGGTACTGCTGTGTGCACCAGTCTAAGTGCCCCTGACTGTACAACAGAGTAACTGAGCATCTCCATGCTGGACTCCAGTATGGTCCAGACTGGGCAGGCCGACAGACTGCCCTGTCTGTCCGCCTGCTATTCCAGATTAGGGTCTGTCTTACAAATCTAACAGGCCAAAGGAAAGTTTGATGAAAGGAGGTGGGCACCTAATGCAGCTCAGTGCAGAATTTAGTGCTGACCGGTATTTTAGCTGATGCAGCCAACGCTTGTAAAGCAAGGCGAGCTGCCAGCTTTCAGTCCACTCCAGAAAGATTGTTTCATCAAGGCTTAATATAATGCAACATTTTTCATTTTTCTTTTTCTTTTATTTTTGTCCAGTATGAACCTGTAGTGTCTAGTTCTTACATTCTGACTGTAGGATTCTGAAGTGCTTTTTGTTCGGTATGAATCTACAGGAACAGCGACAGTTCTGATTACTAATACTCACTGCCAGCAGGCTTGTTGTTATGAGGTTCTGTGGTAATATCCAGGCTCTGATATCTGTGGGAAATGAAGGAAAATGTGCATTTAACCAGTCAAATACAGCATCAAACATTACCTGGTACTCCAGTTTCATGTTAGATGAGTGTTAGATATTTTAATAATGTTTTTCAAAAGGATAAAAAATCTGATACTACAAAAAAACGAAAAAAAACCAAAAAACCTTCGTCAGGTCCATGGTCAGCGGCCGCTAGAAGCCATTCTTTCGGTTTGTATGAACTCTTATTTTGAAGCCGGACAATGTTTTAGTTTAAGTGATTAGGTGTTTTGATTTGTTCTCATAGGAGTTCTGTTTGTATTTAGGAATTATTGTGTTGTGGTATCGGTGTGGGTCCACCTTTTTTGCCATGAGTGTTCTGTTGGGCTTCTTTGATTTGTATTAGGCCCTGGTGCCTTTTTTGTTTGTCTTTTGAAAATGAAGTAAGTCATAGAAACCTGCAACTACGCGTCTCCATCCTCTGGCTCCTCACCGTGACAATATTCTTTATTTATAACCTATAACAAAGAAAACAGAGGGCCAGCATGAGGGAAATAACATTCAGTCTGAAAGGTCAAGGCTTGGGGCATCCAAATGGGAAGGGCCACACACTCCGTATTCCAATGCTGAAAGCACATGGTCACCTTCATTTAACATGAAGAGTTTGGAAAGAATCTGGAGCTGGTGAAGGTGCCTGGCTGGACAAAGCATGAAAAAGTGTGTGTCTATGATGCAAGTGGCCAGAAGCTTCTCCTTCCAGCAACACATTCATTTTCATCAGCTGCCCACAGAGGAGCGGTCAGATTTAGCAAGCGTCCATCAGTCTAACCCTCTTCGCCCCTCAGACCCTGCTCGCTTCCACCAGCCTGCCTGGAGATTTTGAATACTGTAAGTGTTTTTTCCGTCTTGGCTGTTATGGCATTTACACTGCGTGGTTCCTGAAAATAATTATAAAAAAAAAAGAATGAAAAGCTCCACGTTTTTCACACCTTCTCACCAGCTTTACCCCAAAGGTATTGATGGATTGAGTTTGTTTTCTGCTGCTTTGCCATTTTCCTTTTTTAAACCTGACATTTAGCAACTGTGAGGGCTCGACAAATAGAACATGTTTGATTTGCGCGCAGGTAACATGCTTCCATTATGGAATTCATGGGAAATTGACTCACTCTGAGCGCTGAGCTTTTGACCCCCTCCAGTCGGCGGCAAATTACATAAGTACACAGCACTGAGCTAAAGTTCAGCGGTTCAAGGATTGCCGCCTATGAGGCAGTATGGAACAAACCACTAGCCTTAGAGTCAGGCTGAAGTTAAAGGCTTTATAAAGGCTGCATTTTCTACTTTATTTTTACCACAAAGTCCACTCATGACATTTGTATGTGTTTATTTATCAAAATAACATTTTTAAACCTCTTAGTATCCATTAAACTTAAACAACGTGTTTTGGTTACTGCCCCTTCGATATATGTTTTAATTGGCTGCCCTCTTTATGCCTCTAAAAACTGGACATTCAGTACTGAGCAAACGTCTTGGGCACCTGTGAAGATAATATTTTAAACCTGGTTAAATGAGCAGTTGGTGTTTTTTCATATTAATATTATTAAATATACTAAAAAAAATAAATGCAAACTCAACTATCCAGTAAATGGTGATTTTATGTTCAGTCTATCAGTGTGTTCCTTGTGAAAGTCCTTGTAGTTTCCATCAGAAACCTGGTTTGATTAAATCAGGAGTTGCTATTGGAGTTTCACAATCCAAACAATGGCTGGAGGAACCGAGGAGGAATCTGGAACCGAACCTGTGTTCTCCTCACCAGCTCACACAAAACTACTTTTTACAAACAAAACAAATCTTAATACTTTTTACTGCTTGTTAATTATCACACACTGAGACAAATGGCTTCAAACAAAGTGCCTAAGATTTTTGCGCAGTACTGTATATTAATGAGTTGTTTTTTGTGACATCACAAAAACCAGGATTGAGCTTAATTTAAATATATAGGCCATACGGACTGGGGAGAGCATGGCATGCTGTGAAAGTATTTAAGTACCACATTTTTTAAGTGATATGGGCCCTTTAACAAGACGTGTTCTGCATCTATACAGCGCTGAGTGTGTGTGTGTTGTGCTGATTATGTGAATACATTAAAGTGACGCCCACACTCTGATTAAGGTGCATAAACACAAGGCAAAATTGGAAGTGATTTACATTCATTTAATCTAGGTGGAGCAAAGTTATTTCTGTTAATGGTAGCACAAGACTAGGCTTAACCCACATCTGTATGGCAAAAAAATGTATCAAAATGTTTGTGTTCAGGCTGTTTCTTGCTGTGAGACTGAATGAAACATCATCGTTATTCAAACCGGCTGATCTTTGCTGCGTCACTGAGGATATCAACCTGAAATCAAAACTGACCTTTCATACCCTGTTGATCATGTTGGACTCATTGCGGGGTGCACCCAAGGCTTAGATGATCAAATGAGGAGGTCACAGCTGTTCTTGACACATTTAGTGAGGGGATGTAACAAAATTAATGCTAAAATTTAGTTTTTGATCATTACATTCCTGGGATGTATTTCTCAGGAAATGTTTGAGGTGAGTTATTTAGTTTT
>JBBJLR010000037.1:14303352-14315582 GCA_037577145.1 Brachypetersius gabonensis
TGTGTGTGTGTGTGTGTGTGTGTGTGTGTGTGTGTGTGTGTGTGTGTGTGTGTGTGTGTGTGTGTGTGTTACTTTAGATCTTTGTGAACAAATGTATCAAAGGATGATGAAAAGCACACAAAAGGGTACAAAGGATATGGAAGAGTGGGTGGATTGTTGGTGCCCAAACACCTACTTTCATCCCTTGATGTCCATAGCATATTTATTTACTTATTTATTTGTTTGTTTGGTTGTTTTAGGCTCTTTGTGAAGCATCTAAAAGATTTAGAAGGCAATGAACACAACCCACATTTAAAACTGTGTGTGTGTGTGTGTGTGTGTGTGTGTGTATCTTTATGCAAGTTTTCTATATCTTAAGAATACTGAACATTTTTCTTCCCAAAATATTTGCCCGGTTTTGGACATTTTGCTGATGTTCTCAAGGAAGCATGCTGTTTTTGCCACAAATATTTTAGTAAAAACGAAAAGATCAGACATCTGCCTTTTGGTAACTAACAGGTAAAATGTTAGTTTTAAGGTTTAGGTTAGATTAAGGTGTAGGTGTAGTATTATAGAGACATGTCATTTGGAATGCCCTCACAAAGATGGTAAAACCAGTGTTTGTGTGTGTCTATGTGTGTATATACCTGAGTGAGTAACTCATCACTAATCGTTGTACAGACTAAATTGACTTCAGCATCACTTAAACCTCTAGACCTCGTTCCTCATAGTGAATATGAAGGACTTGAGTGGAGGGCTATGAGTTATATACTCTTTACATCAGGGGCGTGTGAGGAAATGTGCCTTGAGGTAATTTTAAAGCACACGACTACAGATAAGCTTTTGGCAGATCCAATATGTCAATGAATATTTATGTAGGGAATTAAATGAGTGGCATGCTCTGAATGCTTAGCAGGTCATCCTGACAGACCTTTGGCAGTGGAATAAGTAAAATATGAAAACGCCTTTATAGTTAACAGATTGAAGTTTTGCAGAGCGATACGATTACTGTCACACTCAGCCACACACCTTTGTGGTGTTTGCACAGTGGCTAGCAGCAAGAGAATTTACTGCCTCTGCAGATTAACTCGGGCCAATTTCCTGTTTAAAAGTGCCCTGGCTTTTAGAAAGGATTTATAGGATTATTTATGATGTATGGAAACAGTGCCATAACTGAATTTTTTATGAAAGTGCTCCTGTCGTGTACCACAATTGGAAAGTGCCTACTGTACACATACACATGAATAACTTTCTGTTAACAGCATTACTGTATAAACAGCAGGACTTGGAGGTGCTAATTAAATTGTTTTATGCACCAGTAAACCGTGTATCTTCCACAGATGGGTGATTACAAGCATACTGGTTTTATTTTTGCAGCACACACAGAAAAATACACTGAAATAAAAAAAAAAAAGGGTCCGTTTTATTCCTGGACTTTATTCAAGGAAGGGTGTGTGGAGTCAGTACAATCTAAAATATATAACTGCAACTAAATAATGAACTGTTATGTTTCCCAAATAAAACTGTTGAAGATATTTCCCCAATGACAGCATGTGTACCTTAATATATATATAGTTTTTCTTATTGTACAGTACTTTGGGAGTGTAAATAAAAGCTGAAATGCTTTGTATACTGTATAGACTGTATAGACTGGAATTCCAACTGAATATTCACCACGAGGGAAACTAAACTGGCAATGCTGACCAAACAATATAAGCAAGACATCACATTCCGTGTGGTTCTGGGGGTTGTCTACTCATAGTCCAGGAGATCTGTCCCTTTGGCACCAATATTCAGATGTTCCTTCATCATCCTGATCATATTGAGAAGGGTTGGATCTAAACTAGGCAGAGAGGTAGTTCTCCATGATTGGGCACCCCTGATGTAAATGGATGCCTCTTAATGATGTTATTTACATATTAAATGTGATGTCAGTATTACACAATATAGCAAAATGCTGCATCCTAAGAAAGTAGCAATTTGGCTGTAACCAACTTTGTATTGTTTTTCAATATTTATTCTGTTTGTGTATCCGGTACATTAAGTATTTAATCAGTTGTTGCTTTCATGAATTATGTAACTCGGCTGTGTGTGCTGGCATGTTGTGGCAGAGTTACTTGAAAGAATGATGTTGATTCATATGTTGGAATAGCCATTACTTCTGATGTTTTGGTGCCAAGTGTGAAGAAAGGGACAGCGAAGTGTATGAGCTGAAATAAGTTGCTCCATTTTGCCTGTAGTATTTTATATGGTACTACAGGCAGAGTTATGTCTTTAGCCTTAATTGTAACAGTCATGGTACAGCATTGATGCCATGAGTTTATGCTTTAACTCTGAATATCCATTTATTGAACCTTTGGGGGGGGGGGGGGGGGGGCGGGATCTCCCCCCCCTCCCCCCCCCCCCCCCCCCCCCCCCCCCCTCCTCCCCACACATTAGTGATTAATGTAATATATGAGATGTTTGGCTTTCACAGAACTTTGAATATATTTAGAATTTAGAGATACAATTTAGTTTTCAATATTCTTTTCAGGAATATAGTTTTTCACATTATCCTCATATCAGAATGACTCAATATTAACTGCAATATTAAATGCAAATTAGAATTGTGTGCTCATGGCCTCCAGGAAGAAGCTTCTTATATTCCATCTCATACTTCCCACCAGTTCAGTGGAAGGTCAGCTGCATTTTGGACCAGCGCACATCCAGCTGCCCAGAGCTCTTTCAGAGATTAGAAGCTCAAACTCAATTTGTGAGAACATCTCATTTCAGTCTTTGTCTTATGCTAGATATATCCATAGCAGAGCTATTATTTTCCCAGTTAAGCCTTCAGTGGCAAGGATTAGTTGAGGAGATGAGAAGGAGCCGGTAATTAAAATGAAAGTAAATTCTCTCTCTGTCTGGGCATTTTATAAGTATGTCTGGTTTTATGTGAATTTACTTTAACTATGAGAAATCGGGGTCACAGCAAAATGCTGAGGCTTGCTTGCTGTTGTAACGTATGACTACTAGGACACACACCATATGGTTGAGGTCCATGCTCTGCTACTATTGAAACCGAAGGTCAAGCATCTGAAAAAGACCAATCAGAATGCTGTCTGTGGCCTTTTACAGCTTTTTGTTTTTTATTGTTTTTACAATGATTGGTTGCCTCATTAGTGTGATTTGCTGGGATTATGACTTGTTCACATATGGTGCTTGAAAGCACATCAGACAGAATGAAGTCACGAATGAAGAAGAAACTGGAAACAGTGTATGAGCACAGGTTACGGCCCAAAGTCGTGCTTGGCTGTCTCTCATCTGATTTTGCCAATGAAAGGTTTAGCAGGCAACCCCCTCCATGCACCTGGGTCAGTCAATTTCAATCTCAGGATATTTCCTTGACCCACAGGATGTGGTTGGACTGTGTATATGTGGCATTTGACCCACCGCAGTGCCCTTTGTATTTCTTGACTCTCTCTTAGCTTCATTCATATACCTTCAAAGTATTCATCCAAAACGTCTTATTTTGGCTTCCAAGCGCTGCCAATTTCCAATCCTTGACTAGCTTTATTCTTTTTATTTAATGTAAAGCCTTCTTCACAGTAATGTTTGTGGTGTGATTAAAACTCTCTTTTTATATGGAATTGCTTCAAAAGTCAACGTCAGATTCCCCAAAAGTAGAAGTGAGCGTTTCTGTGGAAATCTCCCACAGCTGCTGGCTTAGCCATTTTGAATGGGCTTTATTTTTCATCGCTAATTAAAAAGAATACAGAATGAAAATCTGCAATCATTGATTCTTTTTCTCTTTGATGTCATAAATTCTTGATTTCTTTCTGAGCGCTGTAGTGGAAGCTCTTTTTTTCTTTGGTGAGTGTTTCTGTGGCTTCTGTGTTATTTATTTGCTGTATTACGTCTTTTCAGCATTGGGATGAAAAGAAGACATGCTGCACTGATTTTACAAGAGCGGATTTACATGAGAAGTAGACTTCAACAACAACAACAACAGTCTGTGGGATACTTAGTCAAAAAAAAAAAATCTGTTTCTCGCACCCGTTGCTATGCTCCAGGATTACTGACAGGCCGTAATGTATTGCCGCATGTACACAAGGCTGATCAGTGGTGAAGGACAGTGTGGGTAATGTATTACACGCTGCATGCAGCAAAGGGAAAAAGAGAGAGGGAGGAAAGTGAGAACGGGGATGACAACCAGCGATCCATCTTTTTGTTGAGATGGTTTCTGTCCTTGTGCCGGTGGAGAGATGTGGAGTCAGAAGGCAGGATATTGAAAGTGTCAGAGCTGAGTGCTCATTGGGAAGCTTCTAATCAGCATTTCAGCTCTGGCAGCAGTTGTTTATGGCTGCTTTGACCTTTCCTCAGCAATAAAATGGGCCTGCCTGTTCCACAAACATATCAGGAGCATCTCCAGTTCAGATGTGTGTGTATGTACATGCGCATGAGAACTGAAGACTGAACAGTGAGCCATGAGACAAATCACATAACATTTATCTGATTTCCCTATATACTTTATTACAAATAACTGGCCGATAAAGAGGCAGCGGTTTAAAGTGTGATCAATAGTTTAAGCCTGAGGCTGTCATGCATTTGTGTAGACAGTAAAACAGGAGCAGGCAGTGCTTTTGTGCAACAATTGTGCTGAAAATTGTGACTTACCAGAGCCTCCTAACAAACAGTCTGCTGGGTTTTGTTGCTCAGTGTAATCAATAAGTAACTTGCTTTGATTGGAACAGGTCATTCGACTGACACGCAAAGAGAAATCCACAGACCCACAGATTTTGGCATGGTGTGTAGGGGTAGGTGATTGTCAAAATAGTGCTACTACAAAAATAGACCTGCCTAAAACAGAGTGGTAAACAATTGTAAATCAGCTTTCAATACTTTTTTAAAGATCAGATCATGTAAATGACTGTTTAATCCTTTGCCTATATCGTCCCCTTAAAGACTGATTGTAGAAACTGCTAGTGCCTAGCTAGTATTTAAAATTCATAAATAGCCAGATGCTAATTAGCTTGATTCTGAACACTGAGGACAGAGATGACTTGAGTCAGCGACTTGGACATGTGCTGATGGTCTAGACTATACTGCTCTAGACTATTCCTTCACTGAGTCACATATTGATTCACACACTAGACTAAAAACTCGTGAAAGCATATGAAAAGAACAAAAAGAGATGATTAACAAAAGCTTTTGCTTCTGACTCAACACATTTCTCTGGCTGTCGATTTTATGAATGAATTGCTTAGTCATTTACTGTGATGCCATTCTCTCACAGCAGTGTCAGGCAGAGTACAGCTTTTAAAAACATCTGATTTAGTTGAACCTATGGTTAGAAAAACCTTCAATGTGATGAATATAACAAAAGCGCTACATGCAGGTAATGTACCTTTTAAAGGAATTAACCTAACATTAAAGGAACTTGACTTGGTCTTGCACCTCAGACACTCAAAACCGGAACAGAGACAAGACTTGACTTGGACTTGCTCCTCAGGCACGCCTCAGATTTTCACTGTAGACTCAAGACTAAGGGTTAAGTCTGCACCCAAAAGGTGAATTTAGGGTGACCACAGAAAACCATGTACTGCGTCTCACAAGCTTGTGTCTGACCTCTAAATGACACTCGCCAGGAAAGTTTGAATTTGGTCTTGGTACAGAAATTGTTAGAATAATGTGAGTAATGTAATGTATTAGATGAACACATTGTGAACACAGTGTTGCCGAAATCCTACCCCTAATCCTGACAGTGTATGGGTTGTGAAAATGTTCTCTTTCTTGCTCACGTGTGAAGGTGACCTTGAGGCGAGCATGGCAGTGAGCTCTCACACATTAACGCGCCGCATGTCATCATTCCCCTGCGGTGTGAGTGACGGCGGGAAGCCGTGGCAGTCTGAGCTCGCGATCCATTGCTATGATGGCCTTGCCCACTGCCTCAACTCATACATTCACCTGCACCTGACCCGAAACACTGCAGGGCACATGGACCTTCCTAAGGCTGATACTGCTTTGTTTTGAAGGAGTCAAAGTGAGAGATAAAGAGTGCATGACTTTTGCCTCAGGCTTGTAGGTAATAGGAATGTACTGACCTGCCCGGTTAGTAACAACTTCCTACTGTATTTATTATATATTGGATATACATTGTATATTGCTTATGGTAATGTAGGGTGGTTGAAGCCTAGTGGGTAAAACACTTGCCTGTGAACCTGATGACCACAAAGTGTCTACAACTGATGACCCCACTTTCTACCACTGTGTCTTTGAGCAAGACACTTAACCCTCAGTTGCTCCAGGGGGACTGTTCCTGTAGTTAAGGGGTGTAAGCTGTTCTGGGTAAGGACGTCTGCCAAATGACATAACTGTGATTTTATGGTCAGTTTTATAGATTCAACCAAATGCTGTGTCTGTTAACTGATCTAAAGCAAATCTCAGAGCTGAGGACACCCTCTCAACCTTCTGAATGGAAATTTCCAGGTAATTCTTGGTGATCCTAATCTCAGGTGATCCTGATCTCAGGTGAAGTTTAATTCTCTTAGCAAATGATCAAACCATGGTAAGTGATCTCAAATAGTGGAAAACATTGAGGTCTGAAAGTTGTAAAAGTCATTTAAGAACATTGTTGGGCATCCTCCTCAGTGTCTGAGCTACAGTCAAATGTGGGTAAGCCTTAGAGCAAATTTAGCAGGCATGTCTATGAGGTGAACTCAGCCCTTGACGTTTACTACACAGTATTTTCAAAGAACGTAAAATGCCAGGGACTTTTAACAAATCTCCAGTGTCCCTGGACAAACAGATCTGATATTTTGCCTTGGATGGACGGTTGTTTGGAAAAATGGGATTATTTACCCTCCTGAAAGTGGACCCACGGTAGAGAACAGCAGGTTAAACACAGCTGACATTTAGCAGCTAGGCTCTGCGGCTCAGTCTCCCCAGCCCCGTTCCCCCCGGCCCTTGTCTCATGGTGTTTCGCGGCATTTCACACTGTTTTAGGCACATTCTGCACAACCTCCCTGCAGTGCCTGCACTCGCTCCAGCAGCCCCTATTCTTTATGCAGGTTCCTGTACATTTTTAATGGCACCAGCGGGAGAACACCAGGTATTGTCAAGTCAGCTCCCCCCCCTCGGCACTGCTCTGGTTTCAGCTAA
This sequence comes from Brachypetersius gabonensis, assembly GCA_037577145.1. NCBI lineage: Eukaryota > Metazoa > Chordata > Actinopteri > Characiformes > Alestidae > Brachypetersius > Brachypetersius gabonensis. Next base: position 14,310,469 of record JBBJLR010000037.1, read on the forward strand.
TATTGGTCCCAGAGAATCACTGCACTGCGGGACCCACAGGGGTTTGATGCAGGAGCCCCCTTTTTTAAAAATGCTGAATAAAAGCAAAATAAATGTAAGTGAACTCAATGCAGGACTGTAATTTAGTTTTAGATATAAATGACAGAATAAACAAGGTTAAGCTATGGGACCAACATTTGTTAAGTGCTTAATTTTTTAAAAAATATTTTAGAAAACCTGGTGGTGGAAAAACATTACTGTATAATGCTGCACAAAAGTAAGACACTAGTTTTTCATTTGATTAATTTCTATTCAAAACAGCCATAACATTTTTTTTTCTTTTCTCAGTAACGGCTTCTTGTAAAACAACACATCCTTTTAGACCCCCAGTGTCAAATCATCTCTCACAGGAAGGATGGACCCACCTATGGACTGAAGCAAAATAAAAGCTTTAAGTGACGAGAGACTGTTCTGGTGCTCTGCCAAGTCTTGTATGATTCGTAGAAGTCTCATTTTCTTGCTGACATTATTTCACTCCAGTTTTTCCTCTTCTTTATGCAAGTGGATTATCAATGTAATCTCATCAAGAAAAGATCTCTTGCAACCATATTAGATGAGCCTGAGAGAGAAACTGGCAGTGGGTCCAAAAAAGTAAGGAGTAGACATATTATATTAGTGAAATATTCTGTTAAGTATGTAATAAACCAGTTACATATACTTATTACATAAATGAAAGTGTGCTCTCTGACTTTTGCCCAGTGCTGTAGGCAGTTCCTAATTTCTCCAAAATAGTAACTTTACAACACAAGGAACACAAACTTAACTGTGTTGTTTTTGTAAGGTAATTTTTCAAAATAAATTTTAGACCATTTCTGATTTTTTTTATGAGGCTATGAGCTTTGAGAGTTTTATACCACAGCCATGTTACAAGGAACATGCAAGCCTACGTTCGGACATTGTACAAAAGTGAACACTTGACTGTTCTGACCACATTCTTTCTTTGCAATTTTGATCTTATGGACCAAAAACTGTACGAAAATGAAATGGCCAGGGTTGTTTTGTTTTTTTGCCTTGTCCTTCCTACTGCCTTTTTTGTTGTGGAACAGGAACAACAAGTAGACTTGCAGTAAGGAGGAAGAAGTGAAGAAAACATTTCTTCACTTCTTGAGTGCAGACACATTGTCGAATATATGGCTACATTCTAAGCCCAACAAAATGGACTATATAATTTGCTCTCATCTTCTACTGTCAAGGCTTTGCTGAATGTTAAAAAATCAGAAAATGAAATCTCATATGGTCTCTGTGGATGCGTGCATTTAATAACACCTCTCTTGTTAGAGCCTCCAGACCGTATAAGGAGATTCACAATCAATGGGCCTCATGTAAGAGTGGTCAATATTTCCTCACTCAGCACTGCTGCCCTCATGTGCAACCAAGAGATGGAGGCTTATTGGGCGGGATGTAGGACGGGCGGGGGTGTTGGAGGGGTATTGCACTTCACTCTAACATGGTGTGACGGGGTTGCTAAATGCAAGCGCTGACTGTTGAAGGTCAAGCGAGGGTTTTGGGTGCAGAGTCCCATGGTTACTCCTGCAGTCAGTATTAAGGATGTGTTTTTGATTCACACGTCACTAGTCTTCTTGCCCCTGGCATCTCTAGGCCTCAGCTGAGGTGAGGCGGGTGGAGTGAATTTTAGAGTGGACTGCATTGATTCATCTCTTAGGCTGAGTCACGCAGTTGTTTAAGTGTACCAAACCCTTTAAGCAGGGTTTCAGGCGTAAACAGGATGCATTCAGGCTGGAAAACTGGTGCACAAGCATTGGGTCTTAAGTTAAGCACCATGTCCGTGAAAAATGCAAAATCGTTTTTCTTTGTCATTGCAGTTCTATTCAAATGTAGCTGTTTTTTACTGCTGTCAGCTTGTATTGGTCCACACTGGCCTAGTGGATATTGGTGTTGCTTCATTGCACAAAGGCCTTGGGTTCAATTCCCAGTTGAGTGGTTAAGGGTCCTATCCAAGGAGAAGTTTGCATGTTCTCCCTTTCCATCGGATTCTCTGGTTTCCTCCCACTGTCTGTCCTGTGATTATCTTATCATTATGTGCAATGGTATACCATGCAGCTTTCGTACTAGGTGCTAAAACATTATCATTATATGCGTGCAGTAGTTTTACCATGTAAAATATCACTACACCACAATTATTAATTTACCACTGATCTATTTTACATGCAATAACAGGCTTCTAACCACTGTTTGTTTTTCTAGTAATACACTTAACTGTATGTTACCTATGTATAGTATTTAAACCCAGTATTCTGTATTTCATTTTTCGTGCAGTTTTTATTGCATTTATTTAGACTCTATTCTTTATATGGTTCTTGTCTCTGTGTGTCTGTGTAGTCACAGTACAAGCAACTTCCTTGATGAATCAATACTGTTTTCTGATTCTGACTCTAAATCTGATGGACTGGTGGCCTGTCCAGGGTTTTTTTCTGGCTTACGTCCTATAGCTCCAGCACATCTGTGGTTCAGCTAATGTTTGGATGTTAAAAAGGCTAGGAATCCTGCACGGAAAGATTCTAAGAGGAACGCTTTGGTGGGTAAAGAAATCTTTTTTTTAAAGGTAAAATCTATCTTTGTAGATAAAGTAATGACGTTATAGGCGTTGTTGATAGGCATTCATAGGCGTTTCTAAACTGCTCAATTGACCTTAATAAATCAAACATTATAGATATATCTTAAGCTCTTAAACACCTTCCGATGTATATTTGTTTATCCCTGTATATGCTGTGTGAGTCCTGGGGTGTGTGTGTGTGTGTGTGTGTGTGTGTGTGTGTGTGTGTGTGTGTGTGTGTGTGTGTGTGTGTGTAGAGCAGGAGGAGCAATGAGCATCCCTCGAGCCAAATGCCCCAGTGATTCTCCCTCAACCCTTAAATCACAGGCTCACCTTCAGTTGCTTTCTCTCTCTCTCTCTCTCTCTCTCTCTCTCTCTCACACACACACACACACACACACACACACACACCCTGCCTTGCTGTCTCTGCTGACTGATAGCGTGCAGCAAGATGTCCAGGGAGACTTTTTAATCACAGCGCCTTTGAGCCGAAAGCGAGAGAAATAAACAGGTAAAGAGATAAACAAATAAAGCAGCTCCTCCTGCGGAGCGGAAGGAGCGCGTGTTTACCCTCCCTCTGTTTGCACGCCGCTTTTCATTCCTTCCTCTGCCGTCTCTTTCGTTCCCCAGCTTTATCTCACTTTGACAAGTTGTCGCCTCACCCCCCCAGCCTTTTGTCCTTTTTAAATCCCATGAATTATTCAAGCTCCCTCCATGCCTTTGATGGTGCCACTGTCAGTCTAAATCACTTTCTCTAAAGCAAAGGCAACTTTCCGCGCCTCTGTTTGTCAGAACCTCGGTAGAAGGTGTGCTGATGAAAACTGGATATTAGTGAGCATAGTGGGGGAGGTGTGTGTGAAAGTGTGTTTTTGAGTGTGTGTGTGTGTGTGTGGATGCTATCGCTCTAACAGACGTGGGCTGCAACTCAACACCTCGAGACGCTGCTGTCAGAACTTATAGGACATCTGTCAATCACTCATTACTTTATTCTCTTTTAAGGAGATGAACAGCCCTTGTTAATTAGTGTTGTCTTTAAAATGCTGGCCACTTCATATGAAATACCTTTTTTGTAGATGAATGTGGCCCCTGTATTGATGCACAGTTTGTGTAATTAATGTTCTAGTACAAACCAGTGCTCAGTATCTGACCCCAGATTCTCTTGACAGGATTTCTTTCACACGGTGAGCGTGTGGGAGAACCAACACCAGTTTTACACTGTTTATATTTACTGAAATCAGATTAGTGGTACACTCTAAGGGTTAACTTTGTACCCATACAGTGAACCTACGTAGGTGGAACTCATGAAGTGGCCGGCAAGTGGAAGGCGCACTTTCTAATAAAGTGGATGAATGCCAAGCTACTTCATTAGCTTCTCCTGCATTGTGTCCACACTTATTATTCTCATTAACAGCTCTGCCGGCCAGATAGCTGCTGCTTATACTTTACATTTATAGAATGTAGTCCATCTGTTTTATCTGTAGTCCTCTTTATTCCGTTCACCAATGGTCTGGATTACCACCAGTGAGCTATTACTTCGTTGGGGGATCATTCTCGCAATGCTGACTTGTGCCTTGACATCATGAAATCATATTCATAATATTTCAATTCTGCTCTATCACCCATTCCTAATCGAGAGGTTCTTAAAACTTCAGAGGCTGGGTTCTTAATCAAAAATTGATCATAGTTCTAGATCACACCAGTAATACACAATTTGGGAATCTCCAAAAATGATTCTTTAAAGTCAAGTCTGGGCAAGTCAAGTTTATTGATATAGCACACTGTCCTAAACAAAGGTCATTCTATATGCATTACAGGAATAGTAAAAAACAAAATTAAATTAAATAAACTAAAATAAAGGAAGAAATAAAAGAACACCTAGAAAATCAATAAAACATACTGAATAGAATAGAATAGATATTTTAAATATGGCGGAGGAAAGAAGTGCGATATTTAGCAGCTTTTTAAAACAGTTCTAATATATGCAGATCTAATATAACCAAGTGATTCTTCTATGGCAACTCTCCAGGGAACCGTTTTTAAAGTAGCAGTCCACAGAACAAGGGCTGCATCATGAGCGGTACCAAAAGCTGAGGTTTTGTTATGAGAATGGAGTGCAGGCCACTCCAGTGCATTAGGCTGAACTTTTCTGGGGCACGCCAAGCGTGCTAATTAAGAATCAAGTGCAATCAGCGTGCTGCAACAGATTGTGTGTGTACTCGTGTTGAACTGCGTTCATCTCTCAGCATGGATAATAAATGGAAAGATTGCTTCGTGGCAATTATACTGTAAATACAAAGGAGTGTTGAGGAAAACAAACGCATGCAGGTGCAGGCTGATGAGATTTCCACTCCTCCACTGTTTCTCTGTAGCGCTGTGGGGTCAGGGGCTAGTCTTCCAGGACACCTCCTAGGATGACCACACTTAAAATGTGTGAAAATTGCCCTGAGGTTTGAGAGAGAGAGAGAGAGAGAGAGAGAGAGAGAGAGAGAGAGAGAGAGAGAGAGAGAGAGAGAGAGAGAGA
>JBBJLR010000037.1:14329352-14360983 GCA_037577145.1 Brachypetersius gabonensis
ACACTACTGCGTTACAGCAAAAAGTAATACGTTACTGTAATACATTACTTTTGTAACGCATTACTCCCAACACTGCCCCTCATACACTTTTATACATCTATATACATACATTGTGACACGCAGCCCGGGGAACCACCGATGCCCAGAGGCCAGTAGATCTAAACCCACTTCCAGTAACTTTATGCAAAAGACAACAGTGCACTAAGTATAAACCAAACCACCACCAGGGCTCTCCCCTCTACCTCTTTCTCACTCATTCTCTCCTCTTTCTGGCCTTTCTCCCGGCTCTCTGGCTGCTGTTTCCTCTCTCCGTTACACTTTCTCCAGTCTTGTTCTCTCTTCCTTCACCAGTAGGGAAGGGAGGAGCCCTGTGCCCAGTCCTGCAGGTCTGTGAGGGGGCTCTGCCTCTTCGACACACATAAAACCAAAACACCAGAGCTCATGGTTCACATCAGAACTCATGGTTGCTCAAGGTTGCTCCTTTTTATGCTTGGCGCTCCAAGGTGAAGTACGGCATCCTACTCCATATGGCAGGACCTTCAGCTCTGAGTCAGTGATGGATTATTTAGCTGCTGTCTTTTTTTTGCAGTGTCTTTCTAAATTCTGTGTTGTAACCATAGAACGGATCCATTTTGTTTCTTCTTCAGTGTGCCTAATAAAAATCCATCAAAGCTGCTTTTGTAAATCTGTACAGCAGATCTCACAGCATCTAAACATTAAAATAAAGAAAGTAAATGAATTATGGTGTTTTCAAAGTGACTCAACCTGTGAATGCAATAACACACTAGAATTAAGTAAGGAAATGTTTTCATGACTTGGTTTTTATATTGAATATAGTGTATTGGAGCAAAAATCTCACATTACATAATAACCAATAAATTTAGAGATGTTGTATTTAAAGATTTGTTTATTGGGAAAAATAATACAATGCACAGGTAATGCAAAATACAATGCAAAAAAGAATATGCAAAAGTAAAAGTGAAAAAGAAAAAAACATTTAAGCACATTTTATGCATAATTCCTGTCCAATTGCTGAAATTAATACATTGGAGAAATATGTTTTTTGTTTATACATTCAGTAGAAATTGTGTCCTACCCATTGCAGAAAAACACTGTATATGAGTTCCTTAAAGAGGATGCGTACTTTTAATTTTGAGAATTAACAACACATGTAATTTGCAGCGTTCAAGCTTTGGCATATTATTAAAGTCCTATTTGACAGTGACATTTCCAGTACAGCCTCACTAACGCCCCTGCAATGCTGCCCCAACTCCACTAACTATCAAAGTCACACACTACTTTTTGTGCCCAGCTGTAGAACAATCCTCCAATCTAATAAATTAGAAAGCGTTTAACATGTTCACAGAGAGTGCCTTCCCTCATGAATGACTCGTTCGCTTCCCAGGTGGAGACGTAACCATGGCTGTCAGCAGCCGATTCACTCAACACGTTCAATATGAAACCTGCACAGTGTCCTACAATATAGAGCGTTTAGAGCTGAGAAAGCTATAATCCTCTGCAAAATGAAAATATCCTCTTTGCTACATAATGGGCCAACTGCAGTGAAAGGATGCAGATGAAGGCAAGAATGCATGGTGCCAAAATGAGAAGGAATAATTCATTATTGTGATTCGTCAAATTTCTATATTTTCGCGTTTGCCTCCTCCAGACGACGACTTAATAAGATTCCTGTGGAAAACGTATCGCCGCGCCTGCTATTCAATTGGAAATCGCTGGAGATGTCAAGTGTGTTTAGTTTGCCTTTTAGAACAGCCGGCGCTCTTCTTATTGTGACAGAATAAGGCTACAAGGAAATGTTCCTCCCCATCAGAGCACATCAAAAAGACCTTTGAATTGCTTCTGTCAAGGCTGAAGATTAATGATTGGTCTGTAGTGTGTAGTTTGGTCTGTCTATGCGGAGTAACACAGCACGTCAAGCCTCCCGTCGGTCTTGCAAGCTTTGTAAAGAAATAGTTTATTCTGTCGCTTGAATGGTGCAATCAAACTTTCATTACGGAGAGCACCATCGTGTTAAATGCGATTTGGAATAGAATGGAAGACGAATGGAAGCTGCTGCCACACTCTGAATGCTGACGTGAGGTGGGATGTGGCAGTGTGTTGTTGTATTTTTTTTTTCTTTTTCAGATCAAGCTCCATATGGTCCTCACCTTGAAGGGGGATTTCGGGATCAATGCAGATAAATAAAGCATGTTAGTGTGAACGTTTGTTCTCCAGACTAACAGGCTTAAATATTATTTGCTGGTAGAAAAAAAACCACAAGTAAGCACTTGATCAATACAGTCAGAATGGCTCTGCAGTTAGTCTTCACAGAGATACACAGCCGTAACGTTTTAATTGAGAGTTGGTAAAGCTGCACTTGTTAGAATGTCTCGATAAAGCTGTGTTTAGTAATTAGAGGTCGGGAAAACAACAAGAACAAAAGGCTTCCATTCGTGCTCCCGTGGTGTTTCGCTCACTCTTTGTCTGCCTTTTTTATGTTAGCTTTTCTTAGATCGTTTCAGATTAATTGGGTCCTTGCTGCCAAGTCAGCTCTGACCCACAGAGGCAAGGACTCTATAAGACCTCTGAAGGTGTGCTGTGGTGTCTGGCCCCAAGACCTTCTAAGCCAATCTTTGAAGTCTTGTAAGTTGTAAGGCAGAGCCGCCATGGACTGGACTGGTTGTTCCAGCATATCCCCAGTGCTAGATAGGACTGAGGGGAATTTGAATGCTAAGTCATCTTAAATTAGCTTGCCCTCTAGCTTGTCTTCTTCCCAAAGTGCATCCTGGTGCCATCACTTCCACCACACATACCTGTGCGTCTATTTGGGACTCAGCCAACCTAAAAAAGCAGAAGAGGCACACCAGGTGTAGCTTTAAACTCTGGACCAAAAACGTTTTGGGTAGGAACATTGTTCCCCATCATTACAGTGCAGTCACCCTTGCAGTTCCCCCAACGTCCTCCAGTCTTAGACGTCTCATTAATTTACATTTACATTTATGGCATTTATCAGACGCTTTTATCCAAAGCGACTTCCATTCTCTAACTACAAGGGTTAAGGATCTTGCTCAGGGACCCAGTGGTGGTGCTGGAGGTAGGATTCGAACCTGTGACCTTTTGGTCCGGAGGCAAGTATCCTACCACTAGGCCACCACCACCAGTAACTACTGTAATTATGGCCTTGTGATGTAATGTGAGCTTCTTTACAATCTTAATTTATTTGACACCTTACTTCATAAACCTAGCTGGCTGCTCAACCTTCACTGTTTAGCTAAAGGGCTCCTAGGACCGCCCCTCATGTCTTATTTGTTGGGAACACAAGCTGCAGCTATATGTAATACTATATTGATATAGAAACTAATTGTCATGTTTAGCTGAAACGTTTCCCAGCTATACCTTACTCAAAATGTTCCCCTCAAAATCAAACCTCCCTGGGATTGTCCCAGACTTTGATGTTAGACCATCATGGTCACCACACCATAATGTAAAATATCCATTAAAAGAAAGAACAGGGTTCCATTCACTTTATCCCTTTCTACCACCAAATCAGACCAAATTCCACGACAAACGTTTGACTCTCCTATGGAGAGCTTTACTACCTGCTTTGGTCTGAGGCTCTCCATGCCTCCTTCCCTGTGTGTCGGAGCTTCAAAAGAAGCCCTCACTCTGGGAGATCTCACTCATTTGCTGTCTGTGTCAACTGTGTACTTTCATCTCTCTCTGTCTGCGATGTTCTGTCTGCCCATGCCTTGTTATAACACACTGTCACACAGCACACTTGCGCTAATTAAGGTGTCAGAACACACCAGGGATCATCGCCTGTTTGAACAGGCAAATAAGAGCCAGAGCTCTGAGCTTTGATCGCCGAGTTGGGCTCGAGAAACTTTCCAGGTTCTTCCCCTTCGAACCTGTGCAAAATTCACACAGGAAGACTGGAACAGCCCTCAAGCTCAGTGCAAAGCTCCCCCAAAATAAAATATCAAATATAAAATATTTGGTGTGATGCCATAAAAGAACTCAATTTTATTTTGATTTCAGCCATTTGAAGTTTTTTTCATAAATGAAATGTGTAATGGATCTTTGAATCCTGAAGAAGCTCTAAATACTGTTAAAGGTCTTACAGCAATAACATTTCTTAGGACCCTACCAACCAAGTCAAGAACAATTTAGCCTTTATTTTTAAAAGTACAATGTTCCGGCATATGCTTCAGCAATATTTTATGATATGGAATTTGAGTGGAACTTCTGAGAGCAGGTGGATCTTCTGCTTTGTCATAGAAATATAAAATGACAGTCAGTCTTTAAGGTTTGACAACTGAAAACGTTCTCCCCTGTTTCACCATTAATGGAGAAGATCAGTGGTTCTGAAAGCTGAAAGCCGTCGTACCATGATCATCATCTTCTGTGCTAAATCTTCTTTTAATTGTGCTCCATTTTTGCATGTCTGCATCGGGCATGTTAACACAGTTTAGTAAACACACACCCAGAAGCTTCAGAGTTATGATTGAAAGCCTTTCAGAAGTGAAAATCTACATTTTGCACGTTCATGTGAGCGCGGAAGCGCCTTTTCTATGCCAGACATCTCTAATATTTAAACACACTCACAAATGTGTAGGTATTTCATTTAGATGAGCACCACTGCCGAGCACAAGGGCTTCAACGTAGTTCCACATCGCCGTGTGCCTCTCTCCGGTCTCTTCAACACAGCCACTGCCTGGTTGATGAGAGGGAGCTACAGATGTTGTTTTCAGGCAAAACCAGTATGATTGGATCCCTGGGGTACAGGAGCTACTTTTTGATCAGGAAGAACAAAAACAAAGGGATTTTCTTTTGACTGTCTCTGTGAAACATTACCAAGATCTCAAAGTCAAACTTGACATCTTCATTTGAAACTGTGTTTTCTGTACACAGATTCAATAAGCTTGACGCGCGTCTCCGTTCATTCGATCAAGTGTGGCTCATCCTCCGGCAGTGGAAAAGCAGCTGTCATAACTTTATAAATAGAGCATATTTCTCAGGATATTGTGGTTCTATCGCTTATGTGGATAGTGATGAATGGTAATATCTGGATTTAATCTGCATTGGTGGACAACCTTTAGTGGTGGTGCCCATTACTCTGTTCGCGTTCTTGGAGAGCAGACACACTTGCACTTGTACTTTTTCCCTTAAGGTGATTTACAGATTGCTGATTGTTTTGTTTTGCATGTAAATTACACAAATCTGAAGTATGAATATGCCACTGCCCTGGCCACTTTATCAGAAATCCTCCCAAAAATCAGGCCTCAAACCAAAGCAAATGTAAATGGCACCACCTATCTGTCAGGGGCTTTCTGTATTCACTCAATGTTCTTACATTTATGTGGTGGTTAAAAGACATTAGACCATAGAGGACCATTCAGAGTGTCTCTAAATGAGACTACTGTTATTCTAAAAGCAGCTGGGGAAATACCACTAGGTCTTTTTTTCGATTCAGTTCCAAGTAAAACAACTGTCTAGAATCTCAATCCCAGTACCCAGAGGCGTCATTAGGGTCTTGAAACGTTCAGAGCAGTTTCGATTTCAACTGGGGAAACAGTGGGAGGGAGTTGGTTAGTTGGCTGGGCAATATTTTAGATTTGCTCTCCCTGGCTGTGTGTTGCCTTATTCTTAATTAAACCTACTAATGACAAATTATTATGATTAGTTCCAGGGCAAATTTCTATTTCTAATTATTATTCTTTTTTGAGGGGCTATTAAATAAAAAATTCAGGTCTGTAGCCAGATGCCCAATACATTCATCTTAAAGTGTTCTTGTACACATTAAAAGAACTATTCTTTGTGAATTACAGTAGAAGTCAGTAAATATATCAAATATATCAAGCTATGATATGCATTATAATTATTATAATAATAATAATAATTATAATTATTATTATTATTGTTATAATTATTATTGTTGTTGTTGTTTTGTTGTTGTTGTCGTTGTAGTCATTTTATGATGTAGTCTAAATAAAAAGACATGACGATACAATATTATATGTGAAATTAATATTAAAAGGAAAAATTTGTTTAAAGAAAACTAAATTAGGGGAACCATTTAATGGAAAACTGTTTTATTTTTAAAATAAAAGAACTTCATAGTAATAATCACAGTAAATATAGTTATCATTTCAAAACATGTCCATTCAGCCAGCAGCAGTTCAGCCGCTCCCAGTCATCCTGAAGATTGATCCCTTATGCACAATAATGCACTGTGTAGGGTGCCAACCATGCTGTTGTGTTGTTCAAATTCTCAATAATAAATATACCAGCTATTCCATCACCATCCTCCAAAATGTTGTGTAACTCAGCATGTGCTGTGAATGAGTTGATGAAGGAATCATTCTGAGAAGGGTGAATTCAACCTGTCTGGAAGGCCACCAGTCATTACTTAGATCAGTCTTAAAGGCACAGTTGTGTAAAACTGCCATCCAAAATATAAAAAATAGGGTATGGGACCTTTAATGAAACAGTTCTTTATAAAGTTCTTCTATATAAACAATTCCATTTCACAGCAAAGGGGTTTTGCTGTTCATAAAACCCCATGCAGTCGTTTTTGATACAGCTTCAAACAGCTGCTTTACAGTCTGTTTTTCATGAATGTGAGATAATTCTGGCCCTTTTCCCACATAACTGCACATGCATGGAGTGGATTTTTGGTGCTCAGATAAAATAGGAGAGTAACAAAAAGGCCAAAATGCTACTTAACATTGCTCTCTCCTTCAGTTTATCCCAACAGCATGCCTCTAATCCCCCCTTCTCATGGAGTGAAATATACGACGGGGTCGGCTATCTTCGTACATGATGAAGCCAAGCGCCGTCCTCTCCCAGAGCGTGATTGCAGAGCTTGTTTCTCATAATGAACAATTGTCGCGACATTCAGATCTGACACGAAGTGAAGACTGTCATTACTCATCTACCAGAGAACTTTTCAGAGGCCTAGTAATGGAGATTAATACGGAGGAGATGAAAGGCGAGGCATAATAGAGTCTCACTCACCCTGAAAGACACTCTCACGACGTGTCTTTTGACACTAGGAACAGTAATAATAGAAACACATCGCCTCTTGTTTCGCTCTTAAACTTCAGATAATTACTTTGTGGGAGAGGGATGCTATTTCATGCCACGATGCATTGATTTGCACGTTTCCTCCCCGTTTACGGCTATGTTTTTCAGTTCCTGTGCTTTTTCTGAAGAAGAAACATAAATAAATCCAAGAATGTATATGTCATTAAGAGTCAGTATACAGGAGAGTTTCTTTTAGTATTCAAGCACCATTAAAGTTTCTATATCTACCAATAATTCTCCAATCCAGACAGATAATAGACAACATACATCATGGTTGTGATGAGACAGTGGAGTGATAGAGTGTTGCTATTTTGAACTGTCTATAAAAGATCTGTATGAAGGAGAGTTTCGTTTAGTATCATACATGTTTCCAAATCTGCCCATAGATCTCCAGTCATTTAATCTGGAAAGCAATGAAACGTTCCAATGTTCCAGTTTTTTTTAAACAAGGCAGTCAGTCAGATCTGACTATTTACATATAGAGGGCTCAGACACAGGGACGATTCACAATCGACAACCACCCCTCAGGACTTGTTGTGGAAGTAGCAGACAGACGTAAGAGACAGCTTAGACGAATGGCTCCTTCTTCCTTCCTTGCCCTATTCTGGCGGCCCCTTATAGGGCACCCATTTTTCCTTCATGGTAGCCCCTAAGTGTTCCGCTCCTCCTCCTGCCACATGCTCTCCGCTCCTCCCCCCGCCACAGTGGTGCTGAAGGGGTCTGCCGCCTGCGGTGTTTTGATCACAGAGGTGTCTACTCACTTCAGTACCTTGGACAGTGCAACCTGAGTAGCGCTTGCTTGTGACTGCTGCTGAGGCTTTGGCCCGACGTCAGAATAGTAATAAACAGTAACAGAAATGTAAACAGTAAACAGCACTGGATTCTAAACCCTACCCCCCCCCCCCCCCCTCTTGCAAGGGTTTCTTTTGGGTAAATAGGTGGTGCTTGTAAACTCATTTATATCAGAAGTCTGCACGAGGACAGTCCTATAAGATGCCCCCCATTTAGACTATGAGACTATAAAGGAAAGTCTAAAAGCTCAAGTGCTAGTCTCTGTTTTTAAGCGCTCTTGGTGACATATTTAAAGGAGAAAGGAGGTTAGCGTGCACTTTTTCCTAAGAGCAACCCTTCCTGTTGTAAGCATCCTCATTCTGAGGGCTTCCTGATTGCATCCCACCCGCTGCAGGTGGGAACCGTAATTGCTTTCCGACGCGCACTTATTGTATTCTCTAATCATGACTCATTCACAGTAAATTCTTTGCTTTCTCTAATGGAAAGTGGGAGGAGGGCAGGCTTTTCAAATTGAGCAATCGCTCCCTAAAGGTTCTCTTGACTGCTCCGTGCATCAAAACCTTTCTTGACGAGACTCCTCGCGGCAATCCGTCTGCATTTGCTGCGCTGCCTTAGCTGTGCTTTTCTGCTTATTAGCCATGGCTATTAGCCCTCCTTTTAAATCATATCCAATCACGTTACATATCAAAGGCTACGCTTTTGAATTTCATCACAGAATTTCACAGACAGCCCTTTCAAAAGCACCAAACTAGTTACAGATCATTTGTCAGACAGGTTTTTGACTGACATTCTGAAGCATGGTCCTTCAGTCAAAGCAAGGGGTTTTTGATCGTTAGGGAGTCACAGTTAACTTCAGCGATAGCAACAGAATCTCATTGCTTCTCATAGATGAGGATATGTGTTAAGTGGATTGTGTGGATTTTGGACATTCAGTCAGCTCTACTTTGGGTTTGGAGATTTGGAGGTAGAGGGTGAGAGGTTTTATGATGATCAGATACTGATGAAAGTGCTGCGAGGACAGTGTTATCTCCAGAAAGAAAAACTGGAGGTGCAGGTCTCCACTTTTTTATTATTTTTTGTAATATTTTGTTTATTTATTTATTTATTTATTTATTTATATAGCACATTATCATACATAAATGGTCATTCAATGTGCTTTACAGGAATATAAAATAAAATAAATAATATAAAAGATAATGGGAGAGATAAAAGAAATAAAAGAATGCATAAAAGAAAATGCAAGTTTGAAACACACTAATCATATTCCATGTCTACGCTATATATTCAGGTCTTTTAAGCCATTAGAGAAGATGTTGTTTGTTTTGGTTCATTGTAGAGAGATACAAATATAGGCATTTTATTTTAACACCTCCAATCAGCCTACAAGTGTCTTCTGAGTGTGCTGAGCCTATATGTGCTGTTGATGATGGTAGAATACTGGTAAATAATAGAGAAATAATAAAGAAATAGTATTTTCTTTATTTTGTGCAGCTCCCCATGCGGCTGGAAAGTTTTATTGTGTGGGGGGTTCGATTTAGATTCATCACTAAGCATCATATTTAGGGGGCTTCAGCATCCACTGCCTCCCTCCTTTCCCTGCATGCACCTCTACTGTATGAATGTATTCAAACTAATATATTTTAGAATAAAAAATCTTTTAGAAAAAAATATTCAACAATTTCTGAATAATTCAGTCAGAAAGATGCAGTCTTTCAGAGTGCTTTGAGTCGAAGTTCTCCCTTCTAGTCAAAACAGGTTCACAGTGGTGGTGATGGGATCCAGACATGTTTAATACTCTAACAGCTCTCTCAAATGAAGGTATTATGAATCCACTGCCTAATGCCCGAGTCATGGTTTATCAAGAGTTTGGCCTAACATTCTATTCTATGGTGAAGATGTACATACGGGAATTTTGTGGCAAAACAGTACCCAAACAATATTTTAGCAGATGTCCAACTATTTCAAATACAAAAAGTAAGAAGACACATGCAGGTTTGATAGCAAATAAAACGGTTGTATTTGTGTTGTGCAGCATGACCCCTGGTTCCATTCACCACTGTAAAGAAAATCGAAGTCAGTATGTTTCTGTACAGTGCGCTATTTCACTCCAAACCATGAAAGACTTCAACAGTTTTTTACTTACTGTACGTCTCAGTCAGTAAGAGGCCAATACAAATGACTGATCTCCCTCTTTTTCTCCTTTCAGTTGACACCATTGGCCTAAGCGACAGAGGAGGAGAATCGGAATCAGAACGAGAACTCAACCCTTTCACTTCAAAACAGGACTTTGAAGCTGACCAGGTCACCACAGGCCTCACACCGAGCTTTCCTGACCCTCAGCCCAACCTGAGAGGCTTTTTGCTCCATGAAGCTCTGCTTACTAAGGATTTCCAAGGCGACCAGCAGTTCTTCAGAGAAGATGGTGGAACTGAGGCTCAACCCACCGTCCCAGGACCAGGAAGTCAAGTCACCCACGTGGTTCCTCACGAAGACGCTCCAGCCTTCTCCGACATTGCCACCACAGCCATGACCACAACCAGTCCCACCATACCTGGAAAGCTGGCCTCTGTGCCCCAAAAGAGGCCTAGCAAGGGAAGAGGAAGGACAGCAGACAAGTTGGAGGTCACTTCTCAAGCTCTAACAACTGCAGTGGTGCAAGTCACCACTCAGTCCAGCACAGGACAACAAGCGGCTGTAGCTTCAACAAAGGCAGATCTCTCAGAATGGAGAGTGGCCTTCAAGAATAGCACTTCATCATCAGCGACAGCTTATACAAGGAAAGAAACTCTGAGGCCAATGGGGAAGAGCCTTGCGGTTAATCATACTGAGCTGGATGAAGAAACAATGACAAGCACCATCCGTACCACGACCGTCATCAGCAGTATGAGGGCAGAAGGTACATTTATTATATCAGCATGACTGGCCTGGTGTGGGATGTATTTTCTGGGTCTTTTTTTATTAAACAAAAGAAATTTAACAAAAGAGTTCATGCCTGCACAGGCAAAGTAATTACGTTTTTTTTTCTGCATCAGCTGAAACCGTGTATATATTAAACAACTGCTGCTGTTTGGAAAGGCCAGAATGCTTTCGTCTTAGTGACACCCTTACAAACCCTAACTTTTTTCTCACTTTTGTAAAATAAAAGTATGTGAAGTTTCAAAAAAGCTTTTTAGTCTCCAGTCCATATAGCCCATAAAGAAACAAATACAAACGATATATAAAGAAAATGATACAAAAACCAACACATTTACATACAGCAATCATTCAAAAGATTGAAACCATTGACAAGTGAAGTGAATAACATTAGTTACTTTGTTATAGTGGTATAGGGGTGTGTTATATTGAGCAGCAAGTGAACAGTCAGTTCTTGAAGTTGACGAGGACCAAAATGTGATAACTGGATCAGAACATCTCCAAAATAGCAGATCTTGTGAGGTGTTCCTGGTATGTGATGGTCAATACCTACCAAAAGTAATCAAAAGAAGGTCAAGCAGTGAACTGGGAACAGGGTCATGGGCACCCAACGTTCACTGGAGCATGTGGGTGTGAAGGCTAGTCCGCTGAAAACGTTAATGCGTCACGGTTTACTCGTATATGGCTGCATAGCTGCAGACCTGTCAGAATGCCTGTGCTAACCTCTGTCCACCAGGTGGTTCTAACGCTATGGCTGAGTGACTTACCTTTTTAGCACACTGAAGTTAAGCCCCACCCTTCTTACTGAAGCTTAAAGGCTTCTTTCAGCCTGGACTGCATTTTGAATGAGGCAGGGTAGGCTGCCAAAACAGAGCTCATTTATATATATATCAGTCTTAAAGTAAAAACAGCCTGTTTAAGCTCGTATGCTGATACCACATTGAGCAGATGTGTTGTAACAAGCGTCCTTAAACTTTCCAGCCTTTAAGTTTTCAAGTAACTTTGGTGTCTGTAATAAAAAAAAGACCTTTAACCAGCTGCTATGAGTGGAATGTTGCCTGTAATGTGTTTCCAAGTCATCTAGTAAGGGGTCTTGTGGCAGAGCGACTTTTGGCTGATTGCTTCTCTTGACCTTTTGCTGCCCTGAGGTGTTTTGTGAAAATGGAGTAACCCTCAGGGCTAACAAGGAGCTTGAGACCCAGTGAAATAAAAATAAAGTGTCGAGACAGGGAAGAGCACCTGGGACAGTCCAGCTTTGAACCTCTCTTCTGACTTTCTTTCTTTCCTTCTGTCGTTGTCCTTGTCTGCTTGTCTCCTTTTCCAGGTCAGTGCAGCATGAACTTCACGGATGCTGAAGGCTACATTGAGATCCCACCAAGGGTTGATGATTCCACAGAGGATTGCACCTATCTGGTTACAGTCTACCTTGGATATGGGGTTGAAATTCAGGTTAGTAATTTCTAAGCTTCAGGTATAACATGTTTTCAACACTCATGATGTTCTGGTTGGCCTGAATGACTGTTTGTTGGCCTAAAACAATATAATCCATCTCTGAGGCATGCTTACTATTAATCTGTTTTCTTTTTTTGTTTCTGATTCTTATCTGCACAGATCACTAGTATTTTCTTCAATATATTTTTGTACCTAAAATAATACTTCAGCCAGAATACAGTTTATTTTTACATGATGTAATCAATCGTTAGGGAAGTTACCTTCGCTAGTGCACTAGAGCTCTACAGCTAATAGGGATAACAAATACTGGCACTGTATGTCATTAAGTTGGAGAATGACATACAATACTGACTTTAATAGGCAAAATGTTATCATAACTAATGCTGGCTGCTAAAATGTTCTATTTTATATTTCAGTTAAATATTCCAACAGGTTTAGTGCATCACAGATAAGACAGTCAGCTCTTAATTGTCATATTTCTCTCAAATAAATAACAGTGAAATCTTAAGGTTTTAAGAAACAGAAATGTTGTGATTGTCAGTGGGTTGTCTGTTTTATTGTTGTCCAACCAATATAACAGTCAAACCTTAATAAATCTTAGCTAAAAACAGTGGTAGAAACACCCTCAAACCTGATTTTGTCTACAAGTGCAACATTTTTTGATAGAAAACAGTCATACAGTATCAGAAACCACACAAGCAAGTCTATTTTAAATTACTCAATTGCTCAGACCAGTGTGTGCTGACTGAAGCCTATAAGGGGAAATCTGTACAAATATTTCACATCTCTTCTGGATGGCAACAGATGGCAACCGTCCTGGAGATATAACATATTAATTTGTAATATTTGTTGTAAAAAACTGTCATTTTCTCAGGAATGGAGGGAAAAAACACAGACAATGTGGATGTTATCATTTTATAACATCCACATAGAGATATATGCATTGTTCCTCAAGTCTTCCTGCAATTCAGCAAGGTTTATCAATCCATCCACTCTCATGTACTATACATCAGAACTCTCCTTCGATTCATACTTTAGACCATTGGTCTCATGGCTGTTAAAAACCGAGGCCAGTTCTGTCTAAACACAAGAGAAAAACTCCACATCCTGTTCAGAATCAGTGGCTTTGTTGTGTGAATAAATACTCAGATCAGTGTCTAGGGCTTAAAAGTACTTCAATAGAGGTAGGAAAATCTGCATTTTCCTTGAAAATGTATAAAAAATGTCTAACTTCATTACTGGAGCAGAGGGGAGATGAACACACAATGCCTCAAAAGCCTCACTTGGAGGCTCGGAGGAAATGGAAATGCAGCGGAGCTTTTGATGGAGGCTGTTGTGGGTTTTATGCAATCATGTGGAACTTGTTATCTCTCTTGTCGAGAGCCCTAGCACAGTCGATACGATAATATTGAGCTGCACTGGGAGAACAAGCACCTAGACATCTAATTTTGGCTTGATCAATTGTGATGGCACAAAATAGGATTTAAATCCCATTGTGAAGAGAACGAGGGGTACAGGTTTAAGACGGAGGCAGACAGAAATTGAGTCATCATTCTGAAGAACATTGGCTTTCTCTGGCGCTGTAAGTATGGGGTGAAGATTTTATGACAAGCATTATGATATGCCTAACAGTTTCTTTCACTACATTCAGAATAACTGTTTAAAGCGCCGGTGATCCGAATTCCAAGTTGGATAAAGTTTGGTCTTGAACAAAACAAGCCCTATTAATAATTTGGAGGACTGAATTTCTCCCCTTTTAGTGCAGATTAATTGTTTCACTGGGCATTCCTTTTTTTTTCCTAAATTACAAGATTTAGCAATCCTGTCTCATGTGAGCATCTCAATATTTCCAAGTCTAAGCAACCTAGCAAATGAAAACCATGTAACAAGTGAAAGCAACCCAGCACACCAAAGCAAACCTACCTGCAAATGAAAGCAAAACAGTGAGAGAAAGCTACGTAGCAAGCAAACACTAACTAGTGAGTGAAAGCAAACTAGCAAGAAAAATAGCTTGCAATGAACAGCAAAGTGTGGAATTTAAGTCTTAGTAGCAAGTAATTGAACATTAGCTAACTAGTGTGATGATTTGAGTTTAGTTTTGGTTAACCTCTACTGTAATGTGAAGTGGTGATGGGTTTTCTTGTATTCTATTAGTCACAGCTGGGTTTTGCTAGTGCTTAGCGTTTGTGTTTGCTTATTGGTTGTGGGGTGTGTGCTTCAGATATATAAAGGGTCTGAGTTTGTGTTTTGGTTGGTGGTCCACTGTCTAAATGGGTGGGAAAGTTCTGTTGTTGTTTCATAGTGTATGCAAGCCCTCGTGCTTCCTTTGTTTTGTTTAAAAATAATAAAGTATTATGGAATCCTGCAACTGCGCCTCGTACCTCTGGCTCACCCCGGCTGACATGACAACTAGTGAGTGACAGCAAACTAGTGAACAAAAGAAAACAAGCAAGTAAGTGTGAGTAGTAAGTGAAAACTAACTGGTGAGAAAAAGATAAATGGCAAGCGAAAGCAAATTAGCCAGTAACAGCTAATAAGTGAAAAAGCTACCTAGCGAGTGAAAGCTAACTAGTGGGTGAAAGCTAACTAGTGGGTGAAAGCTAACTAGTGGGTGAAAGCTAACTAGACAGATTATAGCATAAAAGGCAGCTAGTAAATGAAAACTTACACCTTTTTTCAAAAATTGCTGAAGTT
Organism: Brachypetersius gabonensis; assembly: GCA_037577145.1. Classification (NCBI taxonomy): domain Eukaryota; kingdom Metazoa; phylum Chordata; class Actinopteri; order Characiformes; family Alestidae; genus Brachypetersius; species Brachypetersius gabonensis. The sequence goes on from JBBJLR010000037.1 coordinate 14,344,290, forward strand.
TTCCATGACAATATTACAGGTTAACTTGCAGTAAAATGCAGCAATTGTGGCCAGTTGTTTTATAAATTGCGTTACTGATGAAGAATTGCAGTTTGCTGCATTCGTATAAAACATACTTCACTGAAACCGCTTTTTACTGCAACATGGTGGAGTATAACTGCAGTTTGTTTCATTTTAACAGCAATCAGTGGCTTTTCTGGCAATTCTGGGGCTCTAGAACATGGGGGTGAGGGGTTTGGAGAGAGGGGAGAATTGATTAGATTTCTTTCACTTTCAGCAGCTTGATGGGTTTTGATTCAATCAACCAAATTCTTGTTGACCTGGGAGGGATTGCACCAAGCCATTAGGGTTGCCTTTGTCAGTCCCTGGGGAGTGAAAGCATAGCCTAGGACCAAAGAGCCACATTATCTGGTTGCAGATCATCTGTCTGAGCACCATAAAGTCACGTCATGGACAAAGGGTTGTCCGTTAAGTGTTTTTATTTGAATACTAGGCTGCACCCAGACACTTCTGAGCCAAATTTTATTATATTACTATCATACATATTTCAGTTTTGCCAGATGTTTAAAAGAACACAAGTTTGGTATCAAACCTTTTTAATATTTGATACTCTATTCCCTGAGACCTTAATTGTGAGTAGGAATATTCTACGCATTTTTCCTGCTCTTTCAGTAAAGAATCCTCATTAAATCCCTCACTTATGTGGTATACCCTTGGGTTTATTGTGTGGACACCACTGAAAACATGCAATGAACATGAAAAAGACAACTGCAGCAGGTCCATACGCTGCACCCAGCCACACTGAGACATTGATGGGATTCATTCTTTAAGATCTCTTGAATGAATGGATCCATTTTCTCTGCACTCTTCGGGGACATGGACTGGAGCAAGGACATCCTCTCATTTCGACAACCGTCTTATCCCCTGTTCTTGATAAGCCCATGTAAAGGGGCCCACACCGAGGTTCCCCTCTGTGGCTGCTTTTAGACGGGACGAGAGCTGGTGTCAGATTTGCGGAGAAACGCACGCTGCCGGGCCTCAACGCTGACTCATGCATGCGGTAGAGCCTCGTTTTCTCCAGCAGCAGCCATGTGACAGATTCATGGAGTGTCTACATGAAAGGCGAGCTGCTGAACAGGAAGCTGGATAGGGGATTCTGATTGAAACATCACCAACCCGGTCTGCTTCACATGTGAAACTCATGCTGTTCTTGAGGCCGATTTATCCGTTTCCAGGCTCGCTGCTTGTCCTTGGCTTCTGTAGCAAAACTTAGATGAGTTTTCAGTAGTTTATCCAACCCTTCTAGAGTTATAGTTACGGTAGCAATAAAAAAAGCATGGTGTTCATGTGTCATCATGAAATATTTGTTGACAAATCAGAAAGCAGTGATACAGTCTGCTTTTGGCCCAGCCTTCAAGCTGGTCGGGTTCCGCTCAGGTGCAGCTCACTTTATTTGTAAAACCAAATGTATAAAATTCCTTATGCCATGATTCCTCATGACAGTGGAAAAGTGCCATCACAGACAGCCTCAGCCGTGATCCAGCAGACATAATCAGATACAGAGACTTTTCCTTGAGGAATACACATTTGAATTTCACATAAATGCCAAAACTTCACATTTTAATATGCAACATGTTCTTCTAGACCGTTTTAGCTTCTTGCCAGGGAGGATTAGCCTCTGTCATCATCAAGCTGTCTCTCAGCTCTGTGCCGCTGGGGAAAGAGGCAGCCTCGCTCCCACCAGATTATAATGGCCTTTGTCATTGTGGCGTGTCGGTCGCACAGATGCAAATCGGACAAAGACGCTAACCGTCATGCATGTACAGAGTCAAATGGCGATCTGTCCGTCAGACTGGAAGTACGATGCAGAGCAGCCCATTCCAAACTCCAAGACCATATTTACACCTGTTGGCTACATCTGATTTATATCTGGATGCAAGTGTAAACCCATTTAACTTTGAGGATCTCTGAGTTTATCTTGATGGTCAGTGGAGGTTGTGGGAAGGGCAGAAAAAACTATCACTAGTTAATATGAAATGTATATAACTAAAATCCTCCATCATATTATATGCACAATTTCCTTTGGGATCAATAAGGTTTTCTGATTGTGATTCATTATAAATTCTTGACACTAGTGCACAGTGATGTCATAAAAACTCTGTTTTACAGGCATTTAAAGTAAAAAAATGTTTTTTTAAATGCCATGATATGATGCACTGTTCTCAATATGACAAGAAAGGTAAAAATCGCCCCTTTTGGTTTCAAGAAGATTTGATCAATATGCACAGAATTCACTGCCATAAATAATGATTTATTTCCAGTTTGAGTTGGAGACGTTTGTGGTAAACAGAGCCGTTTATCAGGGTGAAAAAATGAAGCAGATCATAAGAAGTTTAGTGGAGGAGCTCTCCTCGGGGCAGGCCCTTAGCTGACCAACTTGCAAATTGGTGTGTTATGATTGCTCGCTTGGTTTCTGCCCTTCCCCCGAAACTGTCCTAAAATTAATTGCGCACACTTCCTCATTCGCTGGCATTCGTAATTCTCCGAGCAGCCAATTTACCACGAGTGACTTTGAAATGTGAAGTCTGCTCAGCTCTGCTCTGGAGGGGGAAGATAAGTCTGCGGTGAGTGTGTGTTTGTTTGAATATGGATGTTTTTTTTTACTCCTTGCTGACTCCTCAGGGGTTTGGGGTTGTAGTTAGGATTAATGAAGCCTTGCATTGTGAGAATGTAGTGTCTCTCTCTCTTTCTCTGTCTCTGTCTCTGTCTCTCTCTCTTTCTCTCTCTCTCTCTCTATATATATATATATACAGTACATATATATTTTTTTTCACCTTCTCTCTCTCGCAGTCTCTCTCCCTTTCTGTCTCCTCTCTTTCTCTGTCTCTCTCGCAGTCTTCCTTTCTCTCTCTTCCTCTCTGTCTCTCTTATTCTGCATCCTTCTCTCTCTCTTTCTCTCCCTCTCTCTCTCCCTCCCTCCAGACACACAAACACACAGTGCAGAAGGTTTGGCTTTGCTGAATCCAGCCCTCGATCTCTGGCTTTCGTCAGGGTTTGCTTTAGCACTCAGATTCTCAGCACTCAGCAGGCATCACAGTGAAGCAGCGAAAAGGACGAAAGGGGAAGGGGGAGGACAGGTGGTTAAAGCTCTGTACTCTCAGTGAAAAGGTGCCACAACGGGTTTTCTGAGTGGGGCTGTAGGAGAAGCTCCCCTAAGGACCGTTTTTGGAAAAGGGAAATGTAATATCTCACTGTGCCCACTTGAAATAACTGACAGTTTCCACCTGCGTGGAAGCACCTGAGTTAAAGCAGCAGGTGTTCCTCATCACTGAGACACCTGCACCAGCTCTCTGCTCACTCACTGCCATTGGAGCACAATAAGGGTGACCTGTAACTAACCAGCCAGTGTATGTTTAGAGTGTATGTTAATGCACAGATCATTTGTAATCAAGTGTGTTTTCTAGCTCTAAACTGCTTTGGCTTCAGACTTAGCAGCAAGTGTTACATGCTGGGTTAAGATCCATAAGGGTTTATATGGACCTGCACTGGCTGTACTGGGATCTGGCACCTATGTTGCAAATGTGATATCCTCCAAGACTTGGTCAATGGTCACCCAAATCCTTTCCATAAAAACATTTTAGTGAAACCCCTCTCCACCTGTTTCTGGGTCCTCATTAAGGAAAGAATGAAATGTAATTGTGCAACCAAATACTAAACTCATATTTGGTATTAACAAAAGAAATCTAGAATCAGTTTTTGTGACCACAACCAAAAACTGATTCCAGACTCCAACTGAATCCATCCTCCACCAGGCCGACCTGAGGAGGGTGGGGTCCCCTTATTAGTCTTGGTTACTACCGAGGTTTCTTCCTCCAGCTGAGGGTTTTTTCCTCGCCTCTGTATTACTCACTAGGGGCTCGGACCTGGACTCTGTAAAGCTGCTTTGTGACAACTTGGTTGTAAAAAGTGCTAAATAAGTTAAATTAAATTGAATTGAATTGAATTGAATTGAAGAACAATCCTCATCAACCCGAGTGTTATCTAAAATAGTTGCCTGTTGTGATGGAGGTTCATTTTTATGCTCATCGACTCTTAAACCACCCTAAATTACCTTAAACCACCCTACATGACCTTAAATCACCCTACATCACTTTAAACCAGTTTACATTACTTTAAACCAGTCTACATCACTTTAAACCAGTTTACATCAATTTAAACTAGTTTACATTACTTTGAACCAGTCTACATCACTTTAAACCAGTCTACATCATCGTGATGAAGAGCTGGTGGTTAAGAAATGTTTTTTGTGTGTGTGGGGGGTGTTTTAATGAAATAAGAAACCTTGGCTTTTTAGCTTCAATTCTACAGCTAAGAAGCAAAATTGGACCCCAAACATGTTTTGACTGATCGACCACATTTGAGGTCAGTGGATAATTGTGCAATTTTTTAAGAAGCTATTTGCTTAATTTGGACCGAAGCGTCTTCAAGCATGCACCTTTTGCTCGGGTGGATTATGAGCGTGTTTACTAACTTGATAGCATACAGAATCCAGGTAAATTGCTCTAGATTAAATATACATCCACCATATATATATATACACATTTACAAGAGAACTTGGGTGAGCTGTGGCTTGGCAGCAGGATTCTTGAATGCAACTCTTGTTGCCAGTAGAAACGAGAAGCTAAAGCGCAGAGCTGTCTAATGGCTGACATCTCGTCAACGCTGGCTCATGCTGTTCGCCTTTCACTTCTAATTATTGAAAGTGTTCTCATTCCTGATGGTTCGCCACCCGGCCCATTCAGAGAAATCTCCCAGCCTCACCGCTCCCTGCTGAGCTTCAGACCCACACTGCTCTGCAGAATACTCCAGCTGTGTGGAACAGACTGGTGTGAGGGCAAGGTGTATTTCCTCATCTCCTACTAGCAGTATGTGAGTGACTGCCACACACATGTAAGGATTGTACAATCAGTGGACACTTTATAAGAAAGGCCCAACTTTATAGGCCAGCTCACTGATCACTTTATTAGAAACATCCACCTTGTGCTTCCACTTATTGGTCACTTTCTTGAAAACACCTAACGTCCTGAAAACACATACTTAGTGCTTCCATGCCCTGGCCACTTTATTAGAAAGACCTATCTAACAGCCCCACTCACTGGCCAATTTACTTAGTGAGTACATGTGCTGGCCACTTTGCCTACCTTGTTAGTCCACCCTGTAGTTCTTCCCGCACCATGGATTCAAAACACAATCTTCTGATTAAGAGGCCAGCTCTTACTAAGCCATTTATGGTTAAGGATGGCTCAAAGCACATTCACAGGCTGAGTATTAGTGTGACTGAATTCGCAATCACAATACTATTCTTCTTAAGTTTTATTTTGCTTATTCTTTTTTATTGCCAAAAAAGGCATCCGGTGTGTTGTGTGGGTACACAGCTCAGATGCTTAGGAGACGAGTACTGATTGTTTAAAAAATAAATTTTTGTGGTTGAGTCAGCTCCGTAATATAAGGGGAGAGAGAGGATGGTCAAGGGAACTCGACTGTCTGCTCTCCCCATATATGACAGAGGGGACTTGACCACAAAAATCATTTTTTAATACTTGGCCCTTGATCATCTGATCAATAAGCTGTGTACAAGCACACCAAAGTGGATATTAAGGGATGTGTTGCCATTGGAACCATGCTCATTTTTAAAAAATTGCAGGAGAAGAAAAGGCGCCAAACTCTAGCTGACGTAATCACACTAATAATAATAATAATAAAACTTGAACAATAGTGTGATTGCAGATGCACTCGCACTAATTATAGGTTATTTTAATTAGTTTCTTCCCAGCAGAGCTGGGCTGGGTTGTTAGTTAAGCGAATTAGTTGGGGGTGTACATAGATGGACTTGTTTGTGGAGTAATCACCTCTTTGCTTGACCTTCATTAATTCCCTCTCTGCAGCGACCAGCACACGCACAGGCTCTGAATACAGGAGGCAGTTCATTTATCACTGCCCATCAGATGAAATTGGGGGGGGGTTGGGTAAGCATGACCACCAGCCCCCATCAACCTCTCATCTCCCAGGGCTCAGGCTGATAAAGCTTGATTGAATATTAGCCCGTGATGATGTGACATGTTGAAGGGGTGCCCTTGCATGGCCTCCATGGTCTAATTAGATTAGATCTGGCAAATGCTCCTTTTTTATACCACGATTGCATAGCGGTTTCTGCCACTTACCTCTACAGGCAAAGTATTTTCCTTACTGGACATTATTGGAAGTCTAGGAGGTTACCTCGTTTTAGTAGATTCTAATTTGAGCAGGATGTGCATTTGTGAATTAGTTACATTTTAACCATCAGAACTTGTGTAAGTAAAATCTGATGTCAGTAAATGTATAGAACAGTCTGAATCCGTTGTTAACTCTCCTGTACCCTCGCCGTTTACTGCTCTTTCTCTTGGCACACTGCCACTCAGTTCAACTGGGTTAGGGTTAGGGTTAAAGATTGTTTGTTTCTAAGACATAAATTAAAAGAAATTTGGGCATTTCTGTTCTTTATGGGCATTTGTGTCTGATGCTATTTTTTTAAACCCAAGTTTTGTAGACCTTTGAATGGCTGTCAAATTAGCTACAGCACACCACAGTACCTGGAACCATCACATCTGTCGCGTTCTCTCTAACAGGAGGGACAAGGGCCCCCTAAATAGAGATGGAGAAATGTGTACCAGCATATCAGCACCTTCCTCATCATCTATTTAAACCTATTTATATCTGTATTTTCTTTCATCTGGATTTGAAAATGAATAGCTTCATTGTGCAGAAATGGCTCAAAACTTTAGGAGGTCTGATTTGCTAAGTGCAGGCAGTTTTGCTCATTCAAAAACGTTAATGATTTGCAATTCACTCTTGCTTTGCTGGTGATCTACTAACAACACAACTTAAAAACCTAATTTACATCACGTACATCTAATTTGCATGATTAGCTTCTGAGTAGGAGAAGTTAAAGTTTCACGGCAAATAAAAGCTTTTAGTTTAGACAGATGTGCATTTTACTGATAAGTTCAAAAAAGTGCAATATACAAGTAAATGAGTGACAGAATAAAAGAAACATGCTTTTAGACATTCTGTCTAGACATTAATGGACTTTTAGAGAATAAAATCACTTTTAACAGGGATATCTGCTACCATGCCTGAGGCTCTGTCAGATTCTTAGCATCAGTTATTAAGCTGCTCAGTTAAAAGCGTCACGAAACATTATTTAATGCTAGTAATAACAGTAGCCACAAGTGAAATATTTGTTTTTTGTGTGAGATTGCAGGGAGAGTCATCCTTGGAAATTAATATGGAGAGAAAATGGCACATTGACTCTGGCTGCCCCATCTCACCAAAAGAGATTTCAAATTTTGCCAAAAACCAAAAGGAAATCTTACGCTCATTTTCCAGCAGAAAATTTTTACTTTTTCCCAAGTTAACTTTTGAAATAGAATAACAAATTCTAACACTATGGAGTCAAGCCTGCTTAAAAATATAACTGCAACAGAATATAGTACAATTAAACTCCCTAAGTGAAAGAACTGAAGATGTACCCTTGAGGATTCCACCCCGATGGCAATGTTTGTACCCTGAAAGGTAGAAGATTTTTTTTGACAGTGAGGGAAAGATCTAACAGCTGCTTTCAGCTTTAGTAAAATGTGTACAGGCATACTAATTGCACTGGCTGTACATCCAAAATACATAATCAGCCATTTCAGTCACCGATCTGTGGACTAGCAAAGCTCCCGTGGTTCTTTACCGGTACTCGCACACCTTAAAATGAGCATCGAAGCGTCAGTAAAACTGCAAATCATGCCCTCAACCTGTAGCAGTCGGGTTTAATTAAGACTGCATGCTTTTCCCATCTGTCTCCTATCTTTAACAAGCAAAAATGAGGCCTAATTCATGATTAATTGATGTAATCTATTCCCAGTGAACCTAGCATTTTCTCATAACACAGTTGTTAGCATAGCATCGTGCAGACTGACTGCAGTCATTTCCCTTCTGACCTCGCATTGATTTCAGGCATGCACACTTCCTTGATTGCCTTAACTGCCTGGTTGTCAGTCCTCTTGAGTCCTCACCTCATCTTGCACGACGCAGTGTGCTTCAGCCAAGCAAAAGCGCGAGTCACGCTGGGTGAAAATGCTACACTTGCAACTAATAGCAGGAATGGGGTTTTCTGTTGAGTTGTAATTGGAGGGCCAGCCAGTGGGCCACGCTCCTCTCCGGGCTCCGTCTGGCCCTCATTATCTCTCCACAGTCAAGGCCGTAGGTGGTCAGGCTAGCTCTCTGTAAGGGCACGGACTAGCATTAGGTTAGTCATTTTGGTTCGCCCTCTCCTGACCTGGCAGCTGGGATGAACTCAAGCTCTAGGTATGTTCTCGCAAGTTAAGGCTCAGACCTTAAACTCCCACTGACCATAGGAGGCCTAGTCAAAGATTAGTTACTAAATGGCCAAGGAGCAGGTCAAGGTTAGAGGTAGTGTTCTTTCCAGGAATGGCTATAGCTGCTGCTAGTTTTTGTACTACAGCAGCAGAGAACCCCAAGCGATTTTTTGTTGTGCAACCTTTTACATCAATCTCCCAAAGCAGCTTTGGGCTCAAGCCTATTAAGTGTTGACAATAGGGTGTCTCAGGAAAACCCTCTAAGAGCACATGAGGATGAAGACGCAAAAAAAACCCTCTTTATATGGAGAACCACTGACAGGTATCCCATCTTCTTCTGGATTAAAAAGGATAGTAAAGTTGGGGTACAGCTCCTCTACCAATATGCATGTGAGCCATGCTCTACTATGGGTACTAACTGGGCTTTGCAGTCCACAAACTGGCACTTATCTATAGGCATACAGGAACCGTGTGATGGCACAGAACTTGCAGCATGCTTTGATTTTCTAATGCATATCAGTGGTAACAGTGTTTCTGACACATCAGCAGCGCGACCGTCATCCCAAAACCTGTTCAGGTTTTTTTCTGGCAGAGCTGTTTCTGATATTATGGTGGCGGTAGCTCAGTGGGTAGGATACTTGCTTTCGGACCAAGAGGTCATTGTTTGAATCCTACCTTCAGTATACCACCACTGGGTTCCTGAGCAAGACCCTTAACCCCAAGTTGCTCCAGGGAGCCTGACCCCTGTAGATAGGGAATGGAAGTCGCTTTGGATAAAAGTGTCTGATAAATGCTGTAAATAAAATGAAATGTTTTTTTATTATTTGTTGTTTGAGTTTTTAATTTTTATCCCACCTCACCTGTTAACCTTCTGTTACACCCTTGCGTTTCTCACTGAAAATGTATCTTCAGCCTATACAGGCTGAAGATGCTTGTATTTTGTCGACTTCCCAGTTGTTAGTTTGTATCTTTGTTGTTGTTTTTTTGTGCATGCAGTAAGAAACAATGACCTCTTTCCACGTTGTGATGACAACATTTCAGAAAGCAGTGATGCTGTCAGGTACGGCTTTGGCATGGTTTGAATATGGCATGGTAACTTTATTTGTAAAGGAAAAATACTGGTTTTCGTTACTGCAAAACTGTTTTCGGATTAGGATCTGTGTAATTTCCAGGGACAGCACAAAAAGAGTTTTTTTGTCAATGGGGGTGGTATTTTTTGGCAGTCTCTTTCTCAAAACCTTCCCAGGTAAACTGAACCAATCCAAAACATAATTTTAAATTTTGTCTCATGTGAACAGTTCCTGATTATTAAACACATTTTGTAGGAACCTGTTGTCCATCTATTTGACATTTCTTTATTTCAGTGCCCCTTGTTCTTCAGAGTGACATTATATTGATCCTATATTAAGTGTATGTGCAGAACTCTTGAAGCTTAGAAGCTTCTACAAATTTTCAGAAATTGAACATGACCAATTTTACTCCGGGACACAAAAGCTTCCGTTTGAGAACCTGCATTTTCCAGGGTCCTGGAGGCAGTGTGAATGTGAAAACAGGGCCATGGAAATGCCAAAGAGCCTCTGTCACAGTGACTGGTTTTCAGGTCAAGGTACATCGATATCAGCTTACAATCAGGCTGTGATTAGTCAGGGCCCTTAGCACCGATCTGCTTGAGTCTCTCGGCTTCTCCCCCCTTTCTCTTTGTCTCTCTCACATGCTTCTCTCTTTCTCTATCTCAGGATCGATGTAGCCATTGATTTCCTGGACTAGCTCTGACAAACACCCTGGGATCTATTATTGAGAGGTGGGGTCCAATTAAAATCAAGACATTTGGCTCCTCTTCTTGATGGAACTATTACAAGTTGCCGACTTGAGCAAATAGCAAATGTAGTTCTTAATTAGGAGAGTGTGATGGATTCGTGCGCACATGAGGATGTTGTGTCATTTTGCAGAAAAAAGCAATATTAACTTTCATTAACTTTTTCAAAATGCAAATTGAATAGTGATACATTTCACATTTTAGTTGTCCTCTGATGGACTTTACGTGAATAATGTTAAATTTTTAGCACGGTTCAAGTAATTAGCCCTTACTACAAGCAAAGTCATTGTCCCCACAAGAAAGCCTGAACTGGTGGTAGGAGGCATTCATGCAGGACAGACAAACTGGATAAAAGCAATGTTCAACCCAAGCCAGTTTTGACATGCCATGCTTGTCATTTGACATTCCTGCTGAACGTACTGTAGGTGTGTATTGTTGCATGTTGAGGCTGGCCAATGACAGTTAGAAAATGTGTAGCCGAGCTTCATGTGTTTTGCTAGTCTTTACCTTCTCAGCATTAGTGTTAGGTGGAGATCCTGATGGTGGGTACAGCGGAATTGAGGAGGGAATGGTAATGAATGCCTATTTGTGCAAGAACATGTTTTATTGATGTAAATCATCAAAAATAAATGGGAAATGTTAATTCAGTCTATCAGAGTTTACAGAAATATTTAACTCCAGTTGACTGTTTTTAAAACTTTCAGTTTCTTTTCAAATTTATTTATTAAGTGCTCTTTACAACCAAGTTGTAGCTTTACAGAGTCCAGGTCTGAGCCTCTAGTGAATAAGCCAAAGGCAACAGAGGTGTGGAAAAACTCCCTCAGCTGGAGGAAGAGACCTCAGGAGGAACCAAAACTCAAAAGAAGAACTCATCCTCCTCAGGTCGCCTGGAGAGAAAGAAAAGAGAGTCTTTATGGGGATGAATAACAAGAGAAGGCTTTCATGAACGTGATTATTGGGAGACAGGCCATCTATAAAGTGTCCATAGAGGTAACTTTTGTTAGAAGAGTAGCTGAATCTGTAGTAAAACCCGGAGATTTTTTTTAATCCATTATTTTAAGACTGGTGAGTTCAATCTTATCCTGATAAACAGACACACCCCTCAAGTGGCAGGGAACTGGGAACGGAGAGATATTTGGGCCAAAGCAACAGCCACATTAGCATTCGATTCTCCATTCCATTCATGCATACAGAACTATTGTAGCACATCCAACAATCAATCAACTTATAGGAAATACAGTAGCATGCAGAAAGGTCTGATTCCATATTCTGATACATTTTACTTTACCAACATGGACACACACTCCTTTGGTGACCAATTTTTGTGTTATGGGGAAGAGCCTTCAAGATTTAGGTAAGAGTTGAGTAAGGACTTAAATGCACAAGTTTAATGCATTTTTTTGTGAACTGGCTTGTGCTTGATGTGACAGGAAGGGCATTGGGAACAGTTAAAGATATTTAAAGCTCACTCTTTACTTTCGTGTTGACTTTTGCTATTTCACCAGCCATGGAATGTCTACCAAATCAATGCCTGTGTTAATCAGTGCTGCCCATAGCTGCCATGCTGACTCTTTCACATGCAGAAAGAATTGCTCTATTGATTTCAGCACTTTCATTTTAAATCTGCTTTTTTTTCTGACAAAAGACGCAAAATCCGCTTGGCATTGATTGAAAACCTTGGCAGCATACAAGAGGTTCTCCACCAGGCCTTCGGCGATATATCACCACTCAAGCTATTTAAAATAATTAACGTTTAAATTAGTCAGAAATATAGACCCGTTCTACCTCAAGTCACAAGACGGGTCTTGTAGGATTGCAAAAACTACCAAAACTCCATCTGTGCTGGATCAGTGCATAAAAATGTTTATGTCCATTCTGCTGTGGCGCAAATCCAATCTGAGTAAGTAATGAGCGAGTAGATCAATCGGTTTTGGCCTGAGGGAAGCCTTTAAGCACTGAACATCCTTGATTAGTTCATTTCATTGGTTTACATCTGTGCTCTCTAGTTTAAACACACTGACTGACTTTTAGTCAAAGTAAATATTGTAAATATAAATCCTTCTAACCCGTCTGCAGATGTTTGTGTTAGCTATCCCATCTAATTAACATACCTAGCCTGGTTAGGCCCAGCAGTTCATACCATGAAATACCACATATTTCATGTAATTTTTGCAAAATGTTACATTGTATGACATCATGTGAAATATTACGGAGGGTTTTTAGGCACCACACCCCAACATAAACAGAGCAGACACATAGCACACAGGGAAATACATACACCTGAGCAGTCTGGACATCCCAATTTGAGTTTTATTTTAACTTTATATTTTTATTTTCTTGTCTTCGTGTCTGTGGGGCATGAGCAATTTTATCTAGGATTAATAAAGTTTTCTGACTGAAACTGCAGAAGAGATCTATAGTCTTTTTAACGATGTAAATTACTGTTAATTGTCATAGATGCACTCAGCTCACACTAATTCATGACTACAGTATGTTTAGTCATCTGACACAACAGACCTTGGACCATATCTGACCCTTCTGGATCTGTGTGCTGCCGTACGACTGGGAATAATGTGTCCACCCGTGGTCTGTTCCGGAACACTGAGTGGTGAGTATGTATATGGATTGATGGGCCCAGGGCAGGGATTGGGCCTATTTTAGCGTCGCCTCTGAGAGGCACACAGCCTATAATGAGCCCTGAGATGAGATGAGATCGGGAGAAGCTTTCGCTGCTGGAGCCCTCGGGCAGCCTGGCAGGACATAAAGGAGGGCCATCTGATCCTGATGAGCTTTTCAGGGTCCTGGCACCGACTCCGAAATGAGTTTTTCCCGAGCTTTCCCCGCCCGCCCCGGAGGATTGCTTTCAGGTGACATTAATTGCTCCTCGGCCCAGATAGGCGTCATAAATGAGGAGGGGGGATTGAGAGAAGTGTCTGCGAGACAGTATTTCCCTTCAACGAGAGCGATTGTGGCAAGGACATCGGGAGGCGTGATGAAGAGCTGCAAAGCAGAAGGGGCCTGAAAAATGATTTGAAGATATTGCATGCATGTATTCAAATGAATGCAAAAGTAAATGCGGAGCAAATTGGCAGGGGGCAACTGGGGGTCAAGTGGCACCTCGAGGATATACGTCCAAATGGAAGGAATCTCAGAGGACTCATAAAAAAGTAGTTTTGCAATAGCTGATACTGATAGCATCCTATTTAAACCTTCAGGCAATGCGTTTGATTTGGTCAAACTATATTTAATTTATGTAATTACATAATTAATTATTAAGCACATTTTCATTTGTTGATTTGTATCAATAGCAAGTCTGCCCTTCCCCTTTTTTATGTCAAACAAAGACAAATACATGACAAAAAACTGAAAAATGCATGGAACAAAAACCCCTAAGACAAATGCAGTCTGTTTTAGTGTTTTGTAGAACAAGTCATTTTAGAACATATCTTTTGGTTCATTCTTCTTCATTCATTTTGAACACAGTATGAGGAATATCTAATATTTGTTTCTTATTTATTTATTAAAATATATTTTTAAAATATGTCAAAAAGATGCCCCATTCGACCGCATGTTAACTCCAGCTCTGGGACGAAAGCAAGGCCTCCAGGGAGTAATGAAAAGTTGATGAAAGAAAAGTCTGTGCATTAGGCATGGCCCATCTTTGTATAGCGAGGGAGTGCATGAATAAATCATATTAATCACCACTCCCCTGGCCCTTATGAAGGACCCTACGGATGCTAGCTCCGCATTTACTATGCCAGGTTTGTACTTGTCAGCACTTCTGAGTCATACAAGTATTTCTCAGCCAGTTTATTACTTGTTTGTACAAAGAGTAAATACAGTCCTCAAGGCCTCCACACTAAGGTACAGGCCTTTTGCACCACGTTTTGAGTATGAATGGTGTATCTTCTGCATGCCTACATGTTGTGAATGAAAGTTGCAGGCACTGCAGAATCTCAGTAAATGTGAGAGGAGACACTGGGATGTGGATTATTTATTCTGTATACTCAGATTTCAGCTGACAGTTTAATATTAATATTCTTCACCTGTTTCAAACAGGCATTAATTAGCTGCAGTGTTAGTGGGGGTATGATACTGGGAGACTCTGAGGCATCCTGAGGTGTATTATTCAGTAATAATAAGGAAGCCACCACAGACCTATTACATACAAACATATATGTATTATATACTGCAGCGCCACCTAGGGGCACAGACACAGACACGGACACAGATTGCAGTGGACACTGCGAAGGTGGCGCGGATTTATTGAGTTCAAGTGCATGGGAGGGGAGGTGAAGGTTCCAGGGTTGTGCAGGAAAAGTGTGCAGGGAAGACCAGGGTTGGATGATGAGGGAGGCTCGGTAAACTACTGGCGTCCTGGTCGGGAGCATGGAAAATCCTCTGTGCTCAAGCCTTTCGTTAGGAAAGAGCAGATCAATGTCACACACCGACTACAGCTCGTAGGTTCCTTTCTCCCCTTTCCCCACCCTGGCGGCACCTTTATATAGGCTCGTCCAAAGAAGGAGACGCCGTCTGCCCTTCATATCAAGTCAGTAAGCTCTAAATGTGCTCACCCTCTCACTTTTTCCTTGCCTCACAGTCTAGAAAGTCGTAAGAGGGAATGACCCTATCCAAAAGCCCAGAGGAAGACCCCTAAGTGAAATACTGTGGTTAACAACTCTTTTGCATTTGTGTTGTGGCTCCAGCAGAGCACTGTTTTGAGTTAACCATTAAAACCTCTGTTCTAACGGTGATTCCTGCATTTGCATCCTCCTTCCTGTGGCAGACATGGTAGCTACTGCTAGACTGAAGTGTAAGCCCTTAAAGACATGCTGAAAGAACATTTATACAGTTATATTTTATACAGAAATGTAGCTGAATTTACATGAACATTTTGAACAGTTACAAAATTTGTAATTCATATTTTTCTTAGTAATCTAGCACTAAAATGCATGAAAAAAAGCAAAATAAAATGCAGAGAACCATTGTTTGGTTTTCGCAAACAATGATTAGTTGGTTTCTCTGAAAATTCTGCGACTGACTGAATCAGCGAGTGATGAACTTATATTTTAATATTTTTGATAGCTATACTGTCCCGCAAAACCCTTTAAACCCATGTCAAACTCAGTGTTAAACAGACATACATCTGTTCCTGAGCAATCAGTAAAAAAGCTTCACCAGGAAAGGATTGGAGGGGCATTGAATGAATTGAATGAGTGCTCATCATATTCACTGTCGTTTGTTTGTTTTTTATATTTGGAGTGCCAAACAGCATGCAGGTACCTGGCTAATAATGAAGGCGAGGTGCAGGCCCATGAATGCTTAAGCGAGATAAGCAGGGATACAGGCGCGTGTGTAAATGGGTCCAGTGTGGGATTAGTTTTGCCCTTACAGCCTGTGCCATTGTTTTTACCATTGCTACTGAAAGTGGCAGGAAGTAATGGGATGTAACAAAAAAATGAGGCGAGTGTCAAAGGGGACATGGTTAGCATGTGAAATGATGTTTGGACACCCAGGGATAATGCATGGTGGGTGAGCGCTCTCCACCCATCACCACTGTCAAAAAGCAATTACTGTACGTAGGCAACATCTCCCAGGAGTCCAGCCTCACCATTGTCACGGTTTAGATGGCTCTCCTCTTGTTTATGCACGGAATGTGTTGTTCTATTGTTATGATGATAGTTTCCATGCACATGGATATTAGGGTCAAATTGCCTCTGTAGGCCCATTTGGGGCAAAAGGAAATGTATACCCAACATCAGCATGTTCTTAGCTATATGGAAGCAGACACATCCAAATGACACATCATCTTTCATTGGACACTTTTCAACTCCAACCTTGTACAGAATTATAGATATTATAGACCAACTTTTGGTGCATGGTTTGAGTTAACATCCCTTAGCCCTTCATCAAGGTTCAAGGTTACTTTACTGTCATCAGCATCATAGTGTGATAAGATGTTTCTCCACAGACCACATATAGCAACATTAAACAGACACAACAATGGGACAGTAATGTAATGTCACAGTGTGAACGGGATGTAAACCTTCCAGAGTGACTGGTGTTGCATCATAAGTATGCTATTGCACAGGAGGCACTTAGCAGTTTTGAGTGAAGTGCAAGAGATGATAGAAACTATACAATAAATAGACAATATAGTAATCTGACAGTAATGTGAATGTGAATGTAAATCTGAGACAATAGAGTAGACAATACAGCAGTGTAACAGTAAACTTGTTGCACCCTACATATATTGCACAGGAGACAGTTCACAATATAGACACCTATTGAGTTAGTGTGAATTACAGCTTATCAAATCAAGTAACAGGTCATAAGTGTGTCTGTAGTGGCAGTAAACATAAGGTAGAATAAAGGTCAGGTGCTGTTGAAAGTCCAGAGTCCCAGAGACACTGACAGGAAATCTTCATTGGGGTGGCCTGAATGGATTGGTGACCATGTTTGGGGTAGTACCGCCA
>JBBJLR010000037.1:14369884-14388161 GCA_037577145.1 Brachypetersius gabonensis
TGAGCTAATCTGAAGGCCACATGCAGTTTAGAGGTCTGTAGCGGTCTCTTAGAAAGTCGGCGACCTCTGCGCACTATACGCCTCAGCATCCGCTGACCACACTCAGTCAATTTACATGGCACCACTTCGTGTCTGAGTTGCTGTAATTCCTAATCGCTTCCACTTTGTTACAATACCACTGACAGTTGACTGTGGAATACTGAGTAGCAAGGAAATTTCAAGACTGGACTTGTTGCACAGGTGGTATCCTCTCATGGTACCATGCTGGGGATCACTGAGCTCCTGAGAGCAAACTATTCTTTCACAAATGTTTGTAGAAGCGTCTGCATGCCTAGATGCAAGCCTAAGTTATGCATGCCATGACCTGTGGCCATAGATGTGATTGGAACACATGAATTTAATTATTTTGATGGGTGAGTGAATACTTTTTGCAATATAGTGTGTGTGTATATATATGTATAATTTTCAGCTTTTGCACCGATTTGTGAAACTGATAAAGTCTCGATAGAGCTGAACCTGGTATTTGAGGTATTTGACCTAGAATGTAATACTGGACTATTTGGTGTATTCATTCTGTTGTAATATTAGCTTTTGATATTGGTAGGTTTTATGTATATACATTCATCATCAGAATCTCTACATGAGCTTTTTTGCTATTTTGACATTGTCACTTCTCTAAGAAAATAATCAGCACATTCTAACCCCAGTGCCAAAGCTCATTTCCATAATGGCTGAATTAATATCAGTGTGTATCAATATCAGGCTAAAAGGCCTCTGTCTCTCTCACCTTCATTAACCCTGAGAGACAGGGCTGGAGGAGGGTTCTGTAGTTGCGCACAGCGTTCTACGTCTCGACTGTTGTCTGGGAGGGAAAATCGGGACGGACAAAGTGAATAATTTTGAAAAGTGAGGGGAACACATCCCACCCTGCTATAATGGATCTGGCAATCATGACCTGCTAGAGTTAAAAAATCCTGTTAGCAATCAAACCAGTCACAATACATACTATCTTCAGTTTCGGGAGGCTATTATTTTGCTATTATAGCTATTATTATACTACCATAGGAATATTAATCACATTAATCACATATGAGCCTCTGCTCAGTGGCAGGGAACCTTTAGAGTATCGTATCTGAGAAGACTAATGCTAAAGGTTGAAAACATAATACAGAGGGTGCGCATGGCCATACCTTTCCCAATTAGCAATTGCTCTTTTTTTTCATTAAAGAGCTGCATAAAAGACTTAATATGCTTTATTACCTGTCATCAGTGTTAATGGAATGGTGGGCTGACTGATGGGGGAGGCAGGAGTGATGAGGGATGACAAATTAATTTGTCACATTCCAGTACAAATGAGAGCAAGCAAATTGCATCCCGGGTCAATCAGTGGCTTATGACTCACTCTCCTATCCCACCCAGATTCAAGATTCAAGGTTTTTTTACTTGTCACATACACACTCATACAGGTACAGTGTAGAGTAAAATGTGCTTCTGAGTTGACCTGTCAGACTGTTCCATTAAGTTATCAAATAATTACAATGAAATTTAAGAGAAATTTGGAAGGGCTAAGCTAAGGTAATAAAATGTTCAGGAAAAAAAGAATAGAGAAAACGATCCCAGAGGGCTATGGACGTTTGTGTGAATCATATTATATACACATTCCAAGATGACACACAGCATCCACTTAATTAGAAGGCTTTGGAACACTGGCTGCTTGATCTTAAAGGTCCTCTATATAGGTCTATAAGTCCTGCGTGATTTCTTCATTATTTGACCAGATCTTATTATGTGGTAGACCATTCTCCGCTGGGATTGATGCAGGGATGGCAATGGCACCGTGATGTTACCGTTTTTTGCCCACAAGAAAGGCCTACCTCCAGAAATGTCCAGTCAAGAATGGCTCTATAGTCTATAGTCATAAATTGACCTCCAGTGAAGGGCCACTACAGATAAGCTACAGTTCTTAGAGGTGCTTTTCCACAGGCATACAGGAACCATGCTGTACAAAACTGAACTACAATAGCAAAGAACATTTAGATTTCCTGTGTAGTTTCTCCCCGCAGTTAATGGCCAATTGCCGCGTCCATCGGGTTGAGCCTGCAGATTTTTTTTCTGTCAGAACTGCTTTTTTAATTGCGCTCTTTTATTATTTGTAATCGTATTTGGGCTTTTTCAGTTTTTCTCTGAGTTGTTTTGGTCCTGCAATCGAGCAGCTCCAACTCGGGTATGCATTGCGTTATCTGTAATGGAAAAAATATTAAATGTTATTTTTTATATTAAAAATATATATTTTTAAAAAGTTGTCCATGGCAGAACAGTACAATGTATTTGTCCATGGCAGAACAGTACAGTAGGGTATGGTTTCAATGGGTATATGCATTGCACATACACACCCAGATGTCCAGTGACCTGGTCTGTTCACAATTACAAACAAGCGCTCAGCAGCCCTGACTGACCCAGCTGTGTTTTCTTCTGCAGGTTTTAAACGTGACGCTGGCAGATGGGGAGGAGGTGACTCTGGAGGATCTCGGGGGCCTGGAACCATCCATCCTGGCCAACAAGTCTGTGCTTACCAGGGGGCTGGTGTTGCGCAGCTCCAGCAACCAGATCTCCATCCGCTTTAGCAGCGAGAAACAGCACATGCTGGGCTCCCTGTTGCTGCGCTACAGAGGTAACACCTCCCCCACAGGCGCTCCACTGTTCTGTGTCTGATACTGACAGCATGTCAATATTATAGAGGCAACACATCTCCATTGTCATAGCATTCTACTTTATTGACACTAAACTTGACATGTATGCTTTCATACAACTGTGCATTTGCAAGCATTGTTAAATGAACCATACCATGGAAAAAATATTTTACAGAGCTTGATGTAGGATGTCAGTATTGTTAAATATCCTATAAGTACAATCCAAACGTGGCAAAAACAGCTTATTTAATTTGAAGGGATAAACATGAGTTGGAAAATGTTCATGTATACATCACAAAAATTACAAACATTACCAAACATTATGGTTGCTTTTGGTACACACACCTACACAGTATGGGTGGAAGTAAGCTGACTCAAAGGGAAAAGACAACACAAAAAATGGAACATTTGAACTTGAATCCTACTTTTAGTATTATTTAATTACTACTATACATTAAAGCAACAACAACAACAATAATAATAAGAATAATCATCATTTTTACATTATTAATCATGATAATAATAATAGAGGTCATGCGTTTCTGCACATTTACTACAATAAAACAGTGCTTATTAGGTGGTGGACCATGCTCAACGTTCTGAGAGTGGTCCACCCCCAAAAATGTCCTGTGAAAAGTATCTCTATGGTTAAAAACTGACCTCTGATGAAGGGTGAGAGGACGGCTAATGCAAACGGTGCATCATCAGATGAGCTACAGTCTCTTAAAGTCTATGTCCAAGACATAACAGTACAGCTGGGTACAGTTTCTATGATATACGTTTTGCACATACAGACCTAGATGTCCATTCTGTTACAATTACAAAGTAATACTCATTGCCATTAATTATAGTGAGTAATAAAACAATTATTCTAAATCAGAAAACGTTTTTGATCCCAGAGTCAACTGCTTAAATAGTAGTTTGGAGGTTTGGTATAGTAGTGTATATAGTTATATTGAGCATTCTATACTCAGTTCAGCCAATCAGATTTTAGTAGATACTATGAAAATTCTGAGTGAGGAATCTGGAGTCCAGAATCCACCTTTGGAAACTGAGTGGGTACTTTCTCTGGTTCTTTGGAAAGAACAGGCCAAGGCCTGCGGATATTTGACAGAGCCTTTGCCTTCCTCACGCCCGACTCGCTCCAGTAGCTTCGTATTGATGCTGATGCCTCTCATCACTTGTAAACATGATCGGTTCATGTCAGGGGCCTGCCATGCTGGGCTGGTAATTACATGGAGAGAGAACTGTGCTAATAGACATTTCCAGAACATACAAAGAGGCAGAAACACAGGCTGTGATGTTCCTCACCACACCGGAGCTTTTTGTTTTGAGTAGAGATAGATAGAGTGAATAAGAGAGAGAGAGAGCGAGGTGCACCGGGGAACAAAATAAACCACCGCATGACTAAATTCTTTTGTTTCCCGAAACTAATGAAGTATGACAAGCCCGCGCGCTTACACGCCTCTAATGTGCCTGTTGAATAAGATGCCATTCTCTCTCTGTCTCTCCTCCTTGCATTCTCTACTTCTCTCTCTTTTCCCCTCACTCTTGCGTTCTCTCTCTCTGTCTCTGTCTTGTGTGCTCGCTCCACTATTCTCTTTTTCTTTTCTGATACAGTGTCTTTATATTCTGATAACAATGCACTGCTATTACTCAAAATGTCTCTATGCAGACATTTCTTTCTCTATTTCTTATATAGCCCTGAAACCAGAGCAATACTGAAATTCACTGCCTGGTTTTATTTTACATCTTCATCTTTATCAGAGCAAAAGACTATCAAACACCAACCCTTTCTCAGCAGGATTATGAATTTAGTGTAATTACCAGAGGGGAATAGTCAGGGACTCCTACGCCTTCAAAGAATGTGAATAATTCCTTGGGAACTTTCCGTAATCATTTGTACACTTTTAGTCAGTACTGCACTACTACACATCCTATTGTTACATTTCGGTTAGGGTAAAAAATTTAAATGGAAAAACTGATTATTCCCCTCTGGATTCTAGATAGGTCTCCCAATGGTTAAGCCTTCATGTGCATGAACAATCACTATTACCCCGTCACATTCTGATTTACAGTAGGTGGGACTAATTTTGTGAGGGATAAGATGCTTCACAATATACTCCTAGATTTTCAGTGGTTGTGCTAGCAGAAATTTGCACGATCACAGAAGTGTATTGTCCTTGCTTTTTGATGTCTGAAATGAAGACCTACTCTCATAGTTTCTCACTGGTAAATGGATACTGTCACTGGCCACTTTATCAAAAACCCCTACCTTATAGCTTCACCTTGCTGGTGCACAGTTTGAGACTGTCTGCATAGTTTGTTAGTTCTTCAGCAGATTTCCTTTGCTGGATTATTTGTCATGTCGGTGTCATTGTTCTACTGGAAATGGTCTACCACCCAAATAATTAATTTACATTTGCCCTGTGGTTGGATACAATATGTGGGCAGTGGTGATCCCGCAGTGGTCCCTTTTCAATAATGAATTGGGCAGAAGGTGGCTGATAAATTGTGCATGGCGACAGATGGGTCTGTAATCTGTACCTCTATAAAGTGGACCTATTAAACAAATTACACAGAATTTGTAAACCTACAGAAAAGCCCACATAAAGTACAAAATAGTTTTGTTTTTTTATAAAAATATATAAAAGCTATAAAAATACAGTCATCAGCAAGTTGGCTGGCCTCAGTCTAGGTCCAAAGGCACCAAGGGCTTTAATTTAGCTGCATTTTTAATTTGCTATTGAATTATGTTCAATAGCGAATTGGCTGACAAGTGTGAAAGAATTCTGAGAGCAAGTAAAACGATATGCTTTTCCAAATGTCAAGGGCACCATACCGTAACCCAGCCATTTTTGCAGTAACTCATCATAAATGAAATGCAAACAATCCTGTAATCGCCATGTATTCATTACTGAAGGTAAGCCATGGTGGTCTGTGAGGAAGAAATCATCTACAATAAAATCTATTACATTTTGAACAGCCATGCCACTTACATAAATAATAGGAGTTAAGATAAATGATAAATTAGGGCATATAAGGCAGTCAAGGTACTGAATCGTACCCTTTACCTTTGTTCTATGCTAACACTTCTCACACTGACAGCTTGTTTATCCAAAATAGTGTTCATGAAACAAATGCCTATAAAATGCTTCACGGTCAATGCAAGTCCAATTCTGAAAACAATTCCTCCACCTACTTGTAACCTACAAGGTTGAAGACTCTGTGTTTATTAAGCACATAAACCACATAAGACCTTCAGTGCCATCTCTGTCAACACGTGCCTTACTGTTTTCAGACAGTCATAAATCATTAGTAATAAGTGGACACCAAGGCCCAGGAGGGAAAACAAGTGTAGAAACCAGAAAATCCATTCACTGCTCCCAGCTGTTCCAGCCAGAAGATGATTTTTATGATGACATTTTCTGGATTACTTTTCATCAAATCATTGGGTCGAGTCATTTTGAGCCACTTTAGGTCAAGTCTTTTTGAGCCTCTTTGAATTGAGTCTTTTTTGAGCCACTCTGGGTCTAAGCCACTGTGGACTTTGTCAACTAAGTTTCAAATGATGAAATATCTGTTTTTACTTCATGCTCATAATCAATAACAGAAACAGCGGTCTTGTTAGTGTGTGGACTGCTGATATGGATAATGAGTGAAACGACACACAAAATTCAAACTTCAATTGCATATTATAATGCGACTCAACAGCATAAATCCAGCATAGCAAAAATAAGCAGCACCCAAATAGGTACCTGGTGTACATCATAGGGGTGTAGGGGTTCCCCCAGAAAGTCTTAAACAAGAGATGCTGAGAAGGGAACCCTGGGTATATCAGCATTTTTTACTTTTTTGTACTGTATTGATGTCTTAATACCGATAGACATAAAAAGCTCTCCACTGCTTCAGAGGCCGTGAAAGGATAGTCACTGAAGGTGACCCGGATTGTCCTAATTCTCGAAAGCTTGTTTAGTATCAATAGCAATATCAGAGATGAAAATTTGAGCTCTGGGTTCTGCCTCCTCACACTCTCATGCCTTCTTCATTCAAAAGCAAAGTGCATATAACCATGATTAGTTCTCAGCTGAGAATTCAGCCAACTGCTGGTTGTGTAAATCCTTAGAATAGTCAAGCCTGAATGGTTAATGCATTTGTGAGAAACAGCAGAGTATGAGCACGTCAAACAAACAAGGCCTTTCAGAAAAGCCACTGGGTCACTGAGCAGCTTTGCTTTCACTGTTAACACTTTTCTTGGCATGAGAACTATTACACTTCCTTTTCTTTTTTTTTTAAAGACAAACACGAATCCACCTGCTTAAAAACCTCTATTGCCCTCACTGGTGTATTTTGAGCTCCACCCTTCTTTGAGCTAGCTGTAGGTTGGTAGGTCTGCTATATAGCTGTTTAGTTTCAGACTGCGGCTTCTCATTCATTATTGGTCTGTTTTTGACAAACTGCTGGACATAACCTGGATATATTTTTTGGGTGGGTAGGCCAATCTCAGCACAGAGAAGACACTGATATAGAAGTGGTACAGTACTTTTTTAAGGAATTTGGTGATATATAATAATAAATCACATACAAGCAAGTATTTTTGCCTAATGAAAACATTTCTAGAGGTCAATTCAGCTATCAATGTCCCTAATAACTGCATAGTCACACATTAATAAATACGCAACAACAATGCACATTAATTACTTACTTTTTTGTATACAAATTATACAAGATAATTGTACATCCAATTTGAATTACGTGTACTGTTGTTGCATGCATTGTTGAAGTGTTTTTCCACAGTTATTAGAGATACCTTTTAATAGGCAGGACATTCTACAGCGTTTTTTTGTCCGAACAGATATATATTAATGCATACTCAATCATACATGTACATTTTTCATGTCCTGTCATGTGTTTACGATGTTCAAGACTGTAAAAGTCATGCTAATGTGCTAACACTGCTGTAGGAGTTTTATGTCCTCCCCTGACCCGCCCCTTTCACTCATATTGATATTAAATATTATGGCAGCATGAAACATTTTTACTGCTGTACTTATAAACTCCATGTCCGCACTGACATGGGGAAAGACATTACTCAGGGTGGTGTGTGTGTTGGGGGAGACATTTGGCACATTAAACGTTGGCACTGTTTAAAAAGCCTCACTCTGATTTGCTGCGCCCCACCGCTTCCTCGTCCCGACGCCATTAGGGTGAACAAGTGTGAGGTTGCATTAGAGTGATGCATCATTGCACGCGAGAACAAGGTGCCACAGGGGGCTACACAGGTTTCTGTACACTTGTAGTTTGTTTTACAATTTTTTTTAACTAACATTTAGGTTCAATTCGACACAGAAGCTTTTGCGTCTTCCCCTAATCTCAATTCAGTTCAAGTCAGGATTATTTATATAGCACTTTTTACAACCAGTGTTGCCACAAAGCAGCCTTACAGAATCCAGGTCTCAGCCTCTAGTGGGCCAAAGGTGATAGAAGTGAGGAAAAACTCCCTAAAGTTGGAGGAAGAAATCTTAGGAGGTACCATTACTCAAAAGGGGAACCAACCCTCCTTTGGTTAACTAGGAGAGAGAAAAAGAGAGTCTGTATGGAGATTAACAATAGATGGCCTTTGGGTACAGACTTAATCATTGTTAGACAGATTGGCCATATATGACTAACATACATGCGGTGGTGGTGGCCTGTTGGTAGGATACTTGCCTCTGAACCAAGAAGTTGTGGGTTCGAATCCTACATTCAGCACCACCACCGGGTTTCTGAGCAAAACCCTAAACCCCAAGTTGCTCCAGGGAGACTGCCCCTTGTAGTTCGGGAATGGAGTTCACTTTGGGCAAAAGCATAAATGTAAATGGAACAGAGTGACTACAGTTAAGAGTATTTAGTGATAGTAGTTGAAGTAGTGAAGAGTCATTTGAGTTTCTAGTCTACAGAAACATCAATCTCCATCTGAGATTTTAAGCATCAGTTGCCCTTAAATGGGGGAGGAGCACATAAACCAGATTAGGACACTTAGGCAGGGACATCAGCAATTGCAGATCCAGGCTGAGTTGGTGACCCAGAGCACTGTTGATAATCCGTCAGGAAGAACATAGTCCAAAAAAGGTATATGAGACAAACAGAAACAAAGTTTAAGTTCACAGGGACTAATTTATAACTGTAAAGAGTGCAAGTTGAGACTCTTGTCATTCCTCACTATAGCAACCTAGCTAGAAAGAGCAGGGCCAAGGGCTATGATAGACATCAGGTATGGCAATGTCTTATCTCTTTTGGTTATGTTTTGCATTTTAGCTTTAGGCCATTGGAGTTTGCTCTCGGATTTGTCTCCATAGTCTGTCACACCTCACGTTTGGACAAGCGTAGGCTCACAAACTGCTCCACAGATAGATGGGTTCCACTGCTTTAAAGTAGATGCCTGTATATCAGCTACTCCTTGAAAAGTGACGTGTAAATGATTACAGCAGTGAGGAGTTTAAGAAGCTGAACTGCTGAGAGAGTTTGTGTGTGTGCATGACTGTATTTGAACACTTTTTAGGTTCCCAGAATGCAGGAAAAGCAGGAACGTTTTGACATTTTAGGGACATTTGGCTGCTTCACATAAGGAAAAATGCATATATAGCATAGTGTATATAGCACACAGTATTTTATAGGGTGTTTTATTTTATTTTAACGTTAGTTTTATATTATATTTTATATTGTTTTTCTCTTGTGTCTCTGTGTGACTGTGCAGTCATAGCATAAGCAGTTTCCAAAAAAACGACTCTAATTGACTCTAATTCTGACTTTACAGTGATTGTGAAAGAAACCAGGTGTCGCAATGTCTACAACTTAAACATAGCTGTTTGCATTTAAAACCACCAGTGAATCTATAAGCGTTTTCTCTGTTTTTATAATGTTAATAATAGTAAAATAGTGGCAAATAGTGATAATGTATCAAAAGTGTGTTTTATGCCAAAATCTTCTCAAAATTTCTCAGGCAACTTCTCATGCACTTTCATGAACTATTTCATCCACTTTCAGTGAGGGAGCTTTCAGGGGCATTAAATGCTTCAAATATCTGGTTCCATTTATCACCACTGTGAACAAAAATGTTTCTTCCAGATTCTCCTTTAAGCTATAAATCTGTATAACCTTTTAGACTAGCTCTACAGAGGGAAGGATCTGTGGTCATTCTTTACCAGTGGGGTCCCTCCCAATTATCATTAATGCTTGAAAACCTTAAGCAAGGCAAACATATCTGGAACTCCTTTACTGAGTTGCTCCAGGGGGGAAACTTCACGCAAACAGCATTCTCTTGTGTACATATTCTGTCTCAGCAGGCTGGTGGCATTGTTTTGAATAAGGCAGGTTTTGTCGGGAGCAACTTTTGCCATTAACCATGGTAATGGCAAAATGGAGATGCTGATTTTTTTGCAAATAAAAATTGCTGTACAGTTCATTATTGAAGTCTAGGTGCACCTAGTATAATACAACATTAGATGTTTTAATATACAGTATATAGCATCCTCCTGCCTTTACCACCTTAAATAACATGCTAAAGAGGCACAGAACCATGTGTTTTTATTCGCTAGTATGTAAACAGAGCAGAACCTTTAGAACACGGTAGGATCCGTGCCAGAAGTACAGCGAATGGTAAAATGGCATCATATAGCAAAACAACTTTATATATAACTTTAAATTCCCCTGGTTTATGTTGATGCTTGAGGTGACAGACGTCATGCTGAACTTTGTTTGGTGTTCCTATGTCACACAGAAGTTATTGTAAGTTATTTTAATATAAAAAAACATATAATAATAATAATAATTGGTACTGAAATAGTGTCATAGGTTTTTAAAATAGTGTCACTCACAAATGCCTACGAAGAATAAAAATAAATCAATTTCTATTATTTTAGGTTTTACAAACAAACAAGAAAACACAAGAGCCCGGGAGAACTTTCAGGATAGTGTCTGAACCCAAAGTGGGTGGGGAAAACCTGCATAGGGATGGGGGTCACATGCTTATTCTCAATGGCTTCTAATATAACAAGTTTTTGGTTCATTTCTAAATGCACCCATATCAGTGTCTGTGGTGATCGATTGCATGAAGCAGAGGTTATTCTGAAACATGAACAGGCAGCTTTAGGTCAGGTATAGCACAACATTCAGCTTGTCATACAGAGAATATTATTGTAATAATAGTGTATATAGTGCATAAACCTGTCGTGTTTAGTGTATTACATATTTCATATTTATCCTTTTAAAAGGATCAGTCACACCCAGACAGTGACTGGCAGGGGCCTCCACATGGCTCCAGCACCCTTCATGCAATGCTTTCCTTTCAGCAGTAATACGCTTCCCAACACCATGCCCAATCCCACACACTCACACACACATATACACTGTTTAATACTATCTAATTAGCTGTGATTAGCCGCAGGAAATGAATAATGGGAGAAATCCCTGTTGTGCTGAGCAATTTTTACTCTCCATAGTCTCTCGCAAACACTATGCTGAGCATGTCGTCACTTTCATTTCCAATGGGACGCGGCTACATACACTTAGCGAAATTCAATTTGAATTAAACAACTGAAGTGATTTGAGTTTAAAGCTTCTGTAAGATTATGAAATTTGAGAATTTCACATAAGTGCCCCGTTAAACCGTGTGATTCCAGTGGCAGCTTTAAGGTCACAATATTCTCGACCAAAGTGACTCTTTATCCTCTGAGTTTCCATCCACAGTTCATCTTACTTCATATGAATCCATTCCATTCAGCCCAGTGTGGCTGATTTGTGAAACACGCTTCGAATAACAATGGAGGTGTGCACTGGATCACGAACAATTTTGAAAGCTGATGAAGCTTCAGGAAAGGCTATGTTCGAGCAACATGATGTATCGCCATGTTTCTCAAGCAAGAGCTCAAAATGAGCCTGTTTTCCCCTCATCCAAAATGCAACAAGACAGCCAAGTGACAAAACTTTGCTTTTAAAGGTTTGCAATGAAGCTACAAGGCTAATGTAATGGAAACCTCATCAGTTAGCATTGCTGCTAATTGCATGCAGAAATCATCACACACTTAAATCAGTTAATGTGACACACAGTGTGTTAGGGACATGATTTGTTGGGGTTCTCCCAATTCATGGCTGATACACTACATCTGGAATCACAGGACTATGAATTTATACACAGCGCTACTTGATTCACTTACATTACTCATCAGCTACATTAGCTTCAAAAAACAAATACAGCACTGTGTAAAATTCTTGCACCAGCCTTCATTTCTTTATATTTCGCTTTGAATCACCTTGTTGGTACAAAAATACCAGTATAGTAAACGAAAGAAATGGGAAGAAGTGTTTTGTGGTGACAGGCTGCAAAGTGCCTAAAGATACAAGAAGCCTAGATAACGGTGACTCAGCATTCAGCACCACCAGTATACTGATAACCGCCTGATCATCTGGAATCATCTGCTCCTGGTTCTTCACCAGTTCAGGATTTAAGTTAGATGCTTGTTGTTCTGCTTGAATGATTATGTAGGTTGCTGTGTAGCTTAACAAACAAAAACATTCCTCTGAAACTGGTCCGGTTCAGGGCCTGGACTGGAAGCGAGAGTCTTTGAACGTCCTTCAGGGAGCCTGGAGAACTGTTCCTCAAGACCACATTAAAAATACAAGAAAGCCTGCAAGCAATATATGAAAAAATTAGAGGTATCTTGGGATTTTGCACAGTACTGTATTTTCACCCAGATATCATATTAATGGCCATAGTTCATGTTTGCAGATAGATCTGAGCGACTCACATTTGCAGCATGCTACCGACAAGGCCTAAAACAGAGATGAGTCTGACAGCAAGCTATTACAGTGGAATGAGCTCTGAGCGGAGTATGAAACACATGCTGACGGTAACAAATATATCAGCCTTTGATACAGCTGTGCTGTGTTTCCAGAAATGATCTGCAGTAGCCCACCGCCTGAAATCTCCCAGCTTTGCCTGTATAAAAGAAGCTATTAGGTGCTGTCACCGCTCACCATATGCCAAATCTGGACATGCCTCAGATTTCACAGCCCTTTCTTAGGTTGGCAGGAAATAAAACATCAGCATAAGGTGCTACAAAGGCTCATGTAATTATAATAATAACAATACAAAGGACAGAAATAATGCATTTTGACCATGGGTTTTTAAACATTTGCATACAACTATATGAGCGCTCAGAGCTATCTGTTCAAAATGGTTTATAAAGAAGAAATACTTGTCTGTCATTTTTAGTTAATACAACAACCTTGTCTGTTGCATTTAAACTCCATAGGTCGGTTTCTCAAACAGGGATTAAGCCTATTCTTGGACTACCCTTCCCTTTTCAGTGTAAAATCACTGCATTACGTAGTCCAGGACTAGGCTTAATCCCTGTCCAAGAAACCCACCCTATGAATATTGTAGTACTCCTCTTTTATTTTTAAGAGTGTTTTGGAAACTAATTTGTTGAAAATTTAAAAGAAAAACTGAAAAGAAATTTTTTTTTTCACCATTGGATCTAGGTAGGAAGACTGAAGGCCTTAAACATTGCATTAATAACCAATATGATTAAGAGCTTAGAGTGGAATCAACCAATCACAGTTTGATTTAAAGTTTGTTTGTTGTTACCATAGAACTGTTTGCTCTTTGTTTTTGAGAAAGTTTTTATTCAACTGATTGATTGATTGATTAATTGCTTTTGATTGCTTTTGATCCACACACGCACACACACACACACATACAGACTCATTCACACACACACGCATGCACACACACATACACACACACACACACACAAACACACACACATACGTTTACGGCATTTAGCTGACGCGCTTTTCCAGAGCAACATACATCAGGGCTTAAGTCGTCTACGTCTGTTCTTCATACTTGTAAAGCTTTATTAAAATCAACACCTGCTTTTTTTCAAGTTATTGATTACATGTACACACGCGCACACACACACACACACACACACACACACGTGGGGGGTGATGACAAGTGCTGGTATGTTCTCTGCATATCTATACTGAAGTGGGCTCCATAGCTTATCAGCCTCTGCTTCAAGTTTCATGATGTCTGTTGGAGTGTGTGAGAGGATTACACGCTCCTTCATGCTCTGAAATCTGCTGTGCTGAAGGGAAGCCCCCAACCTGTGTCCTCCTCGAACACTTTTCCCCTCCTGATTTACAGCACCTGCTAGGCCGCCTCCCCGGCCGCCCAGTAAAACACTGCACACCAGCGAAGATCAATAGCGCTGTCCCTGGGAAAGAAGATTAAATCGGAGAGAGAGCTGTAATACAACTCGGCCGTGATGTATTGATGTTTATGGGTTGGGGTTAAACACTCAATTCTAATGGTCAAGGGCTCAATAAATTCTGTAGAGGGAGAAAGAAAAGTGGGCCCAAGCTGTCCACTTAAACACAGCATTCTTGATGGGCCATTTTATGAAAACTGAACTCATTTTGGCCTCCTGGACAGGGCAGCCCATTCCTGGGTTCCATTCCCAGATGGGGCAGCTGAGGGTCCTGTCTAGGGTTTGCATGTTCTCCCTGTTTCCATCTAAAGACATGAACTTTAGGTGGACTGGAGACAACCCATGTTTGTGTGTGTGTGTGTGTGTGTGTGTGTGTGTGTGTGTGTGTGTGTGTGTGTGTGTGTGTGTGTGTGTGTTTGCGCCCTGAGTGTGTGATCCCCTATGAGACCTGGACTAGGCTCCAGGATAAGCTGCTCAGAAAATGAATGAATGGATGATCTATATTTTGCTAACTTGCTACAGGCTATCCTCCTTATATCCCAAGATCTGTTTTTTGCTTAAAAAATTTGGGACAGGCTATAGCTCCTCTGTAGTTGTAGTTTGGCAACAAATGTCCAGGTACATAGAAAATGTTCTTTGGTGTACAAGGATGATTCAGCTAACAAGTAATGGAAGATAATACCCCACTAATTATTATCATACTATCATGCAGCACGCAACTAAGTTCCAGAGAGACAGTTTATTTGTAACACAAGCACTTAAAGTCCAACACAATTACACAGGACCCCTGTGGTTTCACTTCCAGGGAGTCTTCCCACTCCTTGGTACTTCTTCAGTTCTTTTACTTTACAAAGGATCACCCTCCTGTCTCCTATTTCGAGACGGGAACCCTTCTCACTGTCCTCTGTATGTTTCCAAGTCCTCATGGTGAGCCCCAGACCTTCACACCGCACCCGTCACTCTGTACCCAGAAGGGAGAGAGAGAGAAGGAGAGAGCTAAAGATGGAACACACAGTCAGGAAAACGTGCCACTCGTCCCTCGACAGCTGCTTCTCTCCGCAGCTCGCTGTGAAGCTGACTGCTTTCACTCCTTGTGGCTTCTCCTGTACAGGAAGAGATCCCACACACACAGTCCCAACTCACTCGCACTCAACTTTCACTGGAACAGCTCAAACCACAGGGCAATACGTTCTCTGAGTCCACGGACTCACACACAAGATACGGTTTCTTTTACTCTGACAGAGTTTCACCTTCCCTCCAGCTCACACACTCAGACTCACAAAGATGTTGGATGTCAGTGACGACGCGCCGTGACTCTGATTCAGCCAGGTTTTAAACTTACACTCAGCCAATCACACTCACTCAGCTCCTAACAAGCCCAGCTGTTTCCATTCATCCACTCACTCAACACACACACCTGCTGACAGTCTTTCTCACACACACTTATACACCTCGTATCCAGAGCCCTGCCCTAATACTCAGGTGACCTGCTTCTCCTCTCACGAGCTGAAGGTTCCCCCGACGTCACACAAACACTCACCTCAGATCATGTTATTAATTAATCTCATAATTTACCATAGTTGTGTTCATAGAAATCCATTCTTCCTTGATACTGGAAAAATAAACCACTTTATATCACAAATATTTGACTTTTTTATGACCTTCATTTGTAGTGCATTTTGAAAAAGTAAGTATTTCTGCAATAATAAACCATTAACCAAATAAAAATCTAATTCATTAAAAGCATATGGTTTATTAAATAATTTTAAGAAAATGTCTAAAATTATTTTAAGACATATCATTGCACACAGAGGAAGTCACTATTGCAGTATAATTGGGATGAGTCTTGACTTCAAGAAAATGCTATTTTTCGAGGTGTCGTCATTATTTTGTACACAATAAGTCACTATTTTAAGAAAGTAAGAGACATGCTGTTGCCTGAGACAGAAAAACACTGCAGGAGGAAGAAGCATACATTGATTGCCAAACATGTGCTGACTGACTGACTACATAACCTGTATTTATTTTTATATTGTTTATCAACATTGACGGACAGCCAATCGGTGGAGTACCTAGTACTTGAGGATCCCCAGATCATAGTCGAAGTCCTCCATCAGTCTTGGAACTACGCTGAGAACATTATGCAGTCCTGAGCAGGCATATTATAACACGCTGGCATCTGTTGCCTGCAACCCCACCGGCAACTAATCTGCCTGACTGCGCTTGCTGCAGAGTCATTATTAGTAATTGCAAGACAATCAGGCTTTATGGGCTGCAAAGCACCATGACTTACCGAGGAAATGGAGACAGCAAGCGCCTCTTATTTAATTCTCGTGAGATTGGCTCAACATTAAGGCTTGCCTCCGGCACCCGTCTCCCCATGCACAAGGCCCGGATGGGGCTGATGGACTAATAAAGATGAAATGGCAATAACCCAGCTGAGAAGAGGCTGTGGGAGAAAGTCGAACAATGAGAGGCTCAGCTGGAGTGGTGTCATCACTCAGGGTGAAGGGGTGACCTCAACATGACTCAATATGGGTGAAGGAACTATGCTATATATATATTAGTGGTAAGCCGTGATTGGCGTTAACATGCTTCGTTAACGTGAGACTCTTATCGGGCAATAAAAAAAATATCGCTGTTAATCTATTCACAAAGTTTGTTTGGGAGCTGGGTCTATACTACGCAAGCTATGATGGCTTTCACCTTGATATTTTAGCACGGATGTATACCTAGCCGAATTGCACTGTAGGGGGCGAGAACAAGTCTTCCAACCAGTGTGTATGTCTACTGTGAAATTACCACATCAAACGTGTCGTGCTAACATGGATGCAGCTATGAAGCTGCCGGGTTTGCTTCAAGGAAAAATAAATTTTTAATGGAAACCTTCGACAAGACTAAGGTTGTTTGCACCTCGTGCAATGCGGAATTAGTTTACTGTAGGAGTTGAGAAACCCGAACAACACACACCAACACTACATTTGAGCGGGAGGGGGAAAGCATGGGGGTCTTTTCCTTGTTTTTTTAAAAACACCCCATTCCCTGTTCACTATCCGGGGCAGGGGATTGTGAGGATGAGCTGTCCGTCCGGTCGGGGTCTGGGGTGTTCATTTCTGTCTGTCTATATGTGGGGCGAGTGTGTGAATATTTGTTTGTGTGCATTAGGGTGGGAATGTATGCTTGTGTATATGGGTGCCTGTTTATCTATGTCTATTTGTCAGGTCGGGCCCTAGACCTTACTCAACATCTCAGTCCCCCCCCCCCACCCCCACCCCCCGTCCCCCCCCACTACCACCACCACCACCCTGCCCCTCCACCTCACCCTGTTGGTGGAGGAGACCCCTGGTCTCCGGTGCATTGGTGGTTTCTCGCTGTCTGGGGCTGGATGCTTGTGCGAACACTGACCCTCTCTCGGCGGTCACTTGGCGGGGCCGGGACCTCTGGGCCTGGTTGGGTCTCAGCTGGGGGACGGGGCCCTTGGATCTCTGGGCCCAGGGACCGGTCTGCCTTGGGATGACCGACCACCGCCGGAGCCTGCGGACCTGCCGCCATGGCCCCCTGGGGTGTCTGCATTGTGGGCGCTAGAAGACCCCCCTTTGGGCTCTCCTCTGCCCTTCTCTGGGTGGGGGCTGCAGTTGTCCCTGCGGTGGTTCTCTTGGGACTCCCGTGCCCTGAGGGGCCTCTGGGTGTCTGGGGCCTGGGTCTTCTACACGTCGACCACATGCCCTGCGGGAAGGGACTGTGGTCCCCCACACACACTATTAAACATTTACATGGAGGAACCTTATGAACACAAGCGCGCTCGCACACACACACACACACACACACAGGTGTGCACACAAGCACTCTCATTGGTGTACACACAGGTGCTCACAGACGCACTGTCTTCATCTGCTGCTGCTTCAAAACATACTTTGCAATATCAGTTCTGTTTCTGCTCAGTACAATGTAACATGTTGCTGCAGTTTCTCTAGTGTTGTTTCTTCTGATATCTATTTTGTCAGCAGTTATGGAAGCAGATTATCTGTTTGTCTTTTTCTTCTCTCTCCCTTTATCCTCCTTTCTTTCCTTTCCCTTTTTTTTCCCTCTTCTTCCCTCTCTCTCCCCTCATCTGTTGACACTCCCCTACCCCCCCGCCCCCTTCCTTCCTTTTTCGTTTGCCCTGTCCGGCCTTGTCTGTCAGTTGACTTAATAATAATAATAATAATAATAATAATAATAATAATTAAATGAATTTAAAAATAAATAAATAAATAAAAAAAACAGGCTGTGAATGATGATAGCACAGCTATACACACACATCTGTGTTATCTGTGTTACTGACAGGCTGGG
>JBBJLR010000037.1:14426072-14455205 GCA_037577145.1 Brachypetersius gabonensis
TAAGTGGTGGGCCGTTATCGGCGTTAACGTGAGACTCTTATCGGGCGATAAAAAATTAATCTATTCACAAAATTGGGTTGGGAGCTGAGTCTATACTACGCAAACTATGATGACTTTCAGCTTGATATTTTAGCGCGGATGTATACTTAGCCAAATTGCACTGTAAGGGGCGAGAATGAGTCTTCGAACTTTTGTGTATGCCTACTGTGAAACAGGGACGTCACTAGGACGAAAGACAAGGGGGGCTTGGCCCCCGGGGTTGTAGGATGGAATTAGCTGTGTATATCAGAAGCTTCCAGAGCCATGACATCATCATCTGGGTTTTCCCAAATAGTTTAAAGGCATAGTAACCATAGTGTATGTAAACTTTTGACTTTGAAGAAAGTAATCAAAAATTTCTAAAAAAATTCTCTCACATATTATTTTGACATTTAGCAAATAGAAATGATTTTGGGAATCCGAACGAACCTAAAACTGAAAGGATTTTGTATGATTTAATATAAGAAAAAAAGTTATGTTTTTTATAGAGTGTATGTAAACATATACATATACATATATATACATACACACACACACACACACACACACACACACATATATATATATATATATATATACACATGCACACAAATTCAATACATAAACTTTTGCTCGACAATAAGGCTTTTTAATTATTAAGACATTCAAATGTTTGAAGACTAAATAAATTTTGTTTAAATATAAGGAGACTCCTCTGTGTGATTTTAAAGGAATGTTTGACCAAATCAAGTGTGTGTGTGTTATTTTACAGATATTTTGTGTTACATTCAGCATATGGACCCTGGTGGCCTGTTAAGTGGTGTAGGAATTTGAGAATTTGCGTCCTGCCCTCGATGTGAAATCAAAACATAAGCACGTGTGGTCGCACATCATCATTGAAGGCCATCTAATAAGTGATTAAGAGATCGTAAATACGAAGAGCTGAACAACAGCAGAGCTGTCAGGGCTGACTCAGACTCGGAGGCAGAGAAACAGCATAAAGACAAATGATCATTACAATCGTAGACCCATCAGACAGAGCCGCCCCGGAGCCGGAGATCAGAAAATGCCCCCGAAACAGCACCAGCGCGCAGATCCCGCAAGATGGCTCCGCGACGGCCGGCAGGGCGCAGGCGCAGAAACGCGCCTCCAGGCAAGTTTTGCGCCAAACTGAGAGGAGCCGAGACAGAGAGACTGATTCAGCTCATAGCACCGACTCCTCTGATTCAATGAACCAGGTGAATCAGACTCGCTACTTAGTGATATGTTTCAGTTGTCAGGACACTATGTGAAACATGGCATGTATAAGTCAATTAACAAAGCTACCCTTAACAAGCATATGCAGAACTACAACTATAGTTTAACACAATGCACAAAACAACCCACAGCAAGCAAGACTACACACAGTTGAACACAATGCACTAGACCCACAACAAGCACGTGCATGACTAGATGCAGTTCAACAGAATGCACAAAACTACCCGTAAAAAGCATATGCAAAACTACAAATACACACAATGTATAGTTGACCTTGATTTGTGCTCTGGGGCAGAGTCATGCTGGAAACAAAAGCTTCTCTTTCAAACCGTGTCGACAAAATTGGATGCATGGCGTTGCCTAGGACATCTTGGTACGCTGAAGCATAACACTGCCATTCCCTGGCCACCTGTCTTCAATAAGATGTGTCCTAATACATTTGTCCATGGAGTGTAGCGAGGATCCTACAGTTTCGATTCAATGGAGGAGTCGGTTGGTTAGAGCGGCTCATGGGTGAATCGGACGGTTCTGTGTGGAGGATGTCTCCGTTGTCGTCGGGTTCGCTTCTGCACATGACAACAATGATCTGGGCCGTTATCTCCGGAGCTCCCGTCCTTCTGGCAGGCTCATCTTAACGCCTCGTTCTGCTTTATTCTCCCTTTCCCATCGGAGGCTGTTTTGTGTCTTTGCAACGATGGAAGCGGCCGGTCCGGCGCCTTTATCCCGCATCTTTTCTGGCCGCGGTGAGAGGAGGAGGAGCGGGCAGCTCGCTGGCTAAAGGCCGCAGATAGGCCCTCGGTTGGGATTTCTCCCTCTCTTTCTCCTCTTTTCCTGTTGCAGTGGGATTTTTCTGTCATTTTCTTCATCTGCCTGCTTGGAAATACCCTTATTGGAGAGTAAATATCTTCAGGTGACCCGTTTCGCGGGGACCTGAAAAAGCTAACGGGGCTAACAAACACAACACTGGCACTGAGGCGCCTCCTGTGTTTAAAACAGACTTACCAGCGCTTCTTGGACATGTTCTCCTGAGAAGTGGACGTTTTCCTGGATCTGTGGAGTTAAGAACTTGCACATTATTTGTCTTTGGAACCTCCTTCACGGGATTGGTTTTTTTTTGGAGGAGAGACACCGAGCTGGCTGGTTTAGCGTAGCCTAGCCTAGCCCTCCCTAACCTCGGTTTGTTTGAATGTGGGATAAAATGGAGACCCCGACAATCGTGTACGACCTGGACACCTCGGGTGGCCTGATGGAGGTAACAACCACAAAAGATGCAAAAATAGCGAGATGTTTGTTCATGCAGCTCTGTGTTGTTTTTATGCAGCCTTGGACCGGCTGACGCTAGCTTAGCTTAGCCTAGCTATCAACCAAATAAAGCCTAGAGCTTTATCGTGCAAATATAAGGTCCGTGCATACAGTTTTTTATTTTCTTCTCGAGTTTTTAAAGTGAGAGGGCAGTGTGCTCTGAAGCCCGGTCAGTTACTTAGGGCGCTTGTCCTCTTCACCACACAGATATAATGTCTTCCATGCTAACCTGCTAGCTTGCGTTTCAGGGCCCAACAATGGCTGACACGTCTCCCGACTCCATCCAAGGAGGGAGGACGCCATAATATGGCTTTATTTTTTATTTTTTTCCCCCTAGCTAGCAGGATGGTTCGTTCTCAGATATCAGAGGGGAGAGTGGGATGTTATTGCTGCACGACCCTGTCCCTGCATTCGTGCAGAAGTAGCAAACAGTCGTTTGTAGTCGAGGAGCTTTTTTAAAATTCTGAACTCTGCTAGGCAAACTTGTACCTCCTCGCAGGAAAAGTGTTTGGCCAAAAGAGGCACCAACACGGCTAAAGAAACATCTCTTCTTCCTTTCAGCAAATCCAGACTTTGCTCGCACCACCGAAGTCCGAAGATGCTGAGAAAAGAAGCCGAAAGCTGGACAGGAGCACCAGGAGATCGGGGCGAGCCACCAACCACGATACCTGCGACAGCTGCCGGGAAGGAGGGGATCTCCTCTGCTGCGACCACTGCCCTGCTGCCTTCCACTTGCAGTGCTGGTACGTGCACTACCTGTTCAAAAATGTATAGACACTGGCTTATTCAAAGTTTCATAATGAATGCTCATGTCCAAATGTATACAGACAAGACTTGTAACGAATTAAAGGTGCATTCACTGTGTGTAACCATGTGTGTAACCATGACAGAAAAGCATAATATTGAAGTGGCCATTTTGTCAGATGTGAACACATACCACAGCATAAAGTATTAAATTCTTTCTTCTTTTAACCCATTCACCATGTGAAGCAGTGGGCAGCCAGGAACACAGTGCCCAGGGAGCATTGTGTGGGGACAGTCGCTTACTCAAGGGTACCTCAGAGGTGCTGTCCTATTTATTTCATAAATACACATGATTGCATAATACAACACTCAGCCTGTGGTAATAAGTGCTATGTGACTGCACAGTCACAGTGTAAAGTCACTGTGGGTTAGGTTTTGGGCTTGTGGTACAGTGAATGATTCAGGTAATATACAGAATTTGTGCTGAACAATTAAAGTGACTGCAGATTGTTGATCATGGGATAAATGGGCCTGGGGTTTGTACCCCCTGGAGATGATGCTTGGCATCTGGCATGGCAACCTTTAGTCTCATGCGACTTCAAATTATGGCATTCTATTAGTGATGCTTTCCTGCATGGATTATGCAGTGAATGCATCTTAAAATAGTTAGGAGTCTTGTCTGAAATACATTTGGATGTGAGTGTTAATGAACAGCAGACTTGCAGTTGAGGGGCAGAAAGTTGGCTTTGAGCTGTGGTTCATAGTATTGCATTGCATTGGTTGTCGTCGGTTGTTAAGCAAGCTCGTAAAACGTTTGAGTATATTTAATCCGTCTATTGCCAGTTTATTTGTTTTGGACTCAGATGACAGTTTAGCTAATGCTGGTAAAGACTCAAACAGGTGTTGTGCAATGGAAAAAGAGAATCAAAAGACCTTGCATTCTGATTTTATTGTAGAATGGCTTTGCTCTTAACATTGGTAGATTTTTGCCCCTAAATACTGTTTTAATGTAAACAGCAGCAAAACTTATCAATTTTAGGAGCAATTTCTTTTTCACTTTAAAGGCCTATGTCTATGGGCTTAGGATTTGGATAGCAGGATGGTATAAATAATCATTAACCATGCGCTCTGTGTGCCAGGCACCCGAAAGTTCTGGCTCTTGCGTGCATTATAGAAATACCAGACTGAGGGTATAATAGGAGGAACAAATACAGGGACTTCCGCCTGATTTGTGCTTTCTGCCATAATTAACTTATTAGAAAAAGCAACCAGGCTCTCCTCGGAAAGCCCTGAACAGACTCTCAGAGCAGCTTCTCGTCTCAGTGTTACGGCTCAAAGTGTGGTTGGGCTCCGGTGAGTTGCTGACACTAATATGAGGAATCGTCCGGCAGAGGATTCTAACATGTTTAGGTTTCACTTTGTATTTTCGTATTGTTTATCCACAGAAAACTTAAATGAATCCATGTGAGTTTAGAGTTCTCAGCGTTTAAACTACCCAGCTTGCATTGTGTCTAAGGCCCTTGGCCCAATGCCCAGATGGACTCAAAACTGCCCTAGGACTCACCTGCCTTTCATCAAGCTTGGCTCTTGGGCGTTTCATTATTCAAATATCATCTATTGATGGAACTGATGACCTTCAGACAAAAATGCTCCTCACTGATTTTGTATTGCAGAAGGTTGGGTATTAGTGCTAATTGGAGAATCAAGGCTTTTTGTTTGGGGTGGTTTAGATCCGGTGTGCCAAGCATGTTAAATGTGCAAATTGGTTGGGGATTGGTCTCTGCAATTTTTTTTCCTTTTGGGGCTGTTGGTGTCCTCAACTCAAATAGAAAGATAGTATGAAGATTAGGTTAAAGCTGAGACCTCTGATCCCTTCACACTGAGTGCTATTTTCAGAGACTGGTACTGCAAAAAAAGAAAGCTTTGGGATTTAGAGGAGTTCTGGAAACCATAGCGTTTGGCATGCCGGATATGGCCTGATGATTTTAAAACAGAGACCTCTTTCTTAGCGAGCACCCTTGGTCCTGCATACACAAAGTGGCGTATTAATTTACCCTGTAAGGATGAGAAGCCAGAGATCATTTCGTCTAAATGCACTCCATGAGCGCTCGCTGCCAGATCAAATGTAAACATGTGACATCTAAACCCAGGTTGGCTAATGTAAACTCCACTGTCTTCATTTTTCATTGCTCACTAAAGTCGGCTGGCTTTTTTGGCATTAAGTCATCTGTGGAGCCCTAAAAAGGTTTTGTTTGCCTTACAGTTTACTTCAGTTTACTATTGGATACTAGCCCCTTGGAGTTGGGGCTAGTACCTGCTGAATCTTTATACTTATAACAAGCAATTTATGAACATTGTCTTTATGTTGTGTTTTCTTTACATCTTTTTTTATTTTTATTTTTTGTCTTTACTTTTTCTTCAGTAACCCACCACTTAGCAGGGAAATGCTGCCCTCTGGGGACTGGATGTGCCATCGGTGCACAGTTCGTAAGAAGGTGAGTCTTCAGCAGGGTTTTGTTTTTTTTCTGTAAGACACCATTTAGATGGCTGGTACTTAACAAACTGTTTGCCATGTGATTATTAGAAGCGAGAGCAGAAGAAGGAACAAATCAATGGTCTCATGCTGGCTAAGCAGACCCCGTCCCCAGCAGCTGAGCTGGATTTGGGGACTCTCCGTCTGGACCCCACGGTAGCAGTGGGAGGTACAGGGCTTCGGGCAGCAGTGGCCCAGGTCCGACTCCTCGAGAGGAGGCCCAGCAGCCGGCCAGCCACCCCTACCTCTAATGCTTCTTCAACAGACACCCCCACGCTCTCGGAGCAGAACGACATGGAAGAGGACCTGCTGGATGTGGAAGACGAGGCTCAGGGTTCAGAGTCTGAGAGTGCCAGCACGCTGACCACCCTCAAGAGGCCCTTTGATCTTCTCATCGCTGCTGCCATGCAGAGGAACCCCACACAGTTCCAGCTCCCCAATGACCTCACCTGCACTACTGCACTTCCAGGTACAGCTTGCGGTACATGAAGTACCATCATCAGGGATGGACTGACATAAGTATTGACAAGGTCCTAGTAGCACTAGCAATGTTCCAAAAAATGTTATTGTCCTGAGGTTCTTTTTCTACATACAGTGCTTTGCAAAATCTTTTCACCCATGCAAATTGTTGAAAGCCATTTTCTCCATGTGTGACTGTCTCTCTGCTAGCAAAATTAAAATTAGAATGAATGCAAACAAGAATAAAGCAGTATGAAAGTATGTATGAAGATTTGTTTGGTTAAAAAAAAACGGGTGGAATTGGACCTGACTAAATTGGCGGGGAAATGCTTTAGTGACCTCACTTTTTTTATTCACAATTTTATTTTTTGCGTAGTATTGCTATCAGGAGCCCAAAATTCGATATCTTGCCCTATCTCACTGCTCTGCTCATTTTTCAATGGTGTTCCTCAGGAACCAGCAAAAAGAGAAGGAAAGAGGAGATGACGGGAAAGAACGTGAAGCGTCCGCAGCACGAGCTGGACCACTACGGGCTGGTCCCACTGCCAGTAAAAGTGTGTTACACCTGTAACAGGTACTCTTCGCCTTTTCTTTTAGAATAGCAATTATTTATAACAATATCTGTTCCCATTTTCAAAAAGATTCTTTGGGCAATGCCTTCTTTTGATGACCTTTTGAAAAGTTCCTCCATATTCTTATTTGTGGAGAGCAGTCTCAAGAGCAGTCCACAAACAAGATAGAATGGATAAAGTAGTAGTAATAAATGCACAGAGAACAAGCCAAGCATAGGGTGAAAATGTACTGTGACTGAAGCCTTTAGAGTCCACTAAAAGCCATTAGATGACTATGGTTGGCCTTGCCTACAGGAGTTAGCTTGACCCCTGACTGAATAAAAATGCATCTTCAAAAAAATCTTGGATTTTTCTGCATTATTGATTTTGATATGCTAGTAGTCATGCCACTGAGAAACCTCTTCTCAACATGAGTTTTGAATGGAGAAGAATATTTTGAATTATTTTAGATTTTCAGAGTAATGCATCATTTGGTGTCTCTTGCACTTGTTTTGTTGTAGGAGCTGCAGACTGGCTCCGTTGATCCAGTGTGATTATTGCCCCCTTTTGTTCCACATGGACTGTCTGGACCCACCGCTCACTGCCATGCCCACAGGCAGGTGGATGTGTCCCAATCACATCGAGCACCTGGTGGTGAGCAGTTCCCCTTGTTTTCTTTTGTCTAGAAGTGCCTTTTTGGTATGAATTTTGCTTGAAATAATTTTTCCTATCTTGTAAATTACAGCTGAACCAGAGAAGCCTCACACTGAGCAATCGCTGCCAGCTGTTTGACCAGTTTCAAGACCGTATATCCCAGCATGCTGTCAAATTAGACTTTTTGCAGCGAATACACCGCCAGCACCCACCTACACGACGAGCAGCCCACACACATATGAAGAAATCCCTGAAGGTCAGACCTCACTCGATGAACATGAACCTATGTGAAAAGTCAAGTAACCTTGTTTGATTTCCAGTTTTGTTACTCTTAACTGAAGAGTGACTTTGTGTTGCCCATAGGTCCCAGATGCCATTAAGTCGCAGTACCAGAACCCACCTATAATGATGGCCCCTGCTGGAATCCGGGAAGGTGAACTGATCTGCTCAGGTGTTCCGGAACTCTCAGCGCCCCAGCACTTCACCAGCCATGATGAGCAACAGCAGGTATGGATCATCTCCCTCTCTAAAATCATGCAGTACATTGGTTCCATCCTCTGCCTTGAGCAAATTAGTGTTTTCTTTGTTCTAACACCGAATTCAGTTCAGTTAATTAACTGATTAGTGGGATTAGGTCTGTCAAATCAGAATGTTGCTAATGTATTAGTCAAAGTAATTTTGTACTATTTCTGTCGGTCTGTTCATCATGAGGTTTGTAAAGGTCAGCTGTGAAAACATAAAAATGGAAATGTGTATCAAATGTAATTTGACTTGCAAATCTAATTTTCATTTTAAGTTTGGATAGAAAATAAGTCTTAAGTAATACAATGGGACAAGTAAACCCGGTGTTGACTTTGTTGGTTTGCGTTTGACTTTGCTTTCTGTACACTCCAAACAGTGGCTCAGGGACGTGATCTCACTCCAGTGTAGCATCATGAGGCATTTGTCTGCCAAGCAGACGTCCTCCTCACTGTGGGACTCGGCACAGACAGAAAATATGGACGTGAAACTGAGCGCAGTAGCGGACTCGGACACTCTGCGTTCTTCCTGCAGCATGGACACAGGGGCCTCTGGCAAACTGCCGGACACCCGCAGCCTTAACTCCACAGGAGCTGGTAAGGAGCACGGGGCTTGTGGCTCCTGCACAGATGGGCCCTGTCAGAACTGTGGAACTTCCAATGGTCCTATAGACAGGCTCGCTCAAGCCAATGGCAGGCAAGTCTGTTCAAGGGTCA
This sequence comes from Brachypetersius gabonensis, assembly GCA_037577145.1. Taxonomy (NCBI): domain Eukaryota; kingdom Metazoa; phylum Chordata; class Actinopteri; order Characiformes; family Alestidae; genus Brachypetersius; species Brachypetersius gabonensis. Next base: position 14,434,826 of record JBBJLR010000037.1, read on the forward strand.
GAGAGGGTGACCTCCAGCATAGGCCAATTAAACCCACCGGCCCTGAAGCACCTCACACTCCCCCCGCCCCTTCACCGGCAGCCCCAGACCTGTCCAACCACGCTGGTCCAGTGCTCGTTAAGACTGAAGATCCCAGTTTAAAGTCCTGTGCTGGTACAGAGCCTCTGTCCTCTGTTAAATCTGAGCCTAGCCCCCCTCCCTCACATGCTCAAAGGACTTCCCCGAGCTTGCAGGGGGGCCAGGTCACTATGCTGGCAAAACGATTACCATCCTCCCGTGCTTCTGGGACACAAGCCATCACGCTGACCCAGGTCGTCCCAGACACCGGCGCTGGATGCCAGGTCTCTTCTACACCCTCTTCTGGTAAGTTTGGGTACTGCATTAAAGAATCATTTTATTTACCTTGTGGTAAATGTTAAGAAAAATAATTGTCTTCCTCAGGTGGAAAGCGTGGCGAAGATGGTTCAGAGCTTTTAAATTTGGGAGATCTGTCCAGCTGCCTGAAGAATATGATAAAGGGGAATGGAGGTGAGTTTGTTTTAGACAGTAATTTATTCTGCTATAATTAAGCATGTAAAAAATGCTAAAGTTTGCACAAACATTTTGTAAATGTAACTAAATTCTGACCAAACATAAATTAAGTTTACCCCAGCAAGTTTGTTTTTCTAAGTGGTTTCTCCAGTCACATTGTAATATTTTTGAAATAATTCACAATTATACCACTGTAATCAGACAGGATTTGACAATGTTCTGATATGTTGAATGTTTGAATAGGCCAGAGATTTACACCGATGGCATGTCCTAGCTCTCTTTCTGTCAGCTACTATTCACCTGGAATAAATATTGTGCTTCTCCTACAGAGATTGAGATGAATGCATTAGACGAGAGGTTCATCAAGCTCCTGGCATGGCAGCGGATCCAGCAGCTGTTTGAACCAAAAGCACTTTCTCCACACAGCAGTGGTTTATCTCCTACCACCACCTCCATCTCACAGGAGAGCCGACACACTGAAGGTTTGTTTTCTTTTTCTTATTTTAGCAACCATGAACCGTTCAATTTAGTTTAGAAGTAGTTATGAATTGGTAACTCAACACACCTTTCCTTTCTTGCAGCACAAAATAAGGACGTCCGGGCAAGAGCTACATTTTATCCTCTTTCTGGGAAAGGAGCAGCAGTCAGCATGTGCTACAGAAGCCTTTACATTGGAACTGGTGCATAACACTCTCTTGCTTAATCTGCTTTTCCTTGTTTTGTTTGGTTCATTCAACCAGACGATTTCTGCCATTTTCTTTGTAGGTGCTGACATGGATGTGTGCCTTACAAATTACGGCCATTGCAATTATGTGTCAGGCAAACATGCATGCATCTTTTACGATGAGGTAAGTGGCTGTAAACATCTCATCTGCATGTTTAGGACACACATGGACATTTAGTTACTGCTATTCCATGCTTTACAGAATACAAAGCAGTACGAATTACTTAACTACAGTGAGCATGGGACAACGGTGGACAACGTGCTGTACTCTTGTGACTTCTCTGAGAAGACGGGGCCCAGCCCATCTAGCAGTCTCGTGTCTAAAGTGCAGAACATCATCCGTAAGTACAGAGTGCTTCTCAACCATCGTGTGTGAGTGAGAGTATGAGAAACATGGTATACATTTAACAAAAAAACAATTTATCCAATGCTACAAAAACACTACCAAATATTGCCAACTGCATTACTGTACTCAGAACTATGGTGGAATAACCCTGACTATGTTCCTTTTCAGGCCGATGTAAGAAGAGGAAGCAAGAGGAGGAAGGGGGCACGCAGGCAGGCATCCTGCCTGAGGGTGGTGTTATGCGCAGCCAGGCCGAGGAGTCCCCTCTTACTCCCTGCGGCTGCAAGGCCAGCGGCTCCAGCCTGATTGGGGGCAGTGGCGCTGGCTGGGAGGGCACAGCGCTCCTGCACCACGGCAGCTACATCAAGCTGGGATGCTTGCAGTTTGTCTTCAGTATCACGGAGTTCGCCAGCAAGCAGCCCAAAGAGGAAGATACCGCTATCGGCTGTGGCTCGGCTCCCAACCCCAGCCAGCAGGGGGAGCTGCTGGCCAAGCCCACTCCCCAGATCCACCAAGTGCCAGTGCTGCACCACAACCCTGTTCCGTAGCCCCTAGATCGGCACCATCCGCAACTTTAAACCAGCCTCCGAGCTCGGACTTGTACAAAATATACACTTCTTTTGTAATTATTTAATTGTTCATACATTTGCATGAGGTGAAGTTTTTTTTGTTTGTTTGTTTCTTTCCCTCTCTTTCAGAGGCTTTGATTTTGTGGGCAAGCTGCACATAGAAACTTTTTGTGTGTGTAAATGCAAAATGTTGAACTTGCATTTTTAAAAGGGATTGGGCGTCCTTGATATTCTCAGAACCAATGAGCAGGCGAGAAGTTTCCACTTGTAAAGAAACGAGAACATGTTCTATTTTGTGCCAGTAACAATAGTTTTTATATAAACATCCTTTTTTTTCATAAAACGGAAGGTTTTATTTACTCATTTTTATTTAATGTACTGTATTTGGAAGTATAGTAATGTTCTGGTGTTCCATTTCGCTACCTTCACAGTAGCCTCTCTGTATTCAGATGCGTGCTCATACATCTGAATATGCTTACACGTTGTATATGTCTGTGTACCCGTATCCATGTATGTGTGAATATGAAAAATATCCACACACAAATCTACATGAAAGGAATCCACTGTTCAAAAAGAAAAGTGTTGAGGGAAGCACTGGATCCCATGTACAGACACCATTCTGGCTTTTATATTTGTACAGTGCTTCATTCAGTTGATGTTCTGTAGCTATGAAAGTGTTAAGTCCCTCTCCTCCCCCCTTCAAAACTGTAGTCATTCTGTATATGTCTGTTTCAAAGAGATTTTCATCAGAACAGTTTCATGTACTCTGTAATTACAATTTTGACCAGTTTCTTGTCTGTCAAACTATGTAAATATCTAAAGATTTTAAATAACATGCTTTAGAAACATTTTGGCCCGTGGCATTATTTTATTTAACTCTTAATGAGCATTCATTGGTGGACTTGGAACAAAGGGCATCTTTTGCTCATAGCAGTGTTTGTGCTGCGCTATCAATAAAATCACGTGGTGGGAGGAGGGCGAGGGTGCGCTCAAGGTTCGCTCTGTAGTTCTACAGCTGGAACACCAGACTGCAGAAGAGAGGAGATCTCCAACAGAGCTATAATGCTGAACTTTCTGATTGTCTGTGGAGCTCTGCTCGGCTTTTATGTCTTTCTGCGTTTGACGGTGTTGAAATATCCGAGATGTAAAAGTTCAGTGAAGCTTCACGGAAAGACGGTGGTCGTGACCGGTGAGTTCAGGCGAGACTGTTATTCATCTGATCCAAGCAGATCGTCCGTTACGTAACACGTGGGTTAGAACCACAGAGTCAAGTGATGGCCCACTTCGGTAAAATCCATTAAAGAAGTAAAGCGGCTGCGGTTCTGGTGGTGTTTCGGGTGGAACGTTACAGCTTAGCTCGGGTTTTGTTCTCTGTCCAGGTTCAAACGCTGGAATCGGGAAAGCCACGGCGATGGATCTCGCCAAACGAGGAGCGAGAGTAATACTCGCCTGCAGAGACCAGCAGAGAGCTGAGGCTGCTGTCAATGACATTAAGAGGGTACATCATCTAAAGATGCAGTTTTAATCATGTTCAGTAAAGACACACGCTGTGTTTACAGCCGTGTTCCTGCTCTGGGAGCTTACAGCGCATGCGCAATCATATCTGCGTGAGATCTGACGTTACTGGGCGCTCCCAAGCGAGAAAATAAACAGACTACATAATGTGAACTAAAGTATTGGGACACCTGACCATTGCACAAACAGGGACCTGAATTAGAATGAGAGAAAATTGCTTGTTTAATGACTGCAAAGACACACAGAGACAAAAACAATATAACAAAAATAAAATAAAAAAATATGTAGAAAAAACTTATGAAAATACACTATGCCGTATAAGGAAATGCTGGGTATAAATACTATATGCAAGTAACAGGTGAGCGAAATCATGGTAGTTTTGAGTACGTTATTGCACACAATAGAGCTCAGAAGTAACATTAAGAAATAAAGTAATACATTTGACCTAAGTAATGATCGTGCACACGTAAGACTATTGCACGTAATGAGGTTATTCGACGCCTATTTAGAAAACGTCACATGATATTGCCCATGGTAAGATATTGCGCATATTGATAATGGTTTAACACCCGATAAGAACATTGCGCAATATTGCATATGGTTCAGCCTGATCTCACCTCTTTTCGATACCATTTAGTCTAATAATGAGTAATTAAAAATAATTTAAAAAAACGTCTTACCATCAGACACTTTTTAAACGTTCAATTGTTTCAATATTTTAAATGAGAATCTTTTTTCTAAAAGCAAGCACAATCAGGACCCAGTGGTGATGCGTTCACTATCAATCTGAATATTCCTGCCAAAAAGGAAAATCAATAATAAATGCTAATAATAAATCTTAAGCTCACTTCACACAAAGACAGCTTTGTTTTCTGCTTAATAGCAACAGCCAGAAGTCTAAAAACAAACAAACAAACAAACTTTTACACATTTCTTTGCATGTTTTAGTTTTACCCAGTGTGGAAGTAATTTGACTAAGTTCTATTGGGAGGCATCTGAGACACACCATGAAGTTTTTTTTTCCCAAAATGAATGAATGCATTTTAGGTAATCAGCAGAAATTGAGTTGTGCAGTTTTCTGCTTGTTTAAACATTTTATTGGGGTTTAAATTGCTTTCTGTCAGTATTGGCCCTTTATTTCATACACATTTGATTACAACACTATATTTGAACTAAACGAGTTTTGCAGCTCAGGCTTTAGTGCGTTTGAACAACTCCCTCATGGCTTATCTCTTGTACTGATAATAATAAACAGAGATTTGAAAGTAGTGATCATCGGATTCTCCTTCACACAGGAAAGTGGAAACAGTGAGGTTCTGTATATGCGTTTGGACCTTGCCAGTCTTCAGTCTGTGCAATCGTTTGCTGAGAGCTTTCTCAAGACAGAGCCCAGGTTGGACATACTTATCAACAATGCTGGTGATTTCTCCTTCCTGTGATCTCCACAGTAATATCTTGGGTTAATTTAATTCATTTCTACATGTTTACTTCATAGCAGGTTTTAATACACTTTTTTGTCTGAATTTAGGGCTTGTGATAAGCGGCAAGACCAAGGACGGCTTAGGAATGATCTTTGGTGTCAATCATATCGGACACTTTCTGTTAACCATCCTGTTGCTGGATCGACTGAAGGAGTGCGGACCCAGCAGAGTAGTCAATGTATCCTCAAATGCCTATACGTATGGGAAAATTGACTTTGACTACATCAACACTCACAAAGATCTTGGCCAGGGAGATTCCTCGCTTTGCCTGCTCAAGTTATATTTCAGCAGTAAACTCTGCAATATTCTTTTCACCCATGAGCTGGCCAAGAAACTGGAGGGCACCAGTGTCACCTGCTACAGCGCCCACCCAGGTCTGTGTCCTGCAGGCATCCTCTCTAATGTCTCATCTCATGGTGTCTTGAGCCAGCCCTCATTTCTGTATATTTTGCTTTGAATCACAAACTGGTGCATAAATTCTATTTTATGTCAAACTATCATGTTTGGCATTATTGAGTAGATTAAATAAAATACATTGGAACAAATGCAACAAGCTGCAAAGTAACGAGACTGAACTGAAAACGAGAGCTAAAAGCTTTGAAAGTCCTTCAGGAAGCCTGGAGAACTATTAAGACTTTAGTTGTCAAAAGTAATAAGTCATTCATAACACCAGGCAATAAAAAATAGTTTCATTACATTTAGTTTCTTATACAATCTCAGCATCCTGATTTTGTTGGTAATGTTTATTTTCATGTAGCTTTGAGTGTTTTGTTAGATACATCGTTTTAGAAACAACAAAACTCAGCGGCTCGGCTGATGGTCTTGTGTTATACTTATAACTTTTTGCATATTAATATGTTGTTTGTTTGTTGGAGATGTAGAGAACAGGATGGCCAACTGTCACGCATTGAGCGTGAGACACACGCATCAGTGAGACGAATATTAAAATAATAGTAGTATTACAACAACATTATAATGAAAAATATACAGAGAATTTAGTTTCTCTCTAGAACCATTGAAGGAAGGAAAGAATGGATGTGATTTTTTGAATCAGCAAAACTTGACTAATAACATCAAAAATTGCAATGAAACAGACCTTTCATAACAATGTGTCACTCAGTGTAATGATTTGTTGTAGAGAAATTTACCAGCTCAGGCTTCTTTGTGGTGGTGATTGGAACCAGGGGACCCGGTGTCCAACACAAACATGGACGTTTATTAACAACCCCACCAGTGAATCTTTATATGTAATGTTTATAATACTGCAATATCTGATGAAGTATGATTTTTGTATCATTTTGCCTTAAAACACTGGTTGTATATTTTTATACAAAATCTACTAAAACAATGTATAGGCATCATATTCAGATTTTACATAATTAAGTTGCTTAGAGACACAAATAAACTTCAGACGCTTGGCTTCCTATTACCGCTGGGACTTGGCACGTTTCTCTAGAACATTTCACATGAAACCACTCTGAATGACTCAGTTTCCATCTCAGTCATTCATACATGCAGACAAAATGGGCGGAATAAAAAATTCCCTTTTAAAGGCTTGCTATTACTCAATTTTCAGTGGCGTATTCTAGAATAGATGAAAGGCTCTGCAGGGTTGTTATTGTTCACTAAAGCTCATTTTTAATCGTTTGGCCTTTATGTGATGACTAAGCTTGAGATGAATCAAAAATAGTACATTTCTAACTAATATAGTCAATAGTGACGGCCTTTAATCTAACACATATCAGTGTTAGATTAGAGGCTGTCACTTTAATCTAACACTGACACAAACACGTATCAGTCATCAGTTCTGTAAAGAACAGGTGTACTGTATTGTTTAAGGTTAATATACTACATGGATGCATTTTACTACTTTCTCGTGTGATTTGTATTTTGCTGGGAAACGCTTGTTAAACTTGTTTTGAAGTTAAGTCTTGTCGTGATTTGTATGATTTAATTTAAACTTGCAACACCTCATCTTCTGTTTAATCTCTTCTCAGGACCCATCAGAACAGAGATAATCCGCCGTTCCAGCGTGTCGTGGAGGATATTCATGTGGGTTTACATGGCACTGTTCTTTCTGGATCCTGACTCGGGAGCTCAGACTAGTCTCCACTGCGCTCTCCAAGAGGGGATCGAGCACCTGAGTGGACGCTACTTCTCCAAATGTGCCATGGAGGACGTGACCGCTCAGGCCAAAGACGACGCAGTCGCCAAGAAGCTGTGGGAAGTGAGCGAACGACTGTGCGGCCTTGCTTGACCTCACGCTGGAAAAGGTTCTTCCTCAATCTGTGTCCACAAAATTGGAAGCCTGGTGTTGTCCAAAGTATCTTGGTATGCTGACGCATCAATATTACCCATCGCTGGAAGTAAGGGGCCTAGCCCAAACCCTGAAAAACTAGTGTCCCAATACTTTTGACCATAGAATATAAGTCTATGTATAAGTATCCATGTGTCTGTGTGAATATGGAAAATATCCACACACCAAAACCTACCTGAAAGAAATTGAAAATGGTGTTGACTGAAGCACTGGATTCCATGTACAGCCTGGCTTTTATGTTTGTACAGTGCTTCCTTCGACTTATGTACACCCTGTGATACATATTTTTGTAATGCTTGAATTTTCTGTGTATAAGATTTAGATGGTTTATTATTTTGTATTGATTTATACACTTTGTGTATGTATAAACAAGTGTGTGTGTATATATGTGTACACACACACACAAACACATATGTACACATAATACTTATGCATTTAACACTTATCTTTATATAAATATACATTACATAGTCATACTGTAGATGGTATATTATTGTATATTATATTGCTCATGATATAGTTTATTATGTCTTTACATATTGTTGTTGTTTTATACTGTTGTGCTTGAGGGACACCATCGACCGGATTCCTTGTATGCGTTCGCTCACACACTTCTAAATCTTTCAAAACTGTAGTTATGTGTATATCTGTGTCAAAAACATTTTCATCAGAACAGTTTTATTTACCTTGTATTTTATACCTTGTATTTTTAAGATTTTAAATAACATGCTTTAGAAACACCTTCTCCTGTGGCATTATTTTTAACTTTGTCATTCAGACTATTCACCAAGGAGTGCACAGCTGAACAATACTGCATTTCTCTAGGCTCAATATAAAAACGTGCATGTAGGACAACAGGCAAACAATAAAAATGACTTTCAGACAAACTAAAACAAAACAGTGGATGCATTACTGCACGACGCAACACGAAATGTAAACCTGACACTGGTGAATAGAGAAAGCATTCAAGTGATGATAAACCTTAAATTACTGCACAAAAATCGTTTTTTTCAGAAGGTATGAGTTCTGAATGTGTGTTCAGAAGTTCAACAAAGTCGCTAGGTCAGCATGTTGTCTACTGTTAGGGGTTGAAGAGTCTGGTGGCTTATGAAGATGCTCCTGCTGAGTCTGGCAGTCTTGCACTGCATTCTGTAGAAGGCTAATTGTTCCGCGGGCATTGTGGGTGGGTTTCTGACTATCTTGGGGGCTTTGCTATAGCAGAATGGCAGGAGTAGATCTCAAATTAACGAGAAAGCCGTCCTCATCACTCTCCGGAGGGACTTATGGTCCAAAGTAGTGAAGTTACTGGGACAGGCTGTGATGTCTGGTGTCCATGTCAGGTCAACAGTGATGAGCACACCCAGGAACCTGGTGCATCTCACTGACTCCACAGCATGGATTACAGGTGGAGTATGATGGTCTTGAGGTACAGAGGTATGACAACATGGTTCAGGGGGTGTTCATAGTAGTGTTGTCACGGTACCAAAATTTCAGTATTCGGTACCAATACCAGTGAAAATCCACGGTTCTTGGTACCAATTTCAGTACCAAAGCAAAACACAAAAACATGAACAACAAGCTATTCTTATTAATAACAAACAATAAGTAAACAAACATGACTGAATAACACACTCTTCTTATTTAGAAACGTTTGTATAGTGCCGGTACTTAATGTTCACTCACTGTAACTTGATGTGAGATAACATATGAAGTCTGTAAATGAATGGTATCTTATTGTAAAGCCTTACCAAACTATACAGGACTATATTTGACTGGACCTTTATTTAATCAAACTGCGCAAACCATATTTCATAATCAAACCATATTTCATAATCTAGAACGGCTTTTCTAATGGGCCGCTTTTAAAGATACAAACATTAACCATTCATTTGTTCTCTAACACACATACTTTGACTACACAGGTCATTTAAAAGCCTCGGGTGTGTAAAAATAGTACGCTATTATGTCCTGTTTTAAACGCCATAGGAGTATTAAATATAAGAAACTTTATAGTTAATAAAGAAACTTTATTCTGATACTCGCGTTAGCATTAGCCGCGCTTATTCTAATGATTAACTAAGCAAATTGCAATGTTTATATCAATCCGACATTTAAATTAATGTAGGGTATATACTTCAGAAAACCAGGTACCGAAACATTTAAATTTTTTAGTACCGACTTGGTACCGAAGTACCGGGTCTTTTGACAACACTAGTTCATAGACAGGGATTGGTGGATTCAGGGCAAGGGACGACCTGTCTTTTGCTCTGTAAGGTGATGTTGATGCTGTGGGGAGTCTGGCTGTTATGTGGTCCTTGACCCACTTCATTTTGATGGGAGTGAGTGCTTTAAGGCAGTAGTCACTGATCCTGATGAGTTCTTCGGCAGATGTATTTTAGTGGTCTTGAAGTATGGATGTATGACGACTTGGTTCAGAAGGTGTTCATAGGTGGGGTCTGGTGGATTGGGGACAAAGGGCATCCCGTCTTTTGCTTTATAAGGTGATGTTGACGCTGCTTTATCAGCTTATGAAATGGCGTGGTGGGAGGAGGGCGTGGGTGTGCTCACATTTTGCTCTATTCTTCTACTGGAGAAACACTAAACTGCAGCAGACAGAAGATCTGCAACAGAGCTATAATGCTGAACTTTCTGATCGTCTGTGGAGCTCTGCTCGGCTTTTATGTCATCCTGTGCTTAACTGTGTTGAAAATGCCGAGATGTAAAAGTTCAGTGAAGCTTCACGGAAAGACGGTGGTCGTGACTGGTGAGTTCAGGCGTGTTCTTCATCTTCAAAGCAGATCGTGCGTTACATAATGCGTGGATTTAGAACCACGGGGTCGAGTGATGGCCCATGTCGGTATAATCCATTCAAGGAAATAAAGGGTTCTGGTGGTGTTTCGGATGCAAAGTTGCAGATTAACTCGGATCTTGTTATCTGTCCAGGATCAAACACGGGCATCGGGAAAGCCACGGCGATGGATCTCGCCAAACGAGGAGCGAGAGTAATACTCGCCTGCAGAGACCAGCAGAGAGCTGAGGCTGCTGTCTGTGACATTAAGAGGGTACACGATGTTTTTAACGATGTTCTTAACGATGTTCAGTAAAGACGCGCGCTGTGTTTACAGCCTGAGCTTACAGCGCACGCGCACTCATATCGGGGTCGATCGGACCCTAGAGGGCGCTACCGAGCGAGCAAAAACGGAGTACCTTTATATGGCGCTTTTGTGCAAAATTGCGTGTCATATTTTTAAAGTTTCTGACTTATTTATTTTCACAGTGCTGAGGTTCAATAACCCAAAACTGTAGAAAATCGAAAAAATATTATTCTCTGAGGCATTTCAAGCTTCTATTATTGTGTTTAATGAAAAAATTTGTAGAACTTAAATGTTCTCAAAAGTAATAAAATGTGTAAAATTACCATTTATAAGTAAACACACCACAGCACAAAATTGCTCTCTGCATTTAACCCATTCACCAAGTGCAACAAGTGGCAACGCAGCGCCTGGGGAGCACCTTAGTGGTGCATCTAGCAGTCAAGGGATTTGAACCAACCTTCTGATTGCAGGGGCAACACCCTAACTACTAGGCTGCCTGCTGCCCTTACGTATTTTAGGTATTTTGTAGAAATCGAGTAGTGTTGTTTTCTGCTTGTTGAAAAATTTAACTGAGGATGAATATTTAGATATTTGGACTAAATTACTTTTACAGTGTAAGCCTCCTGTAGTGATAACAACGAGATGTTAAAAGTAATGACAGTCTGGCTTCTCCTTCACACAGGAAAGTGGAAACAATGAGGTTCTGTATATGCATTTGGACCTTGCCAGTCTCCAGTCTGTGCGATCGTTTGCTGAGAACTTTCTCAAGACAGAGCCCAGGTTGGACATACTTATCAACAACGCTGGTGATTGCTCATTTTTGTGATCTTCACAATAATATCTCGGTTTAATATAATACATTCCTACATGTTTGTTTCATAGCAGATTTAATCCTTTTTTTCTAAAGGAATTGTGGTGAGGGGCAAGACCAAGGATGGCTTTGGAATGATCTTTGGTGTCAATCATATCGGACACTTTCTGCTGACCATTCTGTTGCTGGACCGACTGAAGGAGTGTGGACCCAGCAGAGTGGTCAACGTATCTTCTGATGCTCATATGTTTGGGACAATTGACTTTGACTGCATTAACGCCCACAAAGATCTTGGCCAGGGGGATTCTGATTTCCATGTGTTCAGGTTATATTCCGACAGTAAACTCTGCAATGTTCTTTTCACACATGAGCTGGCCAAGAAACTGGAGGGCACCAAGGTCACCTGCTACAGTCTTCACCCAGGTCACTCATGCAGCCTCTCTAACAGCTCGTCTCACGCTTTACAGACATGCTCATTACATTTTACATTTAACTTTACACTCAGCTTTGCAGGCAAATGTTCCAATTCTTAAGGAAATCTGGTTCCTAGGTATGTTTTAGTTTGGTACCATTATGCCTTTAAACAGCCTGCATGTACACTTCTGCTACAAAATGCTTTTTAAAATAAGACCTACTGAAAAACAATGTATTAGGCACTATATCTATATTTCACATCGTAACTGCCTTAGAGTCATGAAACACTTTAGTGCCACCAGCTGTGGTTAATATCCTGCATTTGTGTGCACTTTCCTGTTGCCTCATGCCACATTTGCTTAGAAATCCTTGCTACAACATTGATATTGTAATTGTTCATGTCATGATTTGCAAAGATAGCATTTGTGGAGAAATGTATATAAAACAAATGAAACAAATGCAAGTAAGTTGCAATGTCTCATCCATGTCCTCTGTTTGGTCTCTTTAAAGGCGGCATCAGAACAGAGATCAGCCGCTATTCCGGCCTGTTCTGGAAGTTAGTAATGGCACCGATCTTTGCACTGTTCTTTCTGGACGTGGAGTCAGGAGCCCAGACTAGCCTCCACTGCACTCTCCAAGAGGGGATCGAGCACCTGAGTGGACGCTACTTCTCCAAATGTGCCGTGAGGAACGTGAAAGCCAAGGCCAAAGACGACGCAGTCGCCAAGAAGCTGTGGGAAGTGAGCGAACGGCTGTGCGGCCTTGCTTGACCTCACGCTGGATTTATTGATGTCTGTTTTGATAGCATTCTAACTGCATTCGATTTCTTTACTGTTGTTGTCTTCTGATTTTGAGGCTGCGTGGTGAGTTAAAGCACACACAGCCCGAGGAGGAAAGGTGGTGCGCTGTGGGGTGATGTACACAATAGCTTCCAGACAAATAGAGAAACCCTCACCAGTCCACATGTGACACCTTGTGTGTTCTCAAATGCTTGTAGTCAATTCTAACAAAGCTCCACCCCACCCTGGGTGTGAATGTGCCTTTTCTCATTGCTTGTTTAAAGACTGATGACTTATTGACCTCCATTTCAATCATTAGCATAGTTAAGACTGTGAAAAGTGCATTATTACACTAAATTAAAATTATTTATGTAAAAATCCAGAGTTTTGTCTTCTCTTATTTTTGGTGGTGGTATCATCCCCAACTGAAACTGTCACAGGACCAAATTCCTACAAAAAACAAGCACCTGTTGACATTGTTTGGAGAGGTTTGAGATAATGTTTTGGCCTGTAATTTTGTTTTTAACACATGTGGGTGTAGAAAAAAACAGTAGCCCCCGAAAAGTTCTGTTTTCAGTTTTACCACTACCTCTATAGCTTGGATAGTGAATAAAATGACAGAAATTTAAATTCAAAAATGAGAAAAATTTACATCAGTTGGAAAATTAAGGGCACCTCTTCTGTTTCATCAAACATTTATGATCATTATAAATATGAAACTGAGCAAAAGATAAAGATACCACAAAAACATAACACTGCTGTTTATTGGCCCAGACATACCCAATCAACCCAAGTACAAAAACCAATCAGTAACTTGTTTGGGCCTAAAAGTTTGTGTTTTTGCAGGGCCTTAGAAAAACTGTACCCGAAGAAAACCTTTTTCAACACCACTATATTACCATTACAAACAACAACCATAAAAACTTAGGACTGAAGACGTGTGTCGGTTTACTGGTGGTCTGGGTGGGGTTAATAAAATGGCCATATCTATGTGTAGACAATAGCTGTGTCCCAAACCACACCATGATAAAAACTACGCCACTGAATGAATTTCTAAAGAATAAATCCAGTTTGAATGCCGTTTGGGACACAGCCAGTGGGACCCCAGCCTGGTTGTTTAAAAATAATCTGATCGGATTTTGCATATTTGTTCAAAACTAAAGAGCAATTATCATGTAATCCAATCTTTTCAAATCTGGATCAAGCCCTCAGTTTGCACTGTTTAAAACTTTTTAATAGGATTTGGATAACTTTGATCCAAACATTCAGGATTATTCTGACCACAGACGCAGGGTAGATTTCAGAAACAAAATGTAATTTAACCTTATATTGGTCAAAAAACAATACATTTGTTTATTTATATGTATGATTTTTTATCCATTGTAGTGCCCTGATAAAGATAATGTAGAAATTAAATTATTACACATCAGCACAGTGAGGGAAAAATGGATTTTGTCTGCCTAAAATAAACCTCCAAATAGCTGTCAGAATCAAAAATAATTCAATTTAACTTTCATTTGACACTTTACACTAATTACAATGACAAAACAGAAACAGTTTCCAACAATGGCATCAGTTACTGCATGCCCAGTTAGAGGTTGAGGTGCATCATAAAGGTCAGTTTACTTTGTAGCAATATTGTGCAGAGCAATACAGACAAGTATGGTTCTACTTGCAAGGCATACAAAGCGCCTTTTCAGAACTCAATTTAAATTGATGTCACCTGGTTGGTTTGTTGGTTTGAAGCTTTCTGCACAGAGCGCTTTTCCTCTGGATACACGCAACACGTACAGACCCTGGCCCCTTCCCGACACAGTTTGAGACCATCAAGTGAATAGCACCCACAAGTTGTGTGTTTATACTGTGCCTCTCCTTTCTGTTGTTGTACTCCCACTCTCTATGCTTGTGTATACACATGAATGCAGTTGATGGTGTTGGGTCTATTGCCCAAAAGTAAGAACTTGCACTTGTTCTGGGAAATCTCGCCATCCCTTCGAATGGCACTGAATGAATGACCAAAGTTTAGTGAAGACACAGCTTTCACTAAAGTGCTCACAGCTGATTTGTCTACATCTATACGGTCACCAACAACTTGGCTGAAAGCCCCAAATACATAGAAGCACAGAGAAACGAAGAAGTGTTCTTCCACAGACTCCAGGTTCTGCATTGTCGTTTTAGCCTGACAAGGTCTACAGTGTCCTTAAAATCAACGTTCCCAAACCGAAACCATGCATGAAATTCTTCAGTGATGTGATGCTCTAGTGGGTTTGTATGCTCAACATACTCCCTTTGACTGTATTCTCTCCGGCCAAACCGATCGTGGCGAAGGACTAGGTCAGTGGTCATCTGTATTCCTCTGAGGAAACCTGAATAAGACAACCATGTGATTGGTTCCACGCATCAATTAGCTAATGCGCTTCAGCTTGTTAAATCACTCATGCTTCTGACCTATAAACAGTCTTCACCACCCAACAAGGGGAACCATGCACTGCTGGAGGGTGTTAATGCCTCAATAAACAAATCAGGTCAAGTAGGTTTTTTGTCATTTCAACCATAACCACAATACACCTGTGAAGCAAAACAACATTCCTCCAGGATTACGGTGCAACACAAGACTACATTAGTGCAGGGTAGAGGTACACAGAGTGGAAAAAGAGCAAAGAGAAGGGAATTGCAAGGAAAACACAAGAGCAGCAATACAATATTACAGGACAAGACAACACACAGTGCAGTCGACCAAAGTAAATACAATACAAGTTTGAATGAATACAGTATTACAGATACTGTATTCTTGCAGCAGTTAAGTGTCCAAACAAATGCAAATTCATAGCAGGAACATGTAGATAATTGTGAAAACAATAGCAGCAGAGTTATAGAGAATGTGCAGTAGATAATAAATAAAGGGTATTTACAGTGGCTGTTGGGGTGTGAGATGTTCAGCGTGTAGGTATGCATTGTGACGATAGAAAGGAGGAGTTCAGTTTAGGGGTGTGCATACCAAGCCATAATGCAGCTACAGAGAATGCTCTCCATAGTCCCTCTGTAGAATTCCGTGAGAATCGAGGAGGGGGGCACGCTCACCTCAGTCTCCGCAAGAAGTAGATACACTGCTGGGCCTTTGGTGTCGAGAGTCCACATGAAGCTCATGGGTCATTAGTATGAAAAGCAGAGGCCTCAGAACACAGCCCTGATTCTGAAATAAAAAGAAGAAAATTTCTTTCAGGATCAGTTTTCTGATTCTGAATCTGACGTCCCTGTTCCCCCACCTCAAAACTGCAGTTATTATGCACATGTTTCAAAGAGATTAGAACCGTTTCTGATTACAATTTTCTTGTCAGTAAAACAATACAAATATCTAAAGATTTTAAATAACATGCTTTAGAAACATTTGGGCCTGTGGCATTATTTGCTTTAACACATCACAGGCAGGGACTGGTGAACTGAGGACAAAGGGCATCTCAGCTTTTGCTTTATACAATGCCATATCAGCGATGTTGGTGCTGCTCTAGCAATAAAATCACGTGGTGGGAGGAGGGCGAGGGTGTGCTCAAGGTTCGCTCTGTAGTTCTACAGCTGGAACACCAGACTGCAGAAGAGAGAAGATCTCCAACAGAACTATAATGCTGAACTTTCTGATTGTCTGTGGAGCTCTGTTCGGCTTTTATGTCTTTCTGCGTTTGACGGTGTTGAAACGCTGGAATCGGGAAAGCCACGGCGATGGATCTCGCCAAACGAGGAGCGAGAGTAATACTCGCCTGCAGAGACCAGCAGAGAGCTGAGGCTGCTGTCAATGACATTAAGAGGGTATATCATCTAATGATGCAGTTTTTAATGATGTTCACACATCATGTGTTTACAGCCCTGCTGCTTCATAAGGAGCTTTTGTGCCGAATGGCCATTTGTAAATTATTCTTTTTCAAACAGATAAATGTACTGAACACAGAGCAGCATCAAATATTTAATCACTGCTGTCATAATTTAAATGCTATTAGCTCCTCATAAACTGACTCGGATCTTGCCTCTCTGATACTGACATTTTTTTTACATAATTTATTAAATTTTTTAACAAACACAACATGCTTAAAGCCACCACCATCATTCCTGTCCCATAGAAGTCTTTGGTGTCCTGTCTCAGTGATTACGGCCCCATCACACTCACACCCATCATGAGGCACATAAAATCACAGCTGGCCCAACTCTGAACCTCCTGAGGCTTGAATAAGTGACAATTTTGTCATATATGATAACACCACAGCACACAGTGTGAACAGCACAAAATTCTTCCTCTGCATTTAACCCCTTCACCAAGGGAAGCAGCAGGCAGCCAGGAACACAGCGCCTGGGGATGTACTTTGCTAAAGGGTGCAACTCCCTAACCACTAGGCCACCAGTATCCCAACCACTGATGCCATCTCCACCACCCTTCACCTGGCCCTCAACCAACAGCACACTTATATTAGAATGGTGCTCACAGACCTCAGTTCAACACCATCATTCCTCAGTATTCACCTCACTCTGCAGTTGGTTCCTGGATGACCTGACTAGGAGACATCATTCAGTCAGCATCTGGAACAACATCTCCAGCACCACCATGCTGCACACATGGGCCCTCAGAGCTGTGTGCTCAACCCTCAGCTGTTCATGCTGGCCCACCACTGTGCTGCAGTGCACAGTAGAGGGAGACACGGGAGTGAATTTTCAAACCTCTCCCGTCCCACTCCCACAAAAAAAAAAATCCCGTCCCATCCCAATCCCATTAAAAAACTGGGGGGAAATCCCGTCCCGTCCCAATACCAGAAGAATGACTCCCATTCCCTCCCACTCCCGTGTTGCTGTTGTTTTTTTGGGCTAAAATCTGTCAGTTACGTTAAAAAAAAATTCTGGTCCTGCCCACTTAAATTTCCCGGTCACACCCACTGCCGCTTACATTTTTTCCAGTCCCATCCCAATCACGTTTTTAAAAGGGATTTTGTTTCCAGGCCTGCAGGATTCCCGTGACCCACGGGATTCCCGAAAAAATGTCAAACCCCATCATCAAGTTCACGGATCACACAATCATGGTGGATTTGATCAGCAAGAACGACAACGTGGCGCACAGAGAGGAGGTGTGACTGCTACGGCTGGTGCAGAGCCAACAACCTCTCTCTGAATGTGGACAAAACACAAGCGATGGTTACTGACTTCACGCTCCACTGAACATCAGTGGTTCCCTAGTGGAGATCATCCAGAGCAAGACCAAGTTCCTTGGTGTTTACATTATGGAGAACCACACACAAGCTGCTCAACGGCAGGGCCAAAAGCGGGTCGCAGCACTGCTGACTGAATCTCTGCTTTCTGACCCGGTTTTGGGATAAACTGTGGGGAGAGAATTACGCTGCTGACGTGTCAGAAACACTGTTACACAAGAGATACACCAGAAAATGTAAGTACAATCACAGGACGGGTTAGAAACAGCACGGCTCCTGTCTGCGTATGGAAACGTGCCTCCAGTGTTCTGATTTTGAGGCTGCGTGTCGAGTTAAAGCTCACACAGCCCAAGAACAAAAGGGTGGGGTGATGTGGACTGGTGAGGGTTTCTCTTTTTGTCCCTGGAAGCTATTGAGTACGAGTGACACCTTGTGTGTTCTCAAATGCTTGTGATCAGATCCACCCCACCCTGGGTGTGAATGTACCTTTTCTTATTGCCCAATTATAAGACTGATGACGTAATTACCCCGATTTACAGCAAAGAGACATGGTATTGTTTTAAATCCCATTTTCTTTGGGCTTGCTTTAGGCTGTTACGGTTAACATTGAGACTGAGGAATGGCTCACTGTACAAGTGAGAATCCTGTTTGTCCCCTCTTATTAGCGGTGGTAATGTCAGTTCGGCACTGATGTGGTGCGTCTCTCTGAAAAATAACTGAAACATGAAGTCACCTATGGCATAGTCTCAGTCACAAGGCCAAATTCCAACAATTCCTACATAAGGTAGCTAACCGTACTGCTAAAAAAGTTTGCATATAAGCCAATGTGAGTCATATGAGGGCTGTGAAGGCTCAGCTGTATTTATTCTTTAACAAGTGCATTAGAAATCAACAAAAAGGTTCAGCAAATACACCGCATAAAATAAGTCATTAAAGATCTCATTATATCAAAGGCCAAATATATTAGTGGTCGAGCTGCAGGCATTTCTGCAGAGTTCACTGGGTGAACAAACATGGTGTTGGTTATCTGTGCTAAGTAAGTATAAGGACCCAGACAGTCTGAAGTATTTCAAGTGTTTAAAGAAACAACAAACTTTCTGAAGAAAAGTTATACAAGAAATGGGTGTCTGTTCACATTATTCCGAGAGACGGATTTGGCCTAAAAGTGTTCTCTGGTTTTTAGAACATGTAGGGCATACAGAAAAACAGTAATAGTAAAACTTTTATTTACAGTTTTCCAGCTATTTCTACCATCATTAGCTGAGAAAAAAGACTGACATACCCGTATTAAATTCTAAGTGAAATTCTTCAATTATATCATAATGGGGACATTTGGCTGATGCTCTTATCAAGAGACAATTCATCTCCGTATACTAATGAAACTGAGCAAAAAATAAAATTAAGATAATATCACTACTGTTCATTGGCCCAAACAACCCAAGGTACCAAAGAAAAGGCCCTTGCAAGTAGCAGTAAATCTAGGACTTGTTTCAACCTAAACATGTTTTAACTAATGCAGGGCATTACTCACATAGTACCCCCAAAAACCTTTCAGTTTTACTACTGTATTACCATTAACAACATCAGCTATAATTCTGGTGTGTGTTGGTGTAGTGGTAGTTTGGGGGAGCAAATAAAAGAGCCATGTCTGTGTTAGCTGTGTCCCAAACCACCCATACTAGATCACTGAATGCATTTCTAATGACTAAACTGTTTTTAGTGTAGTAGTGTGCAGTTTGGGACACAGCCATTGTGACCCCAAAATGAACATTTAGAACAAAATGAATTAGTAACTTAATGTAAAACAAATAAAACTATAACAACATAAAAACGCTTAATTCTAAGCTAATTTGTGTGGGGTCTACCCCATGGTTTTGCCACTGTGTGGCAGATGCCAGGCAGCAGAGGGTAGACTGTCTCACTCCCTTTGGTTCTACTCTTCATTGATAGGATTCTGGACTAGCTGACCTCTTGTCCATCCCCACAGCCAAACAGTCTTGAATGCTGGGGACTACTGCCTTCCATAAATGGATGGCTCACATGATTTCACTCATACAAATGGAAAAAACTCAATAAAAAAATACTGCGGGCTGGGACCCATTTCCTCCCCACTTGGGTGAATTTGAGGGAACTCCTATCTCCTGTCATTCTTGCTCAGAACTGAACGCAGAGTAACTTTCAGGCCCCTTGATTATTTATACACAAACACAAACTTGTGTACAACACATGTATGTGTGTGTGTGTGTGTGTCTGTGTGTATATACAATTTTAGTTTGTAATTTGGTTGTTTCCGCTGCTATATGATAATTAGTGGGAAAAACGATTTTTAAAATTCCTTTCCGTTCTCTGGTTCCTGGTGGGCTGTTGTTGAGGCTCTTCTTCAGTGAGCGTGACGCAGGAGAGAAAAGGCCTTCGTCGTTTCGACAGACCCGGACCGGTTCGGGCGCTGAGCGACATTCTCATACACATATAAACCTGACTAACAGGTCTGCAGTACAAAAGCTCCAACCTGTTTCAGTAGCCTCTTAGCTGCTCCTCCTGAGTTCCTCTCTCTGCTCCTCCTGAGTTCCTCTCTCTGCTCCTCCTGAGATCCTCTCTCTGCTCCTCCTGAG
>JBBJLR010000037.1:14456076-14476621 GCA_037577145.1 Brachypetersius gabonensis
GTAGAGAAGCCTAAACCCATTTTGTAAAACTAGTCTTGAATACAAGCTCAAGACGATGTATGTTTTGTGGGAAAGCTTACATCCATGCTGTGAAACTAGTATTTTAAGTTGAATACACGCTCAACATGACATACGTGTGTGTGTGTGTGTGTGTGTGTGTGTGTGTGTGTGTGTGTGTGTGTGTGTTAAAATGTCTGTATATACATGTATGTCTGTCTACACTTAGCAAAAAGTAGTTTATTCATGTGTATTACGAGTATACATATTTTATACTAAAACTGAGCCAGTATACTTGAAGTTTACTTTTTATATAGTATTGTGAAGTATACTTGACTTATACTGATAAGTATATAGAACATGTATAAAGTATACTTTTGTCATTTTAAAATTACCTTATAAAGTATACTTAAAGTATACTTTTATAAACTTAAAAATGTTCCAATTTAGTCTGAAGAAGTATTAAATTCCTATACTTTCTAGTACACTACAAGTACATGGTCCATATAATTGCTATGCTTATACTCACGCATACTTAATAAAATGATGCTACTTTTTGCTAAGGGTGTACTAGCAGAAGTGACAGGTCCCTATGAGGTAGTTCCCTATAGATCTTCTAGTACATCATACTGGTTTGTGAGCTATTCTCTTTGTCCATAAATGATCTAAAATAGAAAGTATAAACCTCCAGAGTGAGAGACAGCAGTGCAGATGTTAGTACCTTAAAACAAGATGCAATCCCAAAAAATAAGAGCCAGTCAAGTTTTAGATATAACTCCGTAAAACGATTCTTTTGCTGAGTCATGCCAAAACTGTGTATTTGGAAATAAATTCCCAGAAAAAAACGTTTTAAGCCGATCACACATTAAGTAAACACATATTAAGTAAACAAGCTACTAATGATGACTTGCATGCATGTAAATAATCTCCTCAGGTCTTCAAACACAGCACAGACTGAGATTAGACTTGAAAAGGAAAGATTAAACTGATTAAGAAGTTGGTTCAGAGTTGTCAAACCACTCTAGGTGCCACTGTTTCCTGCCATTCCATGTGAGGGTGTGCTTGCTGGCTTATCTGGTGGACTACTTTATCTTAATCGACTGGAAACACTTGACAATCCCCTGATGGAAAAAAAAGCCAGACTCATTCAACTGTTTATGCTTTTCTTAGGTGGGAACACTGGCATTGGAAAAGCCACAGCAATGGAGCTCTCAGTCAGAGGAGCCAGAGTGATCTTGGCCTGCAGGAACCAGCAGAAAGCTCAGGCTGCCATCAGTGATATTAAGAAGGTACAGACTTGAAGTGAATGTGTTTTTAGTTCTTCATTACCCTGCAGTTCCTTAAGAAGAATCAACAGATACTGATCTGTTTTTGTTTTTTCCACTCAGGTTACGGGAAGTACTGACGTGGTGTACATGCATCTTGATCTGAGTAGCCTGAAATCTGTGCGTTCCTTTGCTGAGACCTTCTTGAAATCTGAGTCTAGACTGGATCTTCTCATCAACAATGCAGGTGAGAAATATCAAGGGACAATTCCTCACACATGAACATACCAGAGCACAGAGTGAACAGCACGAAATTCTTTCTCTGCATTTAAACCCATTCATTTACATTTATGGCATCTAGCAGACGCTTTTATCCAAAGCGACTTTCATTTCCTAACTACAGGGGACAGTCTCCCTGGAGCAATTTAGGGTTAAGGGTCTTGCTCAGGGACCTAGTGGTGTGCTGAAGGTAGGATTCGAACCCATGACCCCTTGGTCCAGAGGCAGGTATCCTACCCACTGAGCGACATCCACCCCTAGCTTCACCAGGCGAAGCAGTGGCCAGCCAGGAACACAGTACCTGGGGAGCAGTTTCTGGGGACCGTTTCTTTATTCAAGGGTACCTCGGCAGTCCTGGGAATTGAACCCATGACCTTCTGATCACAGGGGCAACTCCCCAACTCCCTGGTACTTGTGCTTCTCCAGGTCTTGTAGCAGATGGTCGAACCGAAGATGGATTTGGAATAGAGTTTGGAGTCAACCACCTTGGGCATTTTCTGCTAACCTGTCTCTTGCTGGACCAGCTGAAAGAAAGCCCAGGAGCCCGCGTGATCACTGTCTCCTCAATGGCTCATCGCTGGGGCAAAATCGACTTTGACGCTCTGGTGGCTAATAAGGACCTGGGCACGGGCAGATACAGCTGGCAGTTCTTCCAAGCCTACTGCAACAGCAAGCTCTGCAACGTCCTCTTCACACACGAGCTCGCCAAGAGACTGAGGGGCACAAACGTCACCTGCTACAGTGTTCACCCAGGTACATTTGTGATTATTTTTCTTTCATTTTTTTTTCCAATTACTTTTTCTCCTAGCTCTGGAAATTAAGAATTTGAGGAAAATGGCACTTATGGATCACCATCTGTAGATCTGCAGTGTGATCTGCAAAAGTTTGAACATATTATGTGTTGTTGATTTTCTAAAAGAAAATACAAAACACATTTAAATATGGCATGCCAGTTTTAGTGCACAGCTTGTGTTTAACATACTAGGAAAAGGCAAAACATGAAACTTGGGACGATGACATGAAACAGATGACAAAAAAAATCCTTTTGTGCATGAAATTGTGCAGAAGTGTTTAGAATGTGTACTTACTTAGAAAATTAACAAAATACTTAAACAAAAATGAATGCTTACAACTATAAATTAATGTATAATCTATTAGATCTATACATCTGTAACCTGTTCTGTAAGATTTATTTGTGTAGGAAATAGTGAGGCAGGAGTGTGGATTTCCTCGTTCTTCATGCTGCTTTCACCAAACCACGACTTGCTCTTATATTTATGGATGACATGCAAATTTAAAACTACATTTTCAGTCATTTCGTTCATACCATTAAGTCTCAAATGTCTTTCAAATGCTGACAGGTATCGTGAAGACTGAGCTCTCTCGTCATGTAAGTCTCTGGCAAAAAGTCTTCATTGAGCCGGTGGCCTGTCTGCTGTTCCTGGACCCAACGACCGGCGCCCAGACCACACTGCACTGTGCCTTACAGGAGGGAATTGAGGCTCTAAGCGGCCGTTACTTCTCCTGCTGCGTTGCGCAGAACCTGAGCGCCAAAGCCAGAGATGACGCGATTGCCAAAAAGCTGTGGAAAGTGAGTGAGAGGTTATGCGGCCTGGCCTAAACCCAAAGAACTGACTGACTCTGCATAAGAGACTTGAAACGATGTGCAGCCAGATATCTGCGATCTGATGTAAAAAGATATATCTTTGTGTGTCTTTATAATATTCTAAAGCGTGTGATGAATGCAGCTGACTGTGAAAGTGGATACACTGTACAGGACACATGAATGCACATTATTGCCATTTCCTCCAACTGATTTTAGATACTTAAATACTGTGTAAAATAATAATAAAATATTGTGGTTAAAGTTCCCTTGGTATCTTTGTGGAAGATTTGACTTAATTTGATTAGGCTTGCTAGAGAACACAAAACACTTGCCTTGTCAAAGACTAAAATCTAAAGCATGAAAAACATTGCACGATGTTTAGTGAAATTTAATAAGTGGGAATCTCGTTACATTCTGCTCCTTCAGGCGACACACAATTAGAAAAGCGTTAACTGAACCATCTGTTCATTCTCCAAAATCAAAAACAAGTGAAAGAAATGGGAACATTGAGAGATTATTTTACTCTGCGTGAAGAAAGTTTCGTGGGATCCCTCGGGGGAACCTTTCAAAGGTATAGGATGTTCACATTCACCATTTAGGAATGTTACAAATTAAGTCGCTACCTCAGACTTTAGTCACTTCTCAGAATCCAGCTGTTTAAAAATTGTCCTCATTTTATAAAGACACCATGCTGCCTTATCTTGATCTTTTAAACTCCTCGTACAGGCCTTCCTTGTTCTTTTTCAGTGGACCCATATAGCACTGAGCTACATATCTGCAGTCTGGATACTCTGAACTGTGTTGCCACTGTCAAGTGTTCACATTCCAGAGCCCCACTTGAGCTGTAAACAAATACACCAAAACAGACCAAAAAAGGACTCACATTAGTGCACACATTTATCTTTGTGTAAATTATTTTGTACAAGCCTTTCTTTGTGAGCGAGGCTCACATCACCATGAATTTTTATTCTTTAACATTTTCACATGATAAATACAAATGCAATTTCTCCTTTGAGCCTGTTGCTAAGGCAACACTGTTGGTTTGGGCGCACTAAGCAGCTTTCGAACAACGCCGAGACCCAAAAGTCCACTCACACACAAGACTGCAGGTATTATTTTTGAGGCATCTTATAGAGGAGGCACCACAAAACCTGGAGAACGACTAAAAGAATTCTGATAACATGCAACAGATCACAAACGCATCGACAACAGGACAAGTTTTCCTCTAGCTAACTACTTTTAAACTGCAAGTAATGAGAAAACCAACCCTCAGAACACAACTGTTACATAGTGTTACTCTATGCCTCAAGCGGTCTGTAAACTATCGGGTTTAAAAGAAAATAGTGTTAAAGAGAAAGAGACAGTTACATACAGGGAAATTAAACACAAGCGAAACGTTGCTACAACTGTAAATAAATTACATTAACAAAAATGACAGGAACTGAAACTATGAACAAAGGGAGGCTGCACAAACTGAACAATGGATTAGGAGCAATGGGACTCCATAAGCAGTAATACTGAGATGTCCTATAAGCTTTAACACTAAAGTGCTTTATTGAGCCTTGTCAAGGAAATCCGTTCCAATATCCACTCCAGTTGAGAAAAGTCGCCTTGCTTGCTCTTTCAGGAAATGACCCAACCATCTCAGTCATGAGTTCTGATATGAAACCATAAATGAAACTGCTAAACACTGACTGACCACAGGAAAAAGCTAAAATTAGGATCAAGATGCTCACTTTGTATTAGTTATGACACAAACATGTAATTCCAATCAGTGTTCGTAGCGTTTCCAACGAGATATATTTGACGTAAACATGCAAATTAATATCCATCTAAAACGCACTACATTAAAATTGCCACTTTTCCCTTTGAGAAGTCCATTTTCTTCTGATCATGTTCTTGGCTGGGGAAGCCAGCCCCTGCCAACACTGTGAATATGAGTTTCCACAGGAAGTGAACAACGGAATGCCAGATCTGCTCATTCCTTTTTTCGCGTTTACTTGACCATGCTAAATTCATCTTAAATATGCTCCACTCCAATTCAACAAAAACAAAAGGTTTTTCCGTTCCATTGGTTTTCATTGATTCCCCAGTGTTCCTTGGCTCTCATGTTCACTGGCTTAAGCTTTGAATTCAGCAACTTCACTGTGGATGTTTTTACAGGCCTCAGAAAGTCAGAAAGATGTAGATGTAGGGGGAGGAGGCTGGAATGAGGTCCCATGGGGCGATGGCTGTGCCTTTAGTTTGGCTTTAGAACTCTGCTGTCTCCAAAATGCATTCCAGATGCATCCGACCTTCTCTTGCTGCCTCGACTTGGATTTCGACGTAATCCAAATTGTCCTCGACACAGGTTGAGCCCAGTGACTGCTAAGGCAATCCTGGTGAAATCATGGTGCGACCACCAGGGCAGCAACCTCACACTAGCGTGATCTCCACCTCCTCCCTCTTCTGCACTTGGCCCTGAGCCTGCTGTTTGGGAGGAGGAGGGGGCGGCGCAGCACGCACCTACAGAAACAAAAGATGAAATACAAACATTAGGCACAAATGCCATCATTTCCTCCACCATTAAAAAGACCAGGTGGGGGAATCACACATGCCAGCTTGGATTATCGTTTTCCTTTTATTATATAGCTTTTATGTGTTATGCGTTCAGATCCCAATTTTGTCATCTAAACTAATCAAATTAAATAAGCAATATAGCAGTCTGTTGCACAAGTGAACTTGGATTTGCTTGAGGGGCAGCACCTAGCAGTCAGCTTTAATCACAGAAATTCAGTTTGAAAAAATGAATATGAACATGTTTAATGCTCAATATAGAGTTTGTTTATAGGGAAAGTCCCACCCTTAGGTAAAATCATCTTGTTGGTAAGACTGCAGATGAGAAAAGCATGTTTTTGCTCTTCAATTAACGTTAACATGTTCATATGACTTTCTAAGAGGTTTTTATGATTGCAAATGACTCTCAAACTTTACTACAAGGACTTTGGCTCCCCCCTCTGGTCTAGGCAAGCACAGCCTACTGTTTTCAAACAGTTATTGAAGACCTATTTACTGCTATTATTATTAAACAACATTTAAAACATTTGTTGAAATTTGTTTTTCAATATACTGTATGTACATAACTGAATGGTCATTTGGGATAAAATGGCTAGATACACACTGTCTGATGTAAGGTAAAGTAGTACCCACAGAAAATTCTGCATTCACAGTATTCCGATTTACCACTATATTACATTCATAAACATCACATATAAAAGGCACATAAAGCTTAACCAAAGTTTTTGGATAATAAAAAGGTCACAGTTGTATTGTTGACTTCACAACCTCTTCCATATTGGGGTTTATTAATTTATTTAAAAGCTGCACCTCATTCCATGGTACTTACTGGTCTCAGTGTACCTGGTCCTCCATCTGCAGGGTACCTGGGTGGAGGAGTGGAGCCGTGGGAGTGACCTGCTGAAGATAATAGAACAAAGCAAAGATTTTACTGAGTGATTAAACAGAATTGTGATAAACAGACAAGTATGAGAGGTGGGTCTCACTGTGGCTGGAGGATTTAGGCGGCCCAGGAGCTGGTCTATGGTATCCATTAAGAGAGCGTGGACTTTGGAGAGGAGAGGCTGAGGCACTTGCCGGGCTGGAGAGGGGCGAGGACAGAGTTGGGGTTGGAAGAGGACTGGAAATGGGGCTGCTACAGGCCGGGGACTGGTACTGAGTCATAGACAGAGGGCGGGGAGGGCGGCCCTGAGAGCATGGAGACATCTTCACACACATAAAAAAGATTGTTAGTGTAGTTTCCAAACAGTTTATGTGTGGCTTTTATACTTATCGGACAGTGCAACAGCGTAAAAGTGATTAGACACTGCAACAATTTCAGTTGTTTTAGAGCTGTATTCTGGCACACTACATTCGACAGGAAATAATAACGCAGGTGCAGAATGGCACAATTAATTTGTGGGTAGGTTTTTTTTTCCATTTATACATTTTTAATGTGACCCACAGACATCATAAGAAATACTAGATATCTTCCCTGGCAATGCTCTTCAAGACATCTAATGAAGTGCAGTGATTTTCAACCCTCATGATGGTATATACTAGTATATTATGGTGGTTTGTTATTTTTCTGTATGGTCATCTCTGACACAGCTATGCGCACATGCTGGGCTCCCCTTATGTTCAACATTTCATGATTATTTTTCTAACTGGTTTTATGTCTTGCCAGTGAGCTCCTGCTAACTTAGTAATGTAGCAGTTTATCTTTACACCCTGAATGCTTCTGAATATTTTACAGATTTTATTTACTGCATAGAATGTAGATGGGTCTCCCTCATACCTGTGCTTCCATGTCTCTCTGAGTGTCCTCGCCATTCGGTGCAGCAAGATCTTCCACTAGCACAGAAGGGAAGACCCCCACGTTGCCATTGAACTCGCCCTCCCAGAAGCCGTCGTCCTCCTGGTTGTCTTTATTCAGGATGCGAATGATGGCTCCCTCAGGGAAGGAAAGCTCATCCTCAGTCTGAGCCTCATAATCATACAGTGCTTTGGCAAAGTTCACTGTTAAGGGTTATAAAGGAGTAGAAGAATGGTCAGTTAGTGACTTTTTGGATAGATGAGCCCAAGAATTCAACAATGAGAAAAAAAAAATTCCCAAGACCATGCATTACCACATATTAATTGTCAGCGATTAAAATGTTTACACACGTAGAGACCCTTTTTAAAAAAAACTGTATTCAGCATTTCTGCATTTAGTGCCCGGGTGTGTGGGGTAACTTGCTCAAGGGTACCTCAGAGGTGCTTAGCAGTGTTGGGATGTATATAGTACGTTTGTGGTTCTAAGGTTTTATAGATCACTACTACCATCACTACAATAATCTGGTAAAAATATATCTGATGGAGAACAGATACCATCTCTTACAGTAATGAGCAAAGGTCTTGAGCCTTTTTCTTTTTATTCTGTGCTGAATCACCTTGCTGGTACAACAACATGATTTTATACTGATAAAGCTGTCTAATCTTTGGCATATTGAGTAAATTATTGAGGTAAAGGAGTTCCAACCACTCTGTATACTGATCACCACCTGATCATCTGCACCTGTTTCTTCACTGATTCAGGACTTAAGTTAGTTGTGCTTTGTTGCGCTTGATTCATACGTAGATCACTGTGTGCATCAAAAACCAAAAAGCATTTCTCTGAAATATGTGTATGTATGCAGATGTATGACGGTGTGTATATGAAGGTGTGTGGATGTACGATAGTGTGTATGAAGATGTATACATGTATAATGATGATAAGCTAAGGCACAAGAAAATTTCATCAGCCTGCGCTGGTGCTACATGAACAAAATGAGATGACTTGCGCTCTGAAGGATCGAGCTTTTAATGTGTGTGGAAGAAGAGTCGGCACAACAGTATTCCTTCATTTCTCCTCCATGCATTTCATGTTGCATTTTTACTGGCTGGTCAGTTAACGTAAGTCGTAGCAGCACACACACTGTGAGATTGTCGTCCTAAATTTCTGACACTGTCAGAAAATAACTACAGGCTCTCTTTTGTTGCCATTAGAATAGGCGTCTTTAAAAAAATTTTACCGTATGACATAGGGCCACAGTTTAGGGGCCACAACCAAAAAAATCATGACTGTTTCATGACTGATTTTTGGGCAAAAGCCCAAAATCGCACAATGTAAACCGGCCATTAAGCTCCAGGACTGCCTGAATTATAAAGCTGCAGTGTTTTATAGTTGCTCACCACTGTTGTCTCCATTGGGGCTGGTCTGTGGATGCTCAGGGGCAGATTCAGGCTCCTGCTCGGCAGAGTTACTGGAAGAATGGGAACGGGTGTCCAGGGCTGCCAGGGACTGGAGCATGCTTAGTAGGCTGTTAGAAGAGGGTAGCTGCAGGTACTTTTCCGGTACATAGCCCACTTGACCGGCTCTGTTCCTGGCCTGAAGCAAAATACCAATAGAGTTTGACTCTTTTATGTATAATGAATCAGCTCACAGTACAGTGTTGACATGTCAGAATGTCTCATGTGTACTGTACCTTAACCCAGTCCTCCATATCACCATCATCTATGACTTCAAGTACTTCCTGCTCCTCAATAGTAAGTTCATCTGGCTGGGATGCCTGTCAGACACAAAGGCAAATGTTTTTTGAATTTGATAGGTTGTTTAAAGACAGAGTGGCAGAACAACAGGGCTGAAGGTTGAACTTAAGGTGGGAACAGACCTGGTAGGAGTAAAGCACTTTGCAGGTGAGGGGGTAGTTCCTCAGGGTGCTGGATGGACTGGAGCTGCTGTCATCCAGAGTTTCCGTATCTTCTGTCTCCTCATCATCCTCTCTGTCCAAATCTGCTGTGCTCTAGACACAAATACACATTCAAAATAGCCTCAGAATTAGGACAGAGACGATCAATGCCTTAGTTTTGTTTTACTTTAGTACTTTATGGTCTGTTTATGGGGGTGGGGGTACGAGGGTCTAGCAACGGTTCTAAACGAGAACTCTGACCGTTAAAGTCGTTAGAGTAGATACATCACGAGCTAAAAAGCTAAAAAAGATTGTCCCTCGCTGTGTGTGATTTTCCCCTCGCTGTGTGTGATTTTCCCCTCGCTGAGTGTAAGTGGTCGGATTCTCTTTCGTTACCACCTGCTATACTCAGCATTAGGTAACACACCCATTTTCTGACAAATCACGCCTCTTTCGGCGATTGGCTAATAATATGACAATTTCTGTGCTTGGATTGGCCAATCTTGGCAAAAGTAGCAGGGGACTACCAGCCAATCATCATCCAAATCGCATTGCTTTGTTATATCACATGAATCACTCACTGATTTCTTGACAGTCTGGAGGGCCATAAAAAAAAATTCTAAAGGGCCGGATCCGGCCCGCGGGCCGCTAGTTGAATAGGCCTACCTTACAGGTTGAGATTCTCATTGTTTGGGAAATATTTGGCAAATGATTTATTATTTCTTACTTTATTGTTGAGCACTTTAAGTACCCCTAAGGTAAGATATGTGCTAAGTAAATAAACTTGCCTTTCCTCATCTTAAAACTGGATCCATAGATCATGACTTACAGAGAGAGAAGCATCCTGGGTAGTCAGCGTGGCCCATCTCTCATTCTCCAGCTCCTCCATCACCTGGTTCATGGCGCTCTTCATCCAAGTGTCCACGGCTACACCCACATCTCTGAGCAGGTTCAGACGAGCTTCAGCCTTCAGCTTCACCATCTGCAGTGAGTTACATTGTGTACAAAAGCACTTTCACTCAGTCTATTCCATCCTTTATGCTCAAAACTGTAGACTAAATTACCAACTCAGCATTGTTCACAGCAGTGGTGACAAGAGCCAGATGTCTGAAGAGTTTAGTGCTTTGAAATCTATCTCTCGGGAAGTAAAAAAAACCCCTGAAGAATACAGTTTATAGTTTTTTGAGTTAAAGCCAAATTATTAACATAATTTTACTTTAAACATATAATCGGTCATGTTAAATAATACATTCAATGGCTATATGTGTGTTGTAAATACTAGGAACCAGTCATCACGGTAAGGAAATCTGGTAAGTTGTACTACACATCACATCAAACCACTCAGTACAGTTGTTGACGTATTCTGAAATGTGGAAACACTAATGGAATTCCTATTTAAAACAAGCTAGACCATAACAAGAAATCTTGTTGAATATCACTTGCCAGAAGAGGGCGCCTGAAACTGACCAGCGTACAGCTGAACTACAGATAGAGCACCGCCAAGACGTGATAGCCATCAGTTCATCAGTCATGGTTCACATATACACATACGCACACGCGCGCACACACACACACACGCACACACACGCACGCACGCACACGCACACACACACACACACACACACACACACACCTCCTCACCTCAGCTTTTCGGATGCTTTCTCTTGCTTCTTCCATTTTCAGCTCCAACTCACTGGTGTTCTGCTCCTGCTGAGTTGGTCCTTCACACTCTGACAGAGTCTACAAACACATTACAGTCAGTTACATAAGAGTGAGCCTTCACAGTCTACTAACACAGTCTGCAAACACAAGCATACAAACACAGACAATCAACATTGGATAGCCCGTTTCCACAGGCTACACTGTACTTTAACCATGAATACTCATGTGCAAGACAGTTCTCTCACATATCCTGCATTTGTTGTGACATGAGTAGCAATGAACAATTTAGTATATCTCCTTAATTTTTTCTCCTTAATCATGTTCACTCAAATCGGAAGAAAGTTATTCTGTATTCTATTCTGCTCTGGGCTATATAGATCTGACACACCCCCTAGTGGTTAACGCTTTAAATTTGTACACAGGCAAGAACGTCACTTAAGTAGTGGTTGTCTGCACATACAAGCAGTTAAAATGAAGCATGACTCATGACTTTAGATTTCCTAATCCGTTCCTATCATTCCTTAGCCAGCACTGCCCATGTCTCTTACCCGTTGATTATGGATGATGTTCTTGTGCTCCCGGGCGACTCGGGTGGCCCACTTCCTCGCCTCTTTATTCAGACTGTGCTCCTCTGCCGTGCCACTTTCTTTCTCCAGCTGAACTACCTAACATAAGAGCAAATTGTTAAATTGTTATTAGGAATATGTATGAACGACAAGAGTTTAAAAAATGGCAATAGATTAAGTCTAACGTTTGGTCATCAGTGTGTGTGTGTGTGTGTGTGTGTATATACACATATATTAAAGTTTTATAAGAACTGTTCCCACATCCACTACACCTTTATAATGTACACCAGTCAATGTCAGTTGCAGTCTATAAAAGTAAACACATCGACTGAATACTAAATTGCCAAAAGGGACAAAGTACACACAGTACTCTTACAAAGTCTCGAAGTACACTTTTTATTGCAGGATTTCGACACACAAGTTGTTAAGATAACGTTAATGGTATTGCTCAAGCAATAAAGCTAAGATGTAAGAATAATTTCTAATTGTCATTTGCCAGTTAAAGCAGAATGGTGCAATTGTTGCAATGCTCAGTATAGCAAGTTGAGACAAAAGCAAGCTGATTTTAGGACAAGAAGAGAATGTCTACGGATTTCAAAAGTAAATTATTCTGGCCTCATTAAATATTAATTTAAATGGCAAATATAAGCCCACTACTGTGTACGGTTAGGTTAAATCCCACAAACACGTTTCAAAAACACAAAAATGAGTGCATATGTATCACAGTGTGCTTGTGAAAAGGTGTCTAAATATTGACTGACTAAATTGACTTTAGTGATGCAATAGGCTGAAGAATGGCACCATTGACACAGATTGGTTTATTTTGGGTGTGTGTGGCGTGGAACAGACCAGTCCCTGTTAACTAGAAACTGAATGTACCAGCTGTTTTTTTTTTTTCAGGAAATGTTTCCGAGCCTTTAGATCTGTGTAAGCCATATATCATTTACGCTCAGAGATGGCAATGTCAAAATGACTTGCAGTCAGTTCTTAAAAATTCTACTGACCCATGTGTACATTACATTCAAACTATTATTTTTCTAGTTATTGCTACTCTGCTACTTCCTTTAGTATTTTCGCAATATTAGGAGATGCATTTACAAGAACACATGAGAATGTAAGAATCCTATGTCAGAAATGAACAACCATACAGTAGAATCAGGCTAAGATTTGGCTAAGATGGGCATTTATTGCATAAAATGCCAAAGATCCAAAGAGAAGGTGTTGCCTGGTTCTTGCCTCAGCTGTTATGTGGCAATAAGGGCGGGGGGGAGACCAGACCAGACTCTATGCACTCTATCCAGTGCCCCCTCACAAAGCCCTCTTTTCACTGAACTCTGTGCCTCCTGCTTGCAGCTACCCTTCTCTCCGCTCTGGCCACGCTTTTCCGGACCCTTCTGTCTTGCTGCGGGAAGTGCTGCATCACTAATGTTTTCATTAGGAACAGGGTGCCACTTGTTTGACTTCAAGGGGGAAAGAAAAGAAAAAAACAAAAAACAAAAAAAAAACAACAAAAAAAAAAAGGCTTTAAGCTTGAACAAATTGTCCAGTGTGAGGCTGTCGTGAGGCCTTCAAAGAGGGAGCATGAAGGTGTAAATGTAGGACAGAGAAGGCTAAGTGGGATGGCAGCATATGAGGAATACCACTATGGGGTCAAACACTGCCCAGACACTCTGCCCAACTCTGTGGCCTCAGAGAAGCAATTTAATAATCCCTAATTAATGTTGTATGATGTCTGGAAAGCTCAAAGCTTTTTAAAAATTATAATCTATAGCAAATGATTCAGTAGTCAAATTTTCGTTTATGCTAACAATGTCTTTAGTATTTAGGCTAGCACTGTCAATTTAACTCAAATGAGCAAAGACACACTCAATATCATATCAAAAACATGAATATAGCTGTATTACATTTATAGTTTTATTACATACCTAGTATTCACATATGCTTATTACAAAACAATTTATAAGGTTTTTTTTTACTCATTTTCTGTTTTCTGACCTTCTGTCTTGTATGTTGCTCTATAGTATTCTCCTACTGTTAAGCACCCCTTGGGAAGATGGCAAATAGCAGCCATAGATATGTATTATTTAATTATCTAATTTTGCATTTGAAAACTTTTTTTGCTGATAAAGGTACTGATTATGAAACAATTGCAACTCATGTGTGTTCAGTACCATTGATATTGGATGTTCAGACAATGACGAGTGTTTTTTTTCTAGAAGTAACATTCTTGTAACAAGCACGGTGATTGCACACCTAGAATCCATATTTAAGTAGTGAAAACAGCCTTTCTGCTGTTGAGATTCCCCTCTTTTAATGAACTGGGACAGAGATTTAAGGTACTACATACAAGGGACTGGCAATATAACAATACTAAACAATATTGTTATAAATTGTATAGTGTTGTTTTCATTTTTTTGCCATATGGCACACTCCTAACGGAGCACTAGTGTAATTTGACCACAAATCATGTGGGAAAGATTGAGTTTTACCATCAGTTACTTTCAGTAAGGCTATTCCTACTCTAGGAAACTTTATGAACACGAACCCGGGTCTTTGCTGTGATGTTACGTAAGTATAAAACAGTGTCCTTTGCCCCTTCAGTAAGCAACTGGGAAGCAACTGGCTTGTATAGTACAAGATCAGTGGAATCTGATTATAAGATTGGACAAACCCAGTTGGTATGCATTACTAACAAATTGGCAAGACATTTGCTCTATTTTACCTACAGCCTACTGTGAATTTTGTGTTTGTGAGGTTCTTTTTTAAGGGAATGTTGGAGGAAAGAAACTTACTGCATCGTTGTCACAGGGTTGGAACTGGAAAAGTGGAGCTTTCTGAAACACCGTGTTCTCATGGATAAAGAGCTCCTGGTGAAAGTCCTGCATTACCTAGTGAAAACACATACACATACACATTTGTACATAAAAAAAATATGAGGAAAAAAAATACTTGTTTTAAAGAATGTTTTAAAGAAGCTGTCAACAGGAACCAGAATATGAAGAAAAATGGATCCTCTCTAAACAGGCCAATAGACCTCAATGTGTAAAAAGATGCGTGTATACGTGTGCGTGTATTTTGAAACCCGACTCAGTGCAAACACACACCACACAGATACACTAGACCCAGGATAGGGTCACACTGAGACGAGTGGAAACAGTCTAAGGGTCCTCATGTTACAAAGATCCAAGACTGACTCTCAATCAGAAGAGTTCCAATATGACTAAGTGCCTCAGTTCACATCTGTAGATCAATAGTAGAATGAAAGATAATTTCTTACCACACTTCAGTGTTGTTGCAGTTATTTAGCTGGAGTATAACTGTAGATAAGCTACACTTACTGTAATTCACTGCTCAGTAGCTACTTCTCCTTTAACTGCTATACACTAGAAAGGTATGACGATTTGCTAGAGCCTTATTACTGCCTACATAAATAGAATTGGTTTAATATTACCAAGGCCTAGTACAAATTGACTGATTTAACCTGCTTCTCTAACTTTAAATACCTTTCTCAAGTACTGCAGAGTCATATCTAGACAACAGTTTGTGTCAAAAGATAATGTAACAGCCTGTTTGAGGACACCAGCGTGTGAATGGGATTCAATCTGCCTGCTTTTATTGCCAGATCAAATTCCCAGGAGTACCCGTGAGGCCACGGTGTTGCCCAAGGGTTTTTCCAAGGCACATGTGTGTGCACGTGTGTGTGTGTTCCACTCACTCCAGTGGACTTCTCCAGCAGAAAGTTAAAGGTGTCCTGGATGGAGTGGGACGTCTCTAGCTCTGTCTGACACAGTGAAACTAGATAGCCCTTCATGTGATCGTACACACTGCCGTCCAGAATCTGGAGTTGAAAAACAACACACAGTCAGCTCTGAATGAGTAGGTGCTGGGCGCCAGCTGCACCATACCAAAACACTGAGTAATCATCTCATTACAAGTAAAATCTTGACACACAAGGCTGAGTTTAACCCTTTGAAATCTAATATCCCTTTGGCTTTACACCCTTTAACCCTTCAAACCTCCACCTCCAGAGCAGCATCAACTTGGAGCAGCATCAACTGTGTATTATATTACTAAATAAAATGCACTGTGCCATTCATCCAAGTACTATGGAAGAGGATCAGATTATCTTAACAAGAAGATGCTTTTGGGAAACTGGATTCAGATTAAAAATATTTAAAAAGGCGCCTTAAGTGTAAAGCACAATTCTATCATGTGATACATTAGGTAAAAAAAATTTAGCTTTACCTATCAAAGTAACATCACATTAATGTTACTGTTGAAGAAGAGTAGTATAAAAAAGGCATGGATGATTGTTTTAATTGTATTGAGATTAAATAGTTAGAAATTCTATAAACATCTGGATCTGGGCCATGAGAGTGATACACATGGACCCTGAATGAAGGCTCATCATGTGTCTTTCGGCATATTTCAACACGTTTGTGATGTTTTCTGTGTTTGTTGTGACACTATGCGGCTGGTTAATAGTAAATAAGGGCAGGGTGTAACCTTGATGGAGCTGATCAGATCCGTCCCATAGTAACGGCCTTGGTGGGCGTTGGCTGCTGCCAGGGTAAGCAGGTAGTCATTCCTTGCATGGGTAGCTTTGGAGTTGCATTCATTCTTCTTGGCTTTCAGCTGCACAGAAAAGGATGCCATGTGTGAGGTCGGGTACATGTCAGGTTCACATAAAAATCGAAAGTTGGAGTGTATACATTAATTAATTAAACAATTGGATTTATTGTTATTTCTCCACCCACCTTTACGCTAGCTCTTTTTAAACTGGATCGCGACTGAAATAGACTGAGTTTTGACCTTAGGACATGGGGAGAGGAGAGATAGAGAAGGAATGGTCAGACTTTTGAACCACTTGAGCAATTTCATCATATCTATTTCATCATAATTATGAAGTGTACAGTCCACTTCCACTGTCGTACTCTTTAAGGTGTGACTTTCTTCATTTCTGCCAGAACACTAACAGAGTACTGTTATCCCCAGCCCTCCTCTCTCTACCCCTTCTCAGATTACACATATTAGGCCAGTGTGGAAATGTGTGTTTGTGTGTTGAGGAGGCTAGTGCTTGTTTAACAAATTCTGCACTCTGGCTTTAAACTAACTGCAATGAGCCCATAATATTATTCATGCCTGATGCCAAGGGGAAATACCCCTAAGGCTCAATCCAAAGGTAGAATCAAAAGCACTTCAGAGAAATTGAACATTTATGTGATAAAAAGCACTTCTGAAGACCTAAGGATCTAAAACTAAGACTAAGGTCATGCCTCAATAGAATGTTTTAAGTAAATCTGGCAAAGTTCTGAACAGAAACACAACTGATGTGGCCTAACTAAAAAGAAGTTCATCAATATTGCTATAACTGTCTTTACTAGCACATTGTGTCTTGTACAACTCTACTGAACACAAGAATCAGAAAAAGCACTTAAACTGTCACTTACAATCTACCTTTAGTGTAAAAGCATAGTGAAGCATCTCTTAGCTGAATCACAACAAACAGAATTTATGGGCTACCAGTTATTCCCAATTTTCTGACAATGTGATGTTTTTATTTGTGAATTAATTTTCTAGTTAAGTTTCTGTTAAAACCTGGGGTATGAAAAGTGCATATAGACAAAAAGCTGTGTGCTCATCTTTGCCACTATGGTTGTCTGATACACTTAACATAAGAATGAAATGAAAGGAGAGGATCTGAAAGACTTACTTAGCTTCCATGTCTGCTTTCTCCCTCACAGCCTGGGCCATCTGCTCAGCCTCTTGGTACTTTTTCCTGGACTTGGTCAGGTCTTTCACCGTGTCTTGGACCTCGGTCTGAATCCGGGTCAGCTGTTCAATACTCTGATAGTGAAAGAAATGTGTAACTAGCTGTTGTAGGGTTGAAATCCTTTATGAACTGACAGTCATGTAAACAGAACTTTATATATTGTTGCCAATCGCTACAGTAATACTGGCTGTTCCAAACACAGTATCGAGGAAGAATAAGCATCTACAATTTTACAAAAGATTTTATTGCGTTCCTAGGGCATCTAGATCAATCATACACATTTTCTGTGGTTGTTTATTATGATACAAGATGTTCATATGGTACAGGAAATAAGGATAATTTAACTGTGTAACATCCAATGTTCCACAACTGTGCTCATATCACAAGGTGTATCGCAGTGTGTGGGACTAGAATACAATATTTTGTCTATAACATTCAGTCCTGAATATGTTGCAGCTGCCTCTGGTTCTCTGAAGTGATCTTAAATGTTCAAAAGAAACGTGTACCTTTTTTAGATGCTGCTCTTTGTGTACCCGGACGGTTTTGACTGGCTCGCAGATTTGACTCCTGTAGACGTCGCAGCCACTTATCCGAGACTGGGTCACTTTCACCACACCCTCCAGATACGCCCTCCATACTGTGCAAACGTTCCTGTAGACATACACACACAAACAGACTTTACCAACTTATTATTTACATTTACATTTATGGCATTTATCAGACGCTTTTATCCAAAGCGACTTCCATTCCCTATCCACAGGGGGCAACCTGGAGCAACTTGAGGTTAAGGGTCTTGCTCAGGAACCCAGTGGTGGTGTGCTGAAGGTAGGATTCGAACCCATGACTTCTTGGTCTAGAGGCAAGTATCCTACCCACTATGCCGCCACCACCCCAGTTATTATAATAATATATATATAATAATAAATGATCGACAGTTACACTGATTTCAGGTCATTTGTGTGGAATTAATTAATCTGGAAATCATCTTTGCATTTGAATTAAGTGAACCTGCTGCCACTTTGGATCTACTATTTCAGTCCAGTATGACCAAATCATTCAACCAGTTCTAACACGCTGAAAGCTTTTGTAGCTAAGCGTCACTTGTTCCTTCACTTACCTATAGTCTTTCTGCTCATCCTGGACCCCTGGCCAATCCCTCTTCAGATACTGAGAGGTCAGCTTCTGCAGCGCCTGTAAATGGAAAATTCTGTTCAGCAACACTTTTCATTTCTATTGTCAGTAATTCTGTGTCAAAAAGGCATTTGATATATAAACCATTTGATATGAAGCCAAAAAGTTTTGGATGAGGTATTTAAGTATGTTTCTGTACAAGTCAACTATTTTTCCCACCTCCCATGCTCCAGATAACTCTAAAGCTCTGGCAGAGGAACTGAAGTAGCTCTGCAGAGTAAACGGTGAAAATGTAAAAATAACATTGGCAGCAATGCGAGAGCAATAATATTCTATGATTTATTCTCTGTGGCTCGTGAACCATGCAGAGGTTCAGTGAAGGCAGCCAAGAAGGACATTCGGTATATACTGTATGTATATGCTGTTCTAAGATAGAACTTGGACTGCACAGGAATTAAGGGCTTTTTCTATACATTGGGTTCTAAGGATTAAACTCATTAATCATTAGGAGGAAAGAATGTTTCTCATGCAGAAATGATTTATCACAAAGGTTTTTTTCAGAAGGTCCCGTGGTTATATATTAATAATTGATATAATAACGAGTTCATGTAGTAATATAACTAGTAATTGCTTGCATAACACATCCTCAAAACATCCCTGTATTAAAAAAAAACTTCCTTCTGTTTAGTGCAGCTACCTGTGTATTTAGTAGACCAAATGCAGTCTATGCCTGACACCTTAACTATCCTTCAACAGCTACTGCCTGAGTGACACACTACTCTACTGCATTTTCTTTTCAGAGCAGTTTCCATTCAGAATGTGGTTTAGTACAGGACTAGGCTGTATTGTGTAAGCCTGTAGGCTTCTCCAGTGCTTTAAATGAGAGGGAAGAGACTCTGCTATCTGCATTCCTCCCTGAATACAGAGAACACTGTGCCCTGATCCAGTTCCAGGCTTTGAAAGAGACTGCATTGTAGGGTGAGCTAGGACTCTGCCAGTCCACCGACCTCCTCTCAATAGCCCAGAGGAGGAGAGAGGACAGGCATGAGAGGGGCTCCTCAACTTGCAGGTGGTGGGTCTGGACAAACTTTATTCAAATGAGAAAACAGTAGAGTCTCTTATTTGCTTCGTCTCTAACAGGAGAATGTCTCCAGCTGCCGTTCTACGACACCTGGACACTGAATCAGAAAAGCAGAACCGGACACGTGCTGCTCATCAATTATTAATCTTTCATAAATTAGGGACATATATGATGCTTTGGTAGGGATAGCAAATTTGTAATTACAGTTTAGCTTCCATATTAAGTACATATTTGTTTTTTAAAATGTTATTAAAAATAACATAGTATATTTATATAAAGAAGTTCGACATTAAACTAATCATAGGCTTAAACATCATGGTCTGGACTGAACTGTGCTTAGTTATCTGGGTGCTGCAGCGTGGTCAGTGCAGGAAGCTATGGAAGATGAAAGTAATAAAACAATCCAAAGCTTGTCATAGCTTAAAGAGCAAGACTGGGGGAAAATGGAAATGGGGCTAGCCTGAATCAGCAAACATAGTGTTTGTATTGTGTGTCTATGTGTGTCTATGACCGTGTTATCAGTTATATTTGCATCTAAAAATTGTGGGATTTGTTCCTGGGAATTCACGTGCAAAAATTGTTACGTCACAATAAATTATTGACCACATCTTACGATAAATGACGATCATAGCAGAAACTTGGCCACACCAGGTGCTTTCTGATTCTTTATCTGGCTCATGAAACATTCCAGGTATTCAGTGCCTTTCTTTTCCTGAATGGCACTCCCAGGAGAAAGTTTATGCAAGAACTCATTCTCATTTATGAGAATGTGTTACAAGAAAAAGAAGTTTATCATTTACTGTGCATATTATACAATGACTACCTCTCTCTCTCTCTCATCATTCTCTCTCTCTCTCTCATCGTTCTCTCTCTCTCTCTCATCATTCTCTCTCTCTCTCTCTCATCATTCTCTCTCTCTCTCTCTCTCATCATTCTCTCT
>JBBJLR010000037.1:14486187-14513052 GCA_037577145.1 Brachypetersius gabonensis
TGTACAGAACACCTCTATGGCCCCCCCACCACCACCACCACCACCACCACCTCCAAAAAACCCACTTTCACTATGTTTCCGGTGAACTACGCCACTTTTGAGGTTAAATTAAGTGGTACGGATTTATCTAAACTGAAAATAAGCTAAACGTAAGTTGTGAGAGAGAAACATTATGAGTTTTTTACCTTCCTTGGTGGAGGCTGCATGTTTACAACAACAAAAACAACAACAGTCCCGAGACGAGTCCGAGAAAAAGATCCCAGAACATCTGCACCTCCTCCAGCTCCACTGCAACAAACGGGCTGGGAGGAGTGTTAAAAAGTGGACGCTAAGTCTGAGGAAGTTTATAAGACCATACTGAGCTTCTAAAACCCTTTTTTCACTAAAGCTGCTGCGTCAAAAAGAAGAAAAACTGCTGCAGCCCCAACTTTGCTGTGTGTGGGAATTGAACGGGGTTTCCGGATGGGGGGCAACTCGAGCCACATCGTTATTTTTTCCACACCCGTATTCGTTGAAGTCCTGCCCCTTGCGCTGTGATTGGCTAAAATTGTCTTCAATCAAATCTTGTACTGTGCGACGATTGGCTTTATGATTAGAGTCTGCCGAGAGTGCAAACTAATAGCCAATCGCAGCGCAGGAAGGCGGGACGTTCCCGAATACATGTGGGAACAAGTGAGTAAGGACGCTCCATACGGGCTTTGTTGAGGAGTGATGTAAAGTGTCGCCCCCTAGTGACTCAAAATGTCTTCATGATGAGAAGCGTGAGGGTCGCGGCTGTTTTATTAACCCTTTAAACAACAAACAGGACCGTTTCATCTACACATGTGAAGTCATAACTATACATAATAAAAAAAAAAACATAATAATAAAAAAAATAAAAGTGGCAAAAATACTTTTTTGTAGATTAGTAGATAAAAGTGGCAAAACTTTTGTGATGTATTGTAGACTTATCAAATGAATCCGACTACAGTTACTACCCAACTACTATTATTAGTAGTAGTAATAATAATAATAGTAATACCACTACCCCAACTACTACTACTACTGATAATACCACTACCACTGACTACTGTTAATAAACATATTAATAATGTTACTACTACTAATAACATCACTTCTACCTGTACTAGTACTAAAAACACCACTTCTGCTACTCCTAATAATAATGACAAGTCATCGTAGCAACAGACAATAATATTAATAATTATTATTCATTCTTATAATTGGTATTACTACTCAGTATGCCAACCCTTTAGTCCTAAGTTATAGTGTTAAAACACAAATCAAAGCAAAAACCAAGACAAATGGAGTCTGTTTTCAAAGATTTTAATAGTTATTGAATGATCTACGTTTTACATGTACAGCAAATATAATACAATTACAACCTTGGTCTTTACCAAGATCACTAACAGATCCTCATTACAACATAAAAACAACAGAAGTGTAACAGAACTCAACTTCATATTCACAAGCCGGATGTGAATCTTCGCATCGACACAAACCCAGTCTTGGGATTACCAAAAACTACCGTGATGGCGTGAATGTACTGAGGAAAAAAAAGGTTGTTACCTATTGGTTTTCAACCTCTTGGTGTGGATTAGAACCCATTTTATTTAAACGGCATTTTGGAAGACGTAACATAGAGGCCTACGGTCTTGTTATAGTGCCTGCAGGTAAATGCCTGTACAACTCTAATCAACCCCATTGTTTTATATAAGGGAGACGCTCAAGAGTGATGGGAAACAATGTGATGGCTCCTGATGGCTTTATATATTTAACTGAGGGGCTTTAATGAAAGGAGTCCTGATTAATCAAATGATCAACTGAAGATCTATAACAGTTAGTTCCTCACATCATCATTCTAGCTTTAAATGAGTGTTTTTTTCCTCTACCAGTCTGTGATAGCAAGACTTTTTCTTCAATGCCACACCCAGAAACGCCATCTATCAAGTTGTATTATAATGAGGCCACTGCAGTTGTGATGGTGGACCTTCCCAACCAAAGAAAGGTAGAAAAGGTTAATCTAAGGGTTCTCATGATTGTGGAACAAAACCCAGACCCAGCCACTGGAGGCCAATGCTAGCTCAGAGCTTTATATTTCATGATCCCTCACAACATCCACGATGCACTCTTGTTAAAGTGTCCCAAAACCAAATTGAAGAGATTTTACCAACATTGAACGAATGATTGATTCACTGTCCCTCTAGATCAGTCACTTTATGACCTAAAGTTCAGAAGACTCAATGGTCCCTTTATATTCACTTAAGAATGGCAGTAATTGCCTTCCTGCAGACAAAAAGTCACATTTATCAATCAAATCAGACCCCAAGTGGCAAAATCAGCTCATATGAGAAGTGAAAAAAGCAAATTGTCAAAATAGCAAGATAAAAAAAACAACCTCATCCTCCATGGGCAAAAACACGTCTCCTTTTATCTGAATGTTCTCAAGTACTCAAGTTTTTGAGAAAAATACATGTATTTGAAAATACATTCTAGTGCTCAAATACTCAAAATACCTAACTTTCTCTGTATAATATTTGGATATTTACATCACGATGACTTCGAACACATGGGCGCGGATCAGGTCCGCTCCGTGCACATCTCACCCGGACCCGGACCAGCAGAACGAGCCGCGTGCATTGCTGCTTGCATTTCATTACAAACTCCAACCGGAGAAACAGATGGCGAATGGGCGGGAAAACGCTTTAAACTAATGGTCCTACTGCTGTTTTTCTTGGTTTAGTGATAGAAAGATTAAACCTGTGCATAGCTTTGAACGTTTGGTTAAAAAAAGGCAAAAAAATGAATAAAAAAGCATCTGGTTCAGACCCAAATGTCCATTCGGGCCTGTCCCGATTTCCGTTGTGTCTGTAACGAAGCAGAATTAGGCAGAACACTGGTAGAGCGAATGGAGACCAACTAGACTTGGATGAAGCAAACAAGCCTCAGAAGATCAGATGAGGAGTCAAACCTCTAACCCTTAGTTTTAACAAACAGCACTTTATTGGCTAAAAGTTGGGACACACCTGATTGAATGCATGTTTTATAGGACACTTTCTTTAGTAATGAGCTTTTTGACTGGCACGAACACTCAATTTGTACTAAAAAGGTGGTCTGATAAAAAAACATTGGCTCCCTAATGAGTTCTGGTTCAGTTCTCTCATGATGTAAACCCATTTCCTTGGTGGTCCGTACAAATTAAGAAAGCGTTCCTCTTCTTAAAAGAAAGATAGCTGACTTCACAAAGCAAGAGAAGACTAGAAAGGGTGTTCTTGCTATTACTTTCAATATCTGAACAGTAATTAGGAATCGCAAGTTAAGGACTGTTAAGGTCTAGACAAAAAGGCGAGTCAAACATAAAAGGAGTAAAATTCCATTAAAATGTTAAGCATGAGTGTGGATCTATAACGCTCTTGTGGGCACAAAGGGAAAGAGGATTTTACTGATTCTCAAAACTCTTAGAAGCTACTGTCCCATAGTCAGTGAAGAAACCAAAGAAAAGAGGATATTTCAAGACAACCTCAACTTCAGCCAGAAAAGTGATTAAGAACATAATGGCCTTCACTGTCTTCAGACCTGAATATTACTGAGCAGCATACTGTGTATGGATGAATATTGCTGAACTCAAAATGACGTTCAAGGACAAAGAGGAAAAATCATTTTAATCAAGTAGAGAAAGACTGTTGCGGTTTTAGTCAAAATGGGTCTTAAAAGAAAAGCTAAAACCAAAATGCAAATATAGCACAATTTTGGTAAAAGAATTTTGAAAATTACATTATATTCAAGCTTGTTTTATTCATGTTAACTTCTTTTCAATAAAAATGGGTTGTTTGACTAGGGATCAAGTTAGAAACGTCACATATTGGCAG
This sequence comes from Brachypetersius gabonensis, assembly GCA_037577145.1. Classification (NCBI taxonomy): domain Eukaryota; kingdom Metazoa; phylum Chordata; class Actinopteri; order Characiformes; family Alestidae; genus Brachypetersius; species Brachypetersius gabonensis. The sequence goes on from JBBJLR010000037.1 coordinate 14,490,057, forward strand.
CTTTTATCAGTTTTGAGCACGGCAGTTCATCTGGAAGCAGACCCGAGACCAACCTCTTCAGGGCATATCAGCCTTTACCCAGTGATTAATGTGGAAGCAAGGGTTTGAAGTGTAAGCATGGCAGTAAAACGCCTCCACGACACTGGTGACTGTATTCGCTTACAATACAAAACATTTCAATTTAGCAATACTTTCCATCTTAGCATCTTGTGTTTTTTTTCTCCAAGCCTGCTGGAAGCTGCTTGAGCGAATGCCAAGGGTGTCCAAAGCTGCACAAAGACAAAGGGGGCTACTTTGAAGAATCCATAAGAGATTTGTTTAATGTGGATTTGCTTACACTTCTCTGGTCACTGTAAAATTCCACTAAGGGTTTTGATGCCTCCATGTGGAAAGGAGTGAAAACAAGCAAATGCTTCTATGAGTAGGTGTGTCCCAACTCGCGCAGCACTGGTACTGTAGAGAGCTCTCCTCCAGCAAAGCACAAATCTGGTTCTAATTCACCATTTGGAACTTCTGAAGCTGATTTTTTGTTTTTCAACATGAACTCATATCTGCGCTCTCGAACCTCCAAGCTCAACTCTTGACTGTGTTGTTCTTTTATGTTTCAGGTCCGATGTCGTTCGGCGCGCGACTGCATAAAACCAACGATTAACGGAACACAGAGGATGCACACACACACCGACACACTGCACGACCCATCCCTAGACAAACACACACGATTCTACACTAGCAGGACCACCGCCGTTCCAAATATAGCCTGCAAATTCTTCGTCGCTTTTTAATAAAACACAGACGTAAATCACGTTAATCGTTTATAAAGTGGTTAAAATATGGAAGAATATTGCAAATGACGTACAATAGTTTGCATGAATCTCTTCAGTGTATTTTTATTTATTTATTATTATTATTATCATGTTTTTTTTCCTGGAAGACTAGAGTACCACAACTGCAATGTACAATAAATGAATTCCTTAATAGATTAAGTACTGTACCAACTACAAGCATAGATTATTACTTTAAAGAGTGCAATATTCCTTACCAAATTGTATATACTTCCATTATGAGTTGACATATTCCTTGAATAATGTAGTTTCTCCCATAAACCACCAAACATTTTTAAAGTCCAAGCCATTTACGCATTATAAAACCGTTTCCATTTCCCTCTGTGATTGATCCCTTTAGCCTTGCCTTGTTCTATGTGCTCTAAATGTGAGTAGCATGCGTGAAAGGAGAAGGTGAATGTTTCCCCTTAGCGTTTCGTTCCTCTCTCAGCTGCCTGGCTCAAAACTCGCTAGTTGGCGCCGAGCAGGAGTAACTAGTCATTGGCCAAAGTGACCGACCGCTATGGGCTTTGGGTCGTCTGTCACGGTCACTCGATGATCTGAGCAGCGTGTAAACGATGTGAAATTTATTGCAAATCTTATTTTCTGTGCTGAAATGAAATGTAGCATTCAAAGCTGGTGCCCTGCTTTAACCCTTTAAACCTCTCATTATAAAGTAACTACCAGGGGCCCAAAAGGTGGTGATTCATCTGCTGGGAATGTAAATCGATTCTAATAATATTTCATAGTGTTGGCTTACTGTTTTGACCAGGGATATTTACAAATGTGAAAAAAAAGCTTGGTATATTAATAGTTCCTACAGTCACATTTGTCCATTTAGTGTATTTTTTAAACTCCAAAACATGCCAAAATCATCAAATTGGTTAACACGCACTGATACCGTTTCCTAAAAGAATATCAAGTATTTGGTCACTATTATGAAACTAATACATAAGTCACGCAGTTACGAGTGTGAGAAATTGAAGCGAGGGGCACATAATGGTCAACACGGTACAGTTTAGGGGGTTAAATATGCGTGCTTTTAGAAATAAGAAGGTTCTGCACTAATTCACTCGTAACTGTCAAATATACACAATATCTCTAGGGATGCACAATCATAATCAGACCAGATTTATGCTGAATGTATTCATTTTTCATTTGGTTGATATGTTTTGCAATTTAATGATGTATATCAGTGTATCTGACTGCTGCTGATACACCTGTACCAGCATCATTATGCACATATTATGCTAAACAGCCAATTTCATGTTACTTATAATGCTGCACGTTATTGATTTAAATCCCATTTTATTAAAAATTTAATAATGAGCAAAAAAGCAATAAATGGGCAAATATTGAGCAAAAAATATTGGCATTTATACTGCGATTCTGGCCAAAAGAAAGGACGGAAAATGTGAGTGTGTTTCATTTTTTCAGTTATCCAACGAGCTTTTGGCTGAAAAGCCACATTTTCTAATCAAAATGAAAAAAAAAAAACACAATTGGAAAATCTGGCTGCAAAGAAATCTGAATCACCATGAAAATTCATGATCAGTGCATCCCTAACTATTTCTACTCTGGTGTGTAGAACCTACATGGTTAAAGCTGATGGTGCGCATTAGATTAAAACCCAGTCCCAGAGTCACTGCAGGTCTAGTCCCAAAGAGTCTTGCTTTCAGAATAACCTTCTGGTTTAAGTAGTGTGTGTTGAGTAAACACGAACGTGGCAAAGCTTCTATGAGGTTTCACTCTGAGCAAGGTGTAGCCTCCTCTAAGTCCCCCAGACTATCGGCTTAATTCCTCTTGAGCGCATGATGGTGTGTGATAGAAAAAGGTATTCCTGTAGCTCCTCTGCTCACTGTTTACTGTGTGGATGAAATGTCTACATTGCTTCACTGCTTTGGTGATGTTTAACCCACTAAACAGTCTGAATTTAATGCACTGCACCACCTACACCCAGTAAAAATGACAGATTCTGCTAATAAATCACCGTCGCTTGGGCGATGAGGAGATGGAGGGTTTCAACCTTCGAAACAAAAGCAAATAATGAAAAGCAGGGGAAAAAAACACAGCCCTTTCACAAAAGTACTGTGGAAACGAATCTGTGTATGATACTAAACTGAAAACCCCGCACTCATAACAACTGTTAAAATGACTGGCAGCATAAAGAAATGTGTACATTCTGACCTTAGTAGTGCTAGTGTTGCACAAGAACCAGTGTTAACTGCTGGTCTAGAGGAGTTTGTGGAGTTTGCGTGAACTGCTGGTAGACGGTCAGAGATTCTAATGTGACATTTAAAAAAAAAGTAACAAATCGAGTGAGCAGCTTTTAACGAAATCACCAAGAACACATAAAGTGACCGTTGCTCTTTCAGTATTTGTACTTGCAGAAGGACTTGGGTGCCCTAGTGCGGACTGCTGCACCCACAAAAGACTCGAACTGTGAACGATGCTGGGCTCCAGATCTGCAGCCAGAACATCGTCGGGAGAGAAAGAGAAAGGAGAAGAACAACGTTAATTATACAAGAATGAAGTAAAGATCTGCTACAGTTTGTCTAAGAACTTGTGAATGTCTTGTGAATTACTGACCACAGAATTTATAAATAGTGAATACAGTAACCCCCCACTTTTCCGGGGGTTACGTTCCAAAAGCACCCGCGTATCCTTAAAAAAATTGTAAAGGTAAACCTGTATTCGCCTCTTTTAATTTAAACTTGGAAGGGTGCTGGACAAAAGTATTCGGACACTGCAGCGAAGTAAACGTTTTTTGGGGAATAACCCCTTCTCTTCTTGGGCAAAAAATACAAATCAGGGTTCGTTGGGAATCAATAGAACTGTGGAGTCTGAAGTGTCTGAGTGCTTTCCTTGTCGAGATATGCAACTCAGAAAGTCGCGGGACAAAAGTCATTGGGTTATTCCCCAAAAACCTGGTGCCCCGGGTAACTCCTGGCTAAAAATACAAAAGAAGGCTCATTGGAAAGGTCTCCTTGAGTCCACGGTAGAGAAATCGCACTTGATAAGTGCTTCCAGGTTGGCTACAGCCTGCCCTTGAAGGGGTAGTTTACTAATCAATGGTAATTTACTTAGCATAATTATATGTAAAAATCCTTTCCAATTAAGTTTTAACTCATGTCTGACCATTGTCTGTACAGTTCAAATTCAGTAAACCGTCTCTCTGAGGCCTGGAAAGGAGGTGGAAGCCCCCACAGGCTTCTGTTAGAAGAGAATGGCTTATTATATGAACTATGTTGAATACCATATTGTATAAAATGTATTATGTTGAATATCTTATTGTGTAAGATGACCCTGGACATGCAGGTGTCCAGATTGGAAGTGAAGATGGAACAATGCTTCACTGAGTAAAATGGCCTTCAAGGCCAGACTGGGTATGCAGGTGTCCGGGCTGAAGTTACCAAAAGGTTGGGGTCAAGCAAACTGAGTAACACAGTCTGGTCAGTTTTTTTTGGTTAAAAGGGCAGACTAAGGTGTCACTGAATATTAATTAATATATAACTAAACCTGTAATTACTGGGTTGAAATACATAGGTTTGAATAAGCATTAGGTGAGACAATGTTACAGGTAGAAACAAAGAATGACGAAGCTAAACTGATAAAATGATTTAACTTTATTGGTGTATAAATCAATCAGTGGGATGTATTAGAAAAAAAGGTGTTGAATTCTGAGGCCTATAAAGAACTATGTACAGAGTCCTGGCCCAGAGCAAGCGAGCATCAAGACCACAGGCAGCTCCCATGGGCCACTGCTGTAACTTTTAAATAAATCTGCAATGTCGTATCTTCCTGACTCCGTTTGATTTTTTAGACTTAGAAAAGTTCCAGACTTCGTTTTTTTATCCTAGTTATCCACGACACCCCGAGTCCCCTTGCATGAAAACATCCAGAAAAAATATATTTATTGCCACAAAAAATCAAAAAAAGGCAGAGGATATTTGCAGTTTCTACATTACTGCTGGGATTTCCGCATAAAACCAAACTATAAAACAAGACCATCACAATTAAGATACATCATGGTTCCTGTATGCCTGTGAAAAGTGCTCTTTGCTTCCCTCCCTTTCTGCCTTAACAGAGAGACCACCTCACTTAGGTGTTTCCTCAGAAAAGAGGGTCCACTCACATGCAGTGGCAGCTCTACCAGTGCGGAGGCACATAGCTGTACCCAGGCGTCCCCTGCGGCCTGTATGGCGGGACGGAAACTGGGTGAGAGCCGATGTGTTGTGTGTGCTGTGGCGTGGTCAGCAGAGGCCCTGCAAACACACAAACACACAAAAAGTGCAAATTAAAAAAGATGTTCCTTCAAAATTTTATGCTACAACAATAAACAAATCACAAAAGATGGTCAGACAAGATCCCAATGACATTCAAAAAAAAGTTTTCTGAGCCTTCAAGACGGCTGCTACAACTGTTTTTAGCTCCATCATGTGAATGGGGCAAGAACCGGTCAAGTCTCACTTGGCTGGAGGCCTGTGGCTGGATGTGGGGCAGTACCTGCAGACATGGCCATAGAGGAGCCAGTGAGCATGCCCATGGCCACGCTGTTGGGGCGGGCGGCGTTCACTTGGGCTGGGTAAATGGCTGATGGCAGGCTGTTGGGCTGCACCACTGTGGTGTGGTGGATTACGTGCGGCTGCGCAAACATCGGCTGTGAGTAGTAAGCACCCTGTACAGTAAAGAATGGAGAAACAGTGAGAAAGGTCCTATAAGAAAGAGAACAGTTTCATACCGCAAGCCATCGGGACTCAATGCACATCAGTGTCGAGTCCCTGCCTAACCAAGTGCATTCCAGTGTATTACCTCACTCTGTATATCCTTCTCATATTAGACTTTAAATTACCTTCTGTTCATCCCAACAACAGGTGCAGTTATCATCTGTTACTCTATTTGATATGCTATCATTTACACTCACTCAGTGTGGATCTATGCTGCTAACTGTTCATAAATCCACACTAACCCCAGGGGAACAAATGCATCTGAAGCTTCTTATGGTGTCTTATGCCTACTCTATAGTTTAAAGTCCTAATTCACTCTGATGGTCTTAGCATACCTGAGCATAGAGGTTCTGTTGAGGGTAGGCACTTCTGATGGGATACATGGCCGTGGAATAGGGGCTGGGGGATGGCGTGTAAGGAGGAGGGGCTCCATTGGTTTGTGTTGGGGGGACCTTATACGGAGCTCCTGTGGTATATCCTACAAGGAGAAAGAGACAGCGAGAGAGAGGAGTTAGGATGGAGGACATTCCCTATTACTTATAATACAGTATCTCCAGGGTAGCTGTGGGTTATGTGCAGTTTATTCTGACAAAATTGCGAGCTTTACCTGGAGGGTATCCCGGGGTGCCTGTTTGGTAGATGTTGGGGGTGTAAGCAGGAGCTGTGGTGGGATACCCTGCAGGATAGCCTAAAGGCAGACAGGAATCCCAGTGTTAGAATAAATTAAAATGAACTGTGATAAATTTCTAACAATACAGTTTTCTGTGAGCACTGAACAACTACACGTGTCATGATAAAAGAGTCGTAACTATAATAACTGCATTAACTGCATAGTAACAAATAGTGTACTGATAACTTGACATTATTTTATTACATGTTTTTAGTCTATTTCCTTCTTATTAATTCATTTAAGCAAATCCTGAATAAAAACATTTTTCAATGTGGTGCTACTATCTTGTTGGGGCACAGCAGAAACAGTCACTGCCTGTAAGTGAAATATCCTTTTTCGAATCCGACTTAAAAAGGAAATGTGACTTTTTTATTTATTTGTGCATAAATAAATGGCTAATATGAAAAGTGTATTAGGGTATACAGAGTGGTTTAATGTGAAGTGGATCACTGTAGATAAATTTCTCCATTTTTTTGTCTAGAGGATTGTGATGTCTACAGTGCAATGAAAGGCATTTTAGTGGTTAATCTGAGAACATTGAACTATTTAAAATGTATCTTTCTTAGAGGTCCGTTACCACCCCTGAGAACACTGTATCAACGTTTCTCCGTAAGGGACCATTTCACATTAAACCTGATTTTTCTTGGATAGTGTACACAAACTGTCCTTTGGGACACAATACGGATCACCTAGTGTGAGTACATCCTTAAATATGCAGACATTTTACAAAATTCAATGGAATTCATCTTTGAAAAACAGGTCAAAATCTCCGAGCCTCTAAAAAACAAAACACTGTGATACTTTTTGTGCACAAGTCAATTTTGCATGAAAAGAAGTTTCAGTTGTATTTATTTGTGTATAATTAAAATGCTGAGGTTCAAAGCAAACCTGTTTTTATCTACACAGCATACGTCTTCCCAGTTTTATAGATTTCAGTGGAATTCACTTGTAACAAAAAGATTATTCATAAAAGAGCATGCTGAACTGGTTTTCCCTGACATCCTTTATTTCAAGCCTGCAGATGTTACAGAATAAATGAATGCAGCATGAAAATAGTATTTAGTTTGAAAAGGACCATACACTTATGATTAACTGTTTATTCCTTTGTAATGTGCTGAGTAGCATGTGGAGCAAGAACAAAAAATAGGCTTGAAACCTGTTCTTTAGTTGCTGTGCCATGTCTGGGAAGACCTGCCACTCTGAAAAAGGCATGCTGTTACTGCCATGTGGAGGTAGAAAGTGAGAAAACGGGGCCGAAGCTTGTGTCTGCATTTTAAAAATGCTATTACGACACTTTATATTGGCTAAACTCTGAAGAAAGTAAGTTAAAGAGCACAAGTGAAAAGGAGAAAACTGAAAGAAAGGATGGCATTTATAGAAAATGTATAGCCAGAGAAAACTGCTTCCTCAAACTGTACTCCAAATTGCTCTAGCACTGGACCTGTGACTTATTTCTTCCCAAGCTGCTGTACACTCCAGAAGTAATCAGTCTGAGCAAGAACCCTCTTAACCCCAGACCACTTTTATTTTCCTTGGACACAATCGGACTTCAGGGAATATATAACGGGAAAATGAATCGGCCCATCTAATGAAAGTCCTTCTCAAGTTGAAAATGGGTGTGGTAGAGCAGGACAAGCACCAAAATATGCAGCATAGGGACACATAACAACCACATAATTTATAACATTTACATTTTATGCTGTAACCATAAGTTATGCATGTATTTTTTGTCCTTTGCAGCGCATTCAATTAATGTCACATAATCACAATCACTTTTACGTTTTTTTAACACCAATCTAATATTTGTCTAAAGCTAGGGCTTGTCAACTTACACTACATGACAAAAAGTATGTGGACACCTAAATGAACTTGATGGTCAATTTCAAAATCACAGGCACTGATATGGAGTTGGTAATGAAACAGAAAAAGGGATTTTTCAAACTGCTGTCAAAAGAAGCATATAACTGTCTAAAATGTGACTTTATGCAGTAAATTAACACCCCCTTTCAGTGGAAATAAGGGGTTGAACCCAAACCCTGAAAAAACTGCTCCAGACCAAAAACACTTTTCCACTACAGTCTCGACATGCAACGTTTCGAATTTACATTTACTCCCACTCGGCTTACACTGTTAGCCTCATACTTACGAACCAAATGGGAGAACTTGAAGAATACACAGAAACGTAGAGAGTTTTCCTTTTTCTTTTAGTTTCTTAGTTGTGTTTTATGATATTACAGCAGTGTTAGGATCGGTAAGTGACCAAAAGTCACCAAAATTCAGGTTACATCACTTTAGAAGGAACGGATCTGTGTCATAACTCGAGGGTCCCCTGTCCTCTAGAGCACCTTTTTTCCTTGAAGCCCCCCTTGTCTGTGTCTAAGACAAGCCTGGCCCCCCCAACCTGGGCCCCCCCAACCCCAACGCCTACCCACATAGACGCACAAAAATAATTAAGTGATTAATTACACACTTTTATTTGCAAAAAATAAACAGTGGTTGTAGGTTTTTATACTCTTATATATACACAAACACTTTTACGTTTCTCAGACACTGGGATTGTATGAATTTAATGTTTTTATGTATAAAATTTTGGTAACATCAGTGCAGACAAAATTGTGCGCCCCCCCAGTGATCTCTCGCGCCCCCCTCAGGGGGGCCAGGACCCCAGGTTGGGAACCACTGCTCTAGAGTCCAGTCATGGTGAAGTTTCACCACACTGGCCAGCACAATCTGAACAGTTATCTTAGTTGTCCATGTAGCTGCTTGGCAATGAAAAGCCATTTTATTCATTTCATGCTCCCAATGTTCAGAACTTGTGTTGATGTTTCTTCCAGAGGCAGTTAGGAACTCTGTAATAACTGATGGTGGTCCTGCTCTAAAAGTTAAGCGGTCTACAGCTTTGTGGCCGAGCTGTTGTTGCTCCTAGACACTACTCAATAACTGCACTTACTGTTGGCTGGGGAAGATACAGTGTGACACAAACGAAACAAACTGTTGGCATGTTATGACTGTGCCATAAGTCACTGAGATCTTCAGTGTTTATTCTACTGCACATGACCATGTGCTTGACTTAACACAGCTGACAGCAATGAGTGTGACTGAAACACCTCAACTCAAAGATTAGGAGGAGTGTCCACATAGTGTTATTCTGTTTAGTTATAGGATCCTGCATAAATGCACCAGGATTTGACCCATATGAACTCTAAGTAATTTGTAAGAGAAAAATGAACATCTGTTACAGGGAAAACAACACGCCAGCTTGTCCAGCTCACCTGGGTATGCCACGTTCTTGGGGTTCGTGTACGCAGCACCTGGCTGCACTGGACTGTAAACAGGATTCATGCTGGAAGACACTTGACCCTTACTGGAGGGAAAGGGGGGCAAGAGAGAGAGAGAAAGGAGAAAGGGTTTGAAAGGCTGGCATAAATCACACAATGAAGAGTCCCTGTAAAAACAGATAACCAAGGAAAGCTGATGTAACCGCATAAAAATAAGCGGGTCAGATTTTCCACCGGATGAGAAGAACCGCCTCTTCGGTTTCAAAGCCTCTGCTCCTGCCAGACGTCTGAAGGATGAAATTTGTGTTAGGAGACATCAGAGCAGGTTGTGAAAAGACGCCGAAGGAGTCCGGAAAACAAAGCATTCAGAGTGAATTATATGATAAAGTGGAGAGACCATGAAAAAAACAGAAATCAATCATGCCTAAAGCTTAATAATTAACACAGACGAGAGCTTGCACCTCACATTAAAATCAACAGATCTCAAGCAAAGCCTGGACTGATGAATGACACAGTGGGAGAAGAGAGTGTAACGGGAGCGCAGCTGACAGGCGGCCGGGATAATGCGATGAGGAAACAGAGAATGGTGTGGTGATGGATGAGGACAGAGTGATGCGTAGAGGAGAGAGAGGACTGTGATAGATAGACGTGCTTGTTGTTTATGACAGATCGTAAATAGACTCCCTTAGAGATTATAAGTAAAGGACACATCATTGTCCGGCTGATGGAATGGCAAAAGTCGTTGCTGTAAATCTATCAGGCCTGGTCAGGATGACTGCCCCTTGTGTCCTAAACACAAAGGACGCCACTACAGCCTGCGGCTGGGGATTACTACAGACTCCACAATACCATACATCACAATCCCTGAGTCAGGATAAAATCCTACAGCATATTTTAACATTGTGGTATGACACATTTCAATACATTGTCTCAGGACATTCAGAAGTTATATATATATCTTTTTGGTATGATTTGGAATATCTTCCGAATGTCCTACGATAATGTATTGAAAGCTGTCATTCCGAAATCATCCTATACATAAATACACTACAGGCCAGAAGATACAAAAATAACGATATGCAGCTCTTACAAAATGTTACTTCAACAGTCCGGTTTAAGTGCAGCTTAACAGATGCCAAAGCTTATGTCCAAGTTTCATCAAAATACCCCCCGTGCCTTTATCACAGCAGTACATATTCTCTGCCTCCTTTCCTACAATTTTTGAAGACAACTTGTTTCCAAACCCTCCCAGCACCTTTTCAAGCCTGCAAACAGACACCATTCTCAAACCCTTCTGATTGTCTTTGGACTGACACAATTTTAAAGAATGTTTAGGATCATGATCCTGTTTGAGAATGAATTTTGTGATGCTGAAGAACCGAGTGATACATCTCCTGTATCTGATGTAAGTGTTTATAATATTTTCTTGTAGTAAAATTTGAGAAAACGGTTGTTCCAATTTTAAAATATCAGATGGTTCCGTAAGTACAGCATCAAACTCACAATATAGACTCTTATGTCTCAACTAGAGATTTTGTGCGAAACAAAATACTTTACGTATGCAAATGTTGCAAAAATTTCAATACATGGATCATTTTTATAGGGTGATCTGTCCTAATGCATCATATTTCAAAAGGTGTAAAAAAAAAAAACAAGGTTTTGATATGACAATGTTGTCATCCGGCCAGTTTGCCACCTTCTTCTTCTGAAAATGAGGTCAGTGATACATAAAGGTTAATAAAGGTCAATGACTGAATACAATACAGCGCTCTAACATTTCTTGGCCTTGCTTCATCTTCTTTCCAGCCACAGCTTCTGATGAGGTTAAAGTCTTTATGAAGATAGTTTGTCAATTATAATAACAAGAGAAATACAAAATAACAGAACATGACTCATTGCAAACTGGAACATTTCATAGAACACATGACGGGTGTCTGCATTACTGTATTTTTGGGTGGGACATAATGAAAACAGGGCAGATCACAAGCGTAAACGTTCAGTTCAATCACACTGGGAAGGTGTTGTGAGGAAAGCACTGGGGCTTTGAATAACACACTAACCTCTTCAGGTTCTGAGAGCTTTCGGGTGGGTATAAGAAAGCAAATTTGTCAATGGGGTGCCCACTTGCCATGTTCTGAGGGGGCTAGTGTAGGTGGGGTGGAAAAGCGTGTGCAAATCTGAAAAAATCAAAACACATCATGATCACAGTGGGTAAGGAAGCATAGCGAGGCAAAAGCAAAGCAAGAAGCAGAAGCAGCATTGAGAACAATGATAAGCTGTTATACACACACATACACACACACACACAGGCAGATGGACACAGACAGTCATATGCAGGTCAAATGGTTGGTGACTACTAAACAGCTGTTCTACCAATTTTTCACAATTTCTGAAGGATTAAATTGAGAAAACGTAACACCCATGTGAAATGTGCCTTCAGAGTTGTTGGCAGTGGTGGTGATAGGAACCAGACGTCCAATGTTTAACCAAAACATGCACTTGCTTGCCAGTTTGAATGGCTACGTTGCATGCAATGATACAATTTCATAATAAAATCGAATAATGCAGACCGTCTGGCAGACGCTGGCTGTTCAAAGTTTAAATCTGAAAATATTTATGTGTTTGGCTTCTTGGCAGAAAAAAGTCTTGATGCTCAACTTATTGAACACAGATGCACTCAAATTACAATTTCCCCCCAAACCATTCAGCCAAAGATTCCAAAACTGTAGGAGACGCCAAGTCATTTTTATGAATAAAAAAAGCCAAAAATATGTCTAAATTCTGTTTGTGTATACAGTACTGTGCATAAGTCTTGTGCCACATATTTCATCTTCATATTTTGCTTCCAAAGATCCAGACTTTTTTTGTATTTTAATGTGTTCTTGAGGAACAGTTCTCAAGGCTTCCTGAAGGACTTTCAAGGACTTTCAGTTCCAGACCGGACCAGTTTCAGAGGAATGTTTCTGTTGGTTAAGACACACAGTGACCTACGTATGAATCATTCAAGCAGAACAAAGAGCATCTAACTGAAGTCCTAAACCAGTGAAGAACCAGGAGCAGATGATTCCAGATGATTCCAGATAAACAGAAATAAGGCGTTTACGACTGTCGCACAGTACAGTACATCTACTAATGACAACCTGTAATTATAACTATAGACATTTTGCAAATCCCTCAAAAAGCTATTGAACCGGATATTTTTCCTTGGCAGCGGTGAATACACTGACTCAGAGATATTGTTTTTAGATAAGATGTGTTATTTTTCAAATGCATCTATAGCAGAGAGGAACATGCAGGTTACAGACAGAATGTTTTTATTACAAAGAAAAATACACTACAATTTTACATCAATTTTAAACAGATAAGGATTGGACCCCTGGTTCAATTTACCAGCACTTACAAAGAAATCAGAAGTGGTGACGTTTCTCACAATGACATCAAATCCACTCTGAACGACTTTCATTTCATTGATTTACTAATGCATAATTTAAATGGGTGGAATTAAATTAGTTTCCACTTTATTTTGAGTGCTTACTGTTGTGTCGTGCTGTCAATATCACACTAATGTCAATGGACCACAATAATTAAAACAAAATGAATCAAAATGAAACCAAATGTCACAATAATGTTAATTGAACTCAGGTTTTCAGGTTAGGCGTCCCTCTGAGCAATAATCTCAGCGTGATCAGCCAGTATGAGATGTTTCCATGCAAAGTGCGGGGATGTGAGGTGTGTGTTAGCTTCACGCTGAGCAGACTGCAGTTCACACAGAGGGGGCTGATTGTATTTTCATTGACTGGCTGCTCAGCTGCAGGATTTTCATGCCACCCCGCTGATACTGATCCCACAAACAAGCCCACACGCAATCAAACCCAAACAGTACACACGCTATTCCACCACATTTGTGCTTCAGACTGTGTTTACCCATTTATTTGAATATACAGTAATCTCCCGCTTTTCTTGAGGGTTTCGTTCAGCGCAAAAGTGAAGGGTTACTGTACATTGGAAATTGAGAATTTAGTGATAATTTAGTGATTAATTTCACAATGATATACATGCAATTTACAAACCATATTTGCTGTTATAAGATCTTTGCTCTTTTTCAATCATCCACATGAATTAAACGTATAGCTCCCCCTTCTGGAGGAATGATCAGATTGCTGAACATGACTTTATAATGGCCTATTTATTATTCAAAATTCAAGGCCATATTGATTTACTGAGAACACTGACAATCAAATATTTGTTTAATCTAGTATAACAGCCGATATGAATTCAAAGTAATTTACTTCTAAAGAACATATCACTTGTGCAGATAAGTGTGAATCTAATACACACCAGATCACACCAGATCACACCAAGCTCACAATCTGCATGTACATGTACTGACTGATCAGGACCGTACTGCTTGATAACTGATTGTACTGATCGATCATGCTGTGGTCACTGGTGAGTTATCTTATTAACCTGTATGTATAATATTTTGCTATTTCCATATAATGTAACAAGAAACATTATCCTAATATACCTTTATTTTCCTTAGATGGTATGTCACTGGTAGACCTGCATGCCTAGAGTTCATTTAAGGACAAAAACAGACCCCAAGTCGTGGTAAAATGGATCAAATCTAGACGATTCATTAAATTCAAGTAGCAAACAGAAACACTGCTGTCCTGCAGGCTGAGAAAAGTGGTAAAAATACTGGTGACCACTTCAGAGGTCAGTGGGAGGGCAGTCTAGTGCAGGGATGCTATCAAGTCTATCATCTCTTAACAATGGTTTGTGAAGACCAAGGCACCTACAGATATTAGTGGTGTAAACAGTTCCATTTCGAGGACTGGAATCAGGCATATTTAATGGACTGTGAATAATCTGGATTCACTTTCAAACTTTTACTTGTTTTTCCTGTTTTATTTAGAGGTAAGGTACATGTACTGACAACCTGCGAAACTGCCGGTTGTTATAAAGCCTTTTCCGGCAGTTTGGATATTCTCCACAAGAGGGAGCTATTGGCACTTGAATCGCTTTAGTGATTTAAATTTACGGCATTTATCAGATGCTTTTATCCAAAGCGACTTCCAGTCCATAGCTACAGGGGCAGTCTCCCTGGAGCAACTTGGGGTTAAGGGTCTTGCTCAGTGGTTGTGTGCTGAAGGTAGTATTCGAACCCATGACCTCTTGGTCTAGAGGCAAGTATCCTATGCACTACGCCACCACCACATGATGATCAGAAAAAGGGAAGAAACCAACACCAGCAGGATCTTGTGATTGTGCATATATTTCTAGCTTTAAATATCTGTATTTAAGGTCAAATTAAATGTGTGTTGTCATAATTTATGTGTATGATTATGCAATTAATTAAAAACACTTTCGGTTTTAAACTAGCATTAAAACAAACAATGTGCTAAAAACTGAGAGAACTGTAAAGCGTTAAGTTTTTAATAAAGTCTGTTGCTAAACAGCTCACAAAAAGAAAAATATATACATTTAGATTGTACACTGCCATGCTCAGCTGAAATATGATTTTGATCATTTGCAGTCATTTCACTGTAATATTAACTATTCATTGAGCTTTTCTTAAATAAATCATATGGTTGTTATCTGTTGTGACACAAAGGTCAGTCCAGGTCGTCGTGGGTTGATAGTCAACATTAAAATAATGGTTTTGATCAGGGGCAAAAAACTGGACTGTGACTCCCCCGACACAGTAGTGAAATACAGACTTTACAGGATAACACATCCAACTTTCTTTGGGGATTTTTATCTTTAAAAATAGCATATTTATAAAGGGTATTTTTATAATCGATTCTAACAGTTCAAGATCAATGATCTTCAATCATTTCTACACATTATTACACCCCGAACTGATATGCGATCATCTCACATGAGAAATAGAGCTTCAAACAGCCATCTGTCCTCAACAACACTGGGTTTGCTCTGCTGACCACCATCGCCTCAGGCAGGGCTGACAGAAGCGGCTGGCTAAAGCTCAAGGCTAAAATTTTGCTGGCAGCTACCATCTTTCACAGATACGAGAAGCTGCCGGGCGCTTTTTTTTTATTAGCAGCACCTCTTCCCTCCATGCAGTGATGTGTGCAGAGCAACCAGCTTTACACACGCAGGCTGAGCGGATTCCCAGTAGCTGCGTGTCACTGGACCGCACACGATCACTCACGCGTGCAGGGTCCTCCTGCGCAAATAAAGAATTTTGTTTTCCTAAACAAGGCAAGTCTGTGCAGGCTTGGAGACACACAGTGTACCGCAAGAGGCCCGTAATACAAGTCGCAGAGACAATAAAGTGAGATAATGTTAACATATCTGATCCAGTCTGAACTTCACCTTCACAACACCATTAAAAAGGCTCTCTCTCCATGATCTCCCTCAATTTACGTTCTTTAGTTTCCCACGCTGGTCCCTGCGCTAACACACCTGATCACATGATCATTAGAAAGTGGTGTAAACACAGGTAGACATCCCCATGCAATTCTTTACTGAGGTCCATGTTACCAAAACCTCACTTACTGCCATTTTCCCACCATATTCTAAACCACAGTGTTATTACATGCCTAGTTTACAACAAAACTGACACTAGACTTAAGCTAGGCTTAGCCAAGCAAGGCTAAATTAGGGATGCATGATGATGATATTGGAATCATATCAGTATAGGCAGATAAATCCTTTAAAGAAATCAGCATCGACCAATATTTCAAACTGATATTTAAGGCAGCCTGACACGGAAGAAGTAGGAGTACTGCGATTGAGCAAATATCTGTCAGCATGTTGTCATTCAGCCTCACTTTTCTTTAAGCAATTTCCTCCGGGATCAATAAAATTTTCTGATTTTGAGGTACACAAACAAGAACAGCTTTGTGAATCAGTGTCATGAATTGTTAAAGATTAAAATAATTCGACTTTTGCTGGATTACATGAAGACGTTGACTCATCAGAACACCTAGCAACTCACCTGGAGCTGTGATCGGTTGTCCTGTGATTGATTAGAGGATCATTTGCATATTGCAGTCTTCAGAGAAATCAGTATTTCAGAGACCGACACTGCAATAACAATTAACAGACGATATATTCCACGGTCCTAGGACAGATTTGGTGTGAAAAACAAGGACATCACATAAAAAGACAATGCAAATGACATTGTAGTGATTTTATTATTACTTTCTTGAAGAAATAACTAGACAAATCCCATGATCATTCATTCAACAATTCTCACCTAATGGGGAAAACAAGGTCCAGTTCTTTACTGAGTGGATGGAAGGCTTTTGCAGAAGTTCTCCATCACCATTAATTCATCAGCTGATCCAGGTACAGTTCACCAAAACCTCCCCCACTAGAAAATTTTTCTCCGGTGTTGGCCATGAGATAAAATGGTTTTATCACAATTATTTTAAAAAGAGCTAATCAATCTCTTTTGACCAACCTCAACCAATCACTTCTTTACTGATTTTTTGTGAAACTACAGTTTCCTAGAGGACAGGTGAGTTCTCCATTACCATTCATGCTCTGACTCAGGTCCTCCCCCATTAGACTTTTTTCCTGGGTGATAAGCATGTGTTACATCGGGAATCGCTGGTCTAGCTCTTTATTGGGTTGATGCCAAGGCTACACAATACATAGTCTGTTAATAGTTATTGCAATTGTAGTCTCTGTACCACTGATATCACAGAAGAGCCTCTAACCAATCACAGTGTTTCAGACAAGGTGACCAAACACAGCTCCAGGTGAGTTACTGGGTGTTTTGATGAAGGTATTTGTGCAATTCAGCTACATTTTAATTATTACTTACCCATTAAAGACAGTGATTCACATTTTCCTTATGTGTAACCTCTACATTAGTGTGGGAGTGTTTACCAAAAGCATCACTCATAATTCATCATAATCCGTTCTTACACTACCATTTTCTTCTGACTATCCTTCAGAACAGGCTGTTTTTGTTTCTGTGGACTGATAAATGTAAATGATCCCTTAGCAGATTGGCTGTCCTGAAATGCAGCTAATTCAAAAGGCAGCATGGAGCTGGAACACTCCTTAAAACTTCGACTGAATGGGCGGAGCTAAACTGCTGTGGGGTGAAAATATGCAAATGTGTTGCTTTTGTGACATCACAAAAACCAGGCTTTTAAAATGGGCTTTTCGTCCCTATGTGGTCTGTATGGAGGGAGAATATATTTTGAAATTTCACTGACTTTAGGCCAGGAAAAGTGATAATATGGGCCCTTTTATATACTGAAAATCATTGCAATTCCAATATGTAGCAATGCAATTGCAATACTACTACATGTGGTAGGATTTTTTAATAGGAAGGAATCCTTTATCATTCATCGGTGGATTCTATCTATCTCATTTTATTTCACAGAATTTGGCATCAGTGGTGGCCTGTCCTCTGGAATTTCGATTTTAAAAAATGAATGTGGCACAGCCAGAACCTAGATTCGAACTATTCTCTTCGGGCCTGGAGCTGTGCTGAAATGCTAGTGAGCCTCATTGAGAGCACACACATGCAGAGGGAACCAGACGGCTGTTTAGCCTACAGCTAACCCGGGCTCGACACAACAAAGAACGAGCCGTTTCCCGTTTTCCCTCGCGTCTGCTGCTTCTCCTTCACTTCGACCTCGATTATTTTCGGCCCCTTCTCCCTGTACACACGCTCCATACCAACGACACCATTTCGCAGTGCGGGCTGGATTCTCCTGTCATGCTCCGTGATGGGCTTTATGCTTCTGGAGGGATTTTTTTTTGTCTGTGCCAAAACAGTATCACGCATCCTGGCACAACGACATTCCTTCATTTTGTTTCAAATTGTTTCGCGAACGCTCCCCCTCTCTCTCTCTCGGTAATAAATATGCATCCCCTCCTCCTCCCGGTGTACACAATAAGATTTCAATGGAGCTGAAATTGGCTTCTCTCTCTCTCTCTCTCTCTGTCGACTTTCCCTTTCCACCTTAAACAGCCTGACTCCTCTATTCTCTGGCCTCCAGGCGCCCCTAAGCAACCAACGAGCGTTTTAAGGTGGAACGGGGAATTCGCGTGGCCAATAAGAAGGCAACTTCAGCCTCGCTGCTTTTCGCGTTGAAGCAATTAAAAAACAAGGCTTTGTGAAGGGAACGCGTAAACGTTAGACACGCAAACGTCTGCAGAAACGTTTCAACACTTACCCCAAAGCAGACCGGAACGTGTGCCGCTTTCTTCCGCGCCGGGCTGCCGTGCGTTCTGCTCGGAGAGAGTGATGGTTTTTCCGTCCCCCCGCCTCGCTCCTGCACTTTTCGGGTTCGTGTTCGCAAGCAGAGCCGCTGGTGTGACATCGACATTCAGCTCGAGTGGGGGATGGGAGGAGAGAGAGAGAGAGAGAGAGAGAGAGAGAGAGAGAGAGAGAGAGAGAGAGAGAGAGAGAGAGAGAATGAGGACGGCGGAGGGCAACGAGGCTGAGGACCTACGATATATTGACAGAAGTATTGGGACATATTTTTCAGGGTTTTCGGGGCAGTCTCAAACATCCACCATACCGGTACATTTATGGACGGCGCCATGCTTTCAACTTTCAGACACATTCTCATTCTATTTCGTTTATGTTATTTTCTATGACTGTGCCCCAGTGCACAAAGCAATGTCCATAAAGACATGGTTGGGTGGAAGAACTTGACTGACCCGTGCTGAGCCCTGACCTCAACCTGATACAACACCTTTGGGATGAACTGGAACAGACACTGCGAGTCGGGATTTCTCGTCCAACTTCAGTGCCTGACCTCATGAATGCTCTACAGAATGAATGACATCACCTTTTCCTCCACAGAAGCTACAAAATCTTGTGGAAATCCTTCCAAGAAGAGTGGAAGCTGTTTTAACTGCAAAGGGGGACCGACTTAAAGTCTATGGATTTGAATACAATGTAATTAAAGCCCCTGTTGGTGTCAGGCGTCCCAGTACTTTTGTCCATGTACTTTACTTGCATGTGAAAGGCAGGAGACCAGACCAAGAACGGTCTGGTGTGAAACCCAGTCAACGCTTCATCTGGAAAGGAACAGAATTAACCATCACCCGCCTTTAGAAGCCCATTTATTCCTGAATCCCAACTCTGTTCTGTCTCTTTGTCAATTATGTAGATAATTAAGTCTGTATACAGCTTTATAACCGTGTAATTATTCCACAGAGAGGTTAAATGCATCTGTCACTTAAACGGCAAGAATCAAATAAAGATCATTTTCTATTTTTGTTTCTCATTATGTTCTCGTATCTTAAGAATTATCATGTATTTTTCCATTCTCTAATTTTGATACTTAACATTTTACTTTTGCAATGTTATTTCTGATGCTTGTTTTTATTGCTATCATTTTGAGCTTTTTTGGTATATTACATTTCATGCATCTCTCTCTCACACACACATTTATTATATTAATATAAAGGGGAAAATATCTCACTTGGTAGTTAATATAAAAAAGACTTTAATTATTTGAATCCCATCACTTCTTGCTTAAATATATCATTAAATCTTGTCAAAAAATAATAAATATATGCCAAGATGTAAAACCTACACGTTACCAATTATGTAAAAAACATAGGTGTTTTCATGTATATACATATGCAGGTTTGTGTGTATACATACATACATATAACACTCTGAAGCTGAGTATATGAATCATCGCTGTCTGTAATCTGTTGCTTCACACTCATTATTCATGACCTTCTTGAAAATCACATTTTCACTTTGTACAGCATGTTTTTCTGGTCTATTTTTGTATTTTGCAGGGGGGAGGGTGCAATGCCTTCTCAGTATAATAGTTCTCCTTATGAAGCTTACAGCGCTGATTAGTCAAATCTAGAATGGCAAACTGATCTTCATTTGATAAGGTTTTCCCTCATAGGCAGAGTCTTCAGGGCATGCTGAGGTGAAACGCCATTACTCTCTTTTGAAACCATAGGCCTGATAGAAGCAGGTCCTCCTAGTGGTAGAAATGTGCATAGAGAACACAATGGAAGTCCTCACACTGAAGGTCAAGTGCAGTAGTGACTGGCTGTAATGAGATCTACAGCTCTCTGTTCTCCCTTCATTTTGCTAAGGCAGTTCACTCAGCTATTATGTGCAAATTTTAGTCTATATTAGTAGCAATGCAATAAACAAAAACATTCATACACAAACGCTAAGACAAGAGCTATACACATTTAACTCCTACTTTAACATACTGTTAAAATATTCCCACATAGGAGGGCGTGTGGCAAATAAAATTACATATCCAGTACATTAAAAAAGACTATAAACATGACAATAATGCAGAAAAAACCTAACAGTGATTACATGTAACACTCTAATAAACACATAATTTACTGACTAGTTACACACACAGTGAACAATACTGATGTTCTGCATTTACTCACCTATTAACTAGTTTTACGTAAAAAAAAAAAAAAAGTTTACTATGTAGCATCACTTACAACTGGCTGCTTTAGTTACTGTACCCTTAAGACTGACATATGTAAATAACCTCTCTTGCGATTGGCTGCCAAGTACTGTGTCTTGGCATATTCCACATAACTTATTCCATATAAACACAGAGGCTATTTAAAAATAACAAATGAAAATTGATCCCTGAGTTCAAGAAGTGTTTCAGCATCCCAAAACCCAAACAGGACAAACAGTGACCAACAACAGCTGCCACTATTTTGTTATTCATGATCACATTAGTAATCTAGGAATCGGTTGAGTATTGATACACACCCAATTCATGACATCCAGCCATTGTTCCATCCATTCATTTTTTAAGCCGCCCATTCTACATCAGGCTCACGAGGGGCACAGAAGAGTATCTTAGAGATCCATAACAGTAACTCATAACATAAACATAACTACAAACAAAGATTCCTTTATGAAGTGTGGGTTTCCTCCTTTTCAGTGACGCTCACAAAATCTATTTGAATGTTATCATTCAACATTCCCCTTTGTGGAGAGTCTGCTAAAACAAAAACTAATTTGATCAAATAAATGTTACTTGATTCATATTAAACCCAGTTATCGAGCAGTTATGACAGTCTTACTTATATTTTCTTTCCTTTTTTTCTTGTACCATACAAGTGACCAACAGCTTTGAGGGATTTTCCTGAACAGCGAACTGAAAATAACTGCAAATAACTGGCTGTCTGTAAAGAGAAATCAGAGTTGGGGGCTTTATTGATTTCCCTTCATTACCATTCCTTCGCACACAGTGCTGTGTAAGCCTCTCATACCTATCTGCACACACAGCTGTGACTAAAAAAAGATCCACTCCGTCCCACGCTCGGCGTGAGGGTGTTGCTACAGCAGGTTACCATGGCGATGTGCCAGGGAAGGGGTCGGAGTCGTACAAGCAGCTCGACCCGTCTGGAGAATGCTAGTTAGAGGCCTTCGGCAAAACCATCAGCGGTGTATTTCGGGCACATGATGGAGTGCGGTGGAGAGTTTTCCAGAGATTCAGGGTAAAGTCCTGCACTGTGAAGCGTAACCTACTCATGTGATACCAATTAGCGAGGGTCAGTGGCCTTAATAATGCCAGTTGTAGGTCAGTTGCCTGAATAAACCACGATGGTCTAAAAACAGATGGTCCTAAATGACCTCTGGGGTGTCTTAGGCAGCCAATTTGCTTAACTTCTGAAATAGCGGGTTTATAAGTTATTAACACCCTCTATAAATTATTCCACATCTGTACACTGTGTAATAAACGCAGTATTTATAGTTATAATCGTTTAAACCTCAAACAACTCTACACAGATATTCCCTATGTGTGTCAGATGGATGTGCGTGAAAGATCTTGTGTGTGGGTGTTGTGTAAATATTCTGAAAACCTTAATATTTTGTCCAAGCACTTCGTTTTGTTCAATGATGTCATTCATAATCTATTCTTACTGCATGCTATAGGTTGTGCTTAACAAGATTTCCCATCTGCTAAGCGCTGTCATCAGTGTTCAGGTCTGGAGCTTACAGTATTTTTAGTCTATCAGAACAAATAAAGGCTTGTAAACAAAAACCCTCACAAAAATGCCCAAAGGTTGAGGGGTCTGTGGTTGTAAGTTAAAATTACCTTTTCACAGTAATTTTGCACCGTTCAGAAGAACCCATTCAGCCTTTAAAGATTTGTTATTAAACTTAAAAAGAAATCATTTAAATTTAATATTAATAATAGTTTGAATAAAAATTCGATTTCCATTCCACTGGCAGAGTGGCCACTACAAGGCCTGCAGAAAGGGTTAATCAGGCAAATTGTAAAATTTTACAGTCATCTTTATAAAAACGATACAGTCCCCCTTAGAATGAACTCATTCAGCTTATTGAAGTAAATAGATCTCAAGTTTAAATTCCTCAGTAGAATTAACGTGTGTGTGTGTGTGTACGACCCTGGGATCGGCTCCAGGCACACGCAACCCTAGTATGAATTAAGTGGTTACAGAAAAGAGTGAGAGAGAGAGAGAGAGAGAGAGAGAGAGAGAGAGAGAGAGAGAGAGAGAGAGAGAGAGAGAGAGAGA
>JBBJLR010000037.1:14513152-14533562 GCA_037577145.1 Brachypetersius gabonensis
GAGGGGGAGAGAGAGAGAGAGAGAGAGAGAGAGAGAGAGAGAGAGAGAGAGAGAGAGAGAGAGAGAGAGAGAGAGAGTAATCATGCACAATAAAATAAATAAGGCAATACTATCTTACAATGATTTTCTTAAAACAAGTGCTACCTGGTCAAAATCTCTGTGACTCAAAAGTGTAAACTCAGTTTTCATCTTTTTAGTCACTATTACAATAAACTGATTCATGACTGCTATGATTTTAATATGTAAGTTATTCATGCATTTTATAGCTGACATAACTATTAAAGGCAGAATTTGCAGCTAAGACAAATAATGTCAACATCCTCTCTGAGTTATGGCAGTAAAACTCTTGCATTTAGAATATTGTTTTGTGTTAGCAAATAAATATATATTGGGCAGCCAATAAGGCAATATTTTACTGGTATTATGATGAATTATGTCATGATATGTTTGCATTAGTTGTGTATGCGTCCCAAAGGTGGTTTTAAGGTAAATACTATGTATTCTTGGTTTCTGTCTTCAGTGATTATAAATGGCAAAAATGTAAAATCTTAGGAAAAGGCTACAAAATATCATCTCTTCTATGATAGATTGTCTCAAATGTCACAGATTTCACTTGCCAAGATGTAATAATTAAGTAGCGCCCTGCACGGCTGTGTCTGTTCCAGCAGGTTCCAAAAATGGCAAAGTAGGCATAATAACTTACAATATGGCAAAAAAAAAGAGAAAGCAAGGCAGAATATTCCGGGGATTGTTGAGGGAAGGGCAGTGAATGTGGCCTGTAATCCCAGATTACTCTCAGGTTCACCTCCTCCCTTTCTGTCCGGGGGGATTAGACAGTGTATACATCCAGTCACTGAAGTCCCTCCTCACTTCACTTGGTCACAGTCACTGGAGCTCCCTTCCAGCTTACCCCAAAAGACAGAAATCCGACCATCCGCTTCAGATTATTTGGTAATATCTGGGGTCAACGGGAAACACAAAGCCGACTGAACTGGACCAATGGCTCTACTGAAATCCGGCTGGCTCTGGCGGCAGTGTGAGTACCTCTTCGCCAAATGTTTCCTTCCAATTAAAGGAAAAAACGCCGCATACAAAGAGGGAAAACAATCAGTAATACTGTACTTTGTGAATGTACTGGTGTGCAATACAGCCAATGATAATATAATTATAAACAGATAACAATCTACTGCCAGAGCTTTAATGTCTTTCCGTCCCGTCGGCAGGCCCATTCCTGCCTCTTGTGACGACATTTCTTACACAATAGTTTCATAACAGGTCCTGAATAATATAGCGTTAAGAAATGATAATGACTAACAACCCAGTAGTTTAAGGAGTCGGTTACAAGAAGGTCATGGTCATTTTTCAAAGTTCAGGTCTAGCAGTACTAATGGACCTGTGTCTTAGGGCGCATTGTGGTTGACGTCCCAGCAGGTAGACAGTGAGGGAAGAGATAAAGAATCTATTAATAGAGAATGACTAAACAGGAAACAGGTTGGTGGTTGGTGCTGTTGTTACAGGCCTTGTGTGGGTATGTATGTATATATATATATATATATATATATATATATGTGTGTATATATATATATACATATATACATACATACATACATACATACACTTGAGGGATCAATTGACAATTCCTTTTAACAGAAAGAGAAAAATGTACATTTCTGCATACAAAATAATAAATAATAATTAAAAACTGTCACGATATTCTCTTCAGCTCACCTTTTTTCAGCGTTTGCCAGAAGTACCTGATTGTGAATTTCGTTCAGTCAGTCTGTAGCTGTTGCTGCTGTATTCTGGCTATTTCTGGTGTAACTCTAGTCTGTGGTGTTGTTGTTCTACCATTAAATATATCAAGGCAAAAAGGTGTTTTATGAAGCATCATTAATACTTGTATAGATATACAGTTATAATTACATTAACTTGATTTAATCGTGTACATCATTTCCATTTGAATGGATGACATCATCAGTTTTTATTTTACTCACTTGAGCTGTGTTAATGTGATTTTATTTTTATATTTTTACTGAGAAAACCTAAACGAAGTTGGCTGAATGCCTCACTTCTTTCGGGTTAGAAACAAGAATTTGCACTCAGATGGTAGTGAAAAAAAAACATTTAAATTTTCTGCAGGATTTTGTTCTGGAGAAACGTACTGATTCAGATTTCTTTACAGTGGTGGTCAATGGAACCACGTCATGACTATAATAAAGGCACTTTATTTAATATCCAAACACATCAGTGAACATACACACATTTTCTGGGGGTTTATATGCAGTGTTGATGATGGTACAATTGTAGCAAATCAGTAAGAATAAGTTTTCTTTGAGGACAATTTTTCCTGGCAACATCTTAGTATGTAGCATTCCGCCATGAATGGATCTGAAAAATACATTTTATATCAAAACCTTTTCAGAACTATCTTAAAACCAGGCCTCAGACAGTGTAATATCTCATTCAGGAACTTTCTCTGGGGTTCCTCAGGTTCCTCCAGTGGTGAAAGGAACATCTGGTTCCCATCACCACTCTGGATGTGTCTCCAGAAGGAAGGCTTTCACATCAGGCCACTCTGGATGTCTTTGTTTAAATCTTAACCATTCAATTATGCAAAATATGGAATTCTCCCTTAAGAGATAGCACTAAAGTATAAAGAGAACAAAAATAACCAGAGACGTCACCGAAAGGGCTGTCATTTGTGTTATGAAACTAAACAAAATAATCCCCTTAACTGACAATGCTGGCGAAGAAACGGCCACAGCTCGGGGCCAAGCTGACCCAGATGTGCTGCTGTGAATGAGGTCTTATGACTGACTCAAAGAAAAGAGCAAAACGTTCAGAACGGAGAAAGTTCTGATCTCTGATCAAATCGCATCCAGACAAAATCATGGTAAAAAAACAACTGTACAATCACTGCTGGAACAAAACCTCAGTTTGTACATAATACGGTTAGAAATACATCATCTGATCCTTAGGACTGAAGCTTGAGATGATTCTGATCTAAAATGATATGTAAACAAATTTATGGCGGAGGGATACATGCAGGGTGTTGTGAGGCAAAATAGTACTCAAAGAAATCACGGTTATTTTTGCAGATTTGCCAGTGTTGTACCATCATCAGCCCTGCACATAAGGCCCAGAAGTCATGTAGGGGCAATGGTGGTTTAGGATAGTAAGGATTTCTGCTATAGAGATCTGATTCCATTCACCACCACTGTAAAGAAATCCAGCTCCTTATGAATGGACTGTTTTCACATGAACTCACTCAAAGTGCCTCAAATCAAAGACTAAATTATGCAGATTTTCTTTCAGTCAGGGGAATTCCTCTTTAATGCGATCTGCCCTCAACTGGAGGAAGAAACATCTTTTACAATACAGCTTTAGGCCTGAAATATTTATACTGTTTTAATAATGCAGTGAGGTATTACAGCCCATCTAAAGGCTGTATCCTATCTAAAGCCTGTCATTGGAGCACATGTACAACCTGAAAGGAATGGTTCAGCAAAGAGAGTCAAGGTTACACGGTTTCCCTCTCAAATGTAAGTGTAGCTGATCAGGTAAGACATGTTTAGAGCCCGAAGGCTGCTTTTGGCATTGGAACTACAAGGCTATTAAAGCTTGAAAGTGATGGAACGCAATGCTTTATAATTTATTGTAAGCTCTGCGTGTCTTAATTATCGTTTCTAACCTCAGACCTCAGTAACATGTTCTATAATCTCAAATACATGTTTTTTAAAACTGTACAAAATACTCTTAACGGTAATTACTGACAATATTTAAATGAAGGCAAATCCTTTTGGGAAGTGTAAATTGTGTAATTAATTGTTTGGGCCAAATTATTTCTTTAAATAGAGAGACTTTGTTGATTCTGAGTCACATGAGCCATATTCATTATTAAGCATATTTTGTTAGCATCAATCTCTTTCGGCAAACTCTGCCATTTTGAATTTACTTGTATGGACCAATCAGAACAAAGATAACTAGATATCGTTAGACTGGAAGGCGATTATCTGGGATCCCAGCACTCTGCGACATTAGACTACCTACTTTCATACACATTAACCTTTTTTTGACCTCGATAAGGTGTGACCACAGATTTTTTTATGAAACCTTTAAAAGTATCTAGAACACAGAACCATTAGAAATGACTTGCATAGTGTTTTAATTCAAGCGAAGTGTGGGTCACGGCCTCTGGTGGGCAGTGAAGGTACTGCAGGAAGCTTACAAAAGGTCCTTTACAACGCGAAGAAATATTTTTTCAGTTTTGTAATCACTTTTGAATTAACTATAAAATATTCGAAATATTTAATATTCAACTATTACATTTTTAAAGCATTCAGAAGCAGTACAGTCATGAGATTTAAATGACATGTGACTAGTTTTTGATCCAGAACCTTGAATCATAACAGGCAATGAATCATAACTGACAGAAGATGACCAGAGTTGTGAATAAAGGTCTGAGTGGGTCACAGAAGAGTTTCACATTTCAATATAGGCATTATTAATTTCCCCTTGGTCTCAGATTGCAGCGAAACTGCGATGTTTCCACTAAGAGAGATGCTGTTGTATCCCACTTTTTTGAAAAATTGTCATTCAATGTTCTCACCGACAGCATCCATCCTGAAGCGCTGGAAGCTGAACTGGTGTGACCTGTGGATAGACGGCAGTTTGGTGTTCTATAAGACGGACTCCAGGAAGGACTATGAGACCAGAGTGAGTCTGAAGAGCACATGTGTGGATGTAAAGTGCGGCCTTGAGTGTGCAGGTGGGTGACGTCTCATGTTTTGTTTGATGCACTATAAGAATAGAAGACAACAGACTCTGTAAAGTGTGTGTTTCAACAGAGGTTTCACTACTTGTATGTAGGACGTAACACGTATATTCTTGTAGAAGTGTGAAAGAATGCAGTGTAAGAATGGAAGGTGAACTCTATTAAGTGTGTATTGGTTTGAAACAGGGGTGACACCACCAGAGAGCCACACCAGGGAGAATCTGCTGGTGGTGTGTCTAAGGGACGGCTCCAATGTCCTCCTGTGCGCCAACAGTGAGGACGAGGCACTGTGAGTGGACCTCAGTATAGCTTCACATTCACACACTTTTAGCTTTTCTACTCACTCAATCCAGTCTCACTGTTTTCCTGCAGGGCTTGGAAGCTGACGATCATGGAAGCACGACGGAATCCTGTAAGTTACAGACACTTTACAGGCATACAGATCACAGACTGGAGCTCATCTGTAGCTGTAGAGTTCACCACTACCCTGTCCATCAATACAAGAGGAACCGCTTTTGTATTCATGGGTTTGTGGATCGTTCTAAAAAATGTAGTGCCCAATAGCCAGGGGAGAGTGGTCAAACTATCCAGCGGTTCTGTGGTGAGAAATTGACAGGCTAGAAGATGGCACACATTGGAATAACATGGGCAAAGATAAGCCCATCAACAGAAGCTCTGGTCGAATCTAGTAAGTGTGTACACACAGCATATAGAACATTCCAACACCACATGCACTGTCCTGACTGTTACAGTGCTGGTGTTAATACTATGTTGAGAATGGTCCACCCTCTAACTAACATACGGTCAGTGGTGGTCCTCTGGTGGTCCCTTCGCACTAATGGACAAGATAGAGGTTGATTTTGCAGCAAAAGAGTATCTGTATGGTTGATGTTCCTCCAAAAAAGAGTCTAGGTGGACATGCGTACCTAATAAACAGGCAACTCAGCAGAGTGTAGCACTATTTGATATTTGTTCTGCTCAAACCCACCAATTAAAGAGTTGCAGAGTTGAATCAGCTGTGTTTTAGCAGGGAAATCACCAAACTGTGGACTGTGGACTGAGGCCCTGTCAGAACTAGAGCTGTACATATGTGGCACAGAACAATGACAAACTCAAATATAGTAACAGGTCGGGTCGCTGGCATGACAAGTCAGAGAAGCATCAAGCTCTTCATGGATCACAGTAAATGCCAGCGCTTAGGTTACATCATATCTGACACTGTCCTTCTATCCACCAGGTGTTCATGTATGATCCCTACAATGACAGCTACCAGTCTGTTCCTGTTGACAGCCACAATGCAGTATACGTCACACCAGGCAGTGGCAGTGGAGGTAAGGGGTGATTTATTACCCTGTGGGCTTAATCTGCAGGGTCTGCTATTATCAAAATGACCAGTAAAAACCTACATTCTGGGTTTTTAATGTTGACGTTCATGATGGTAAAACAGTATTAACTCTGGTAAAAAACACAGCTTTTCTTTTTGAATGCCATCTTTTCAACACTTCTTTGCCTTCACACTGGAGCCACAAGGCCCATGTTGTATAAATACCACCAATATACATCACACAAACTGGACAATTCACATCTATATTTTATAGCACGTATTAAGATGGACAAAAGTACATTGCATGGCTTAACACAGTAAAAGCCTGTACTTTTTTCTCCATTTTCATAGAACCAGCTTAAGCAAGTTTGATTGAAATACTTAATTGGACATGGTTAAAGGAATGTGTAATGTTTTAGGAATGCAACTGCAGGGCCAAATGGTCAATATGACAATGCAAATTGGTGGTTAAATGCTGAACCTCACTGCAAAACTGTAGAAGCAAACCCCAGACAACATGTCTTAGTTGATGGACATTTGCATTCATGGGACACTGTGGGAATTTCGAAGTTTCCTCTTTAACCATTCTTTCTCTCTGATTGGCTTTCACACTCTTTCAGGTATGCATCATGTATGGGTGCACAGGGAGCGGTATGACGATGGAATTGGTGAGCAGATAGCGCTGGGGCTGTTGGCTGGAATGGCTGCAGGGGCTGCAATGCGCTCTTTCTTATGGATGCCTTTCTGGTTCTGCTGACAAACAGCCACCGGAACCTCCAGCTATAGCCGGTTACCGAGAGGCTACGCTAGAGAACACATCGGCTCTCTCAACCTGGTTCTGTAGGCCTCAGTCATCCTGTAACTATTTATTGCTGTGCATACAACACAAAGAAACTCGCTAGGGTCAGCCAAAGGTTTACGAGAAAGGCACCAGATGGTATAACTCAGGGAGCTCCAGATTGGAATCATCACTTAAGTGAATTGTGTCCACTTGAATGGGTGAGGAACTGGCAGACCAGTTCAATTATTCTCTATTAGACATTTCCTCAATGTACTACTATGGCTGAGTTACGTAATAAAAATGTCTCCGCATAAATACGAGGGGAATAATACAACCAGCAATGATTTCCTATGTAATATACATACAGAGTGCAGTGGAATGATATGGATCACTAGAACAGGAGTGTCATGAACTGGAACTCCTTATTCATGTTGAAATTTGTTTTACTGGGGAATTCCACTTTTTTCTTAATAATGTTGACATCACCCAGACTAAAGTGTCTCACGGTTTTATACACAGACCAGCCATAACATTGAAATCACCTGGTTGATATTGTGTAGGTCCTCCTTGTGCGGCCAGAATAGCCCTGATCCATCAAGGCATGGACTCCAGAAGACCTCTGAGAATGAGGTTTCTGCGCCAATAATTTAGCAGCAGATCCTACTAAACACTGGGCCCTCCTTGGATCTCCTTGAACTCTTCCTCATGTTCCTTAAACCATTCCTGAACAGTGTTTGGAGTGTGGCATGGAGCATTATCTTGCTGAAAGAGGCCACTAGCATTAAGAAACACTGTCACCATCAAAGTATCACACTGCCTCTGCC
This sequence comes from Brachypetersius gabonensis, assembly GCA_037577145.1. Taxonomy (NCBI): domain Eukaryota; kingdom Metazoa; phylum Chordata; class Actinopteri; order Characiformes; family Alestidae; genus Brachypetersius; species Brachypetersius gabonensis. The sequence goes on from JBBJLR010000037.1 coordinate 14,520,856, forward strand.
ACCTTGCCTTCTTTCTCGAGTGCATGCTTGTGCCATCTTTTCCATGATTTATCATTTACATTTATGGCATTTATCAGACGCTTTTATCCAAAGCGACTTCCATTACCTAACGACAGGGGGCAGTCTTTCCCTGGAGCAACTTTAAGGGTTAAGGGTCTTGCTCAGGAACCCAGTGGTGGTGCTGAAGGTAGGATTAAAACCCATGACCTCTTGGTCCAGAGACGAGTATCCCAGTAAGCCACAACCACCCAAAGCCCGCCTTTATTAATTGCTGTATGGTCCAGTTCTGATGTCCAATAGAGCTTTCAGCAGTGGACAGGGGTCAGATTGGACACTTTGAACAGTCTGCTGCTCATATGCCGCAAGCTGTGAGACATTGTATGAGACACATTTCTATCAAAGCCAGCCTGAACTTGATCAGCAGTTTGTGCTACAGTTGCTCTTCTGTGGGATCGGACCAGACAGACTCACCTTCACTCCCCATGTGTATCAGGAACCTTGGGTGCCCATGACCCTGTTTACTTGCTACCTGATCTTTCCAACCCATTCACATGTACCACTGTAACCAGATAATCAATGTTATTCACGTCACCTATCAGTGATTTTAATGTTGTGGCTGATCAGTGTATGGTCCTAGACAGGATACGTATCTCATTCATGGCAATATGACCTGTATTTCGCCCTGTATTTCGCCCTGTATGCATCTCTCTGCATTGATTTTTTTTAAGAAAAGAAAGAAATTTTAGGCCAAAATTCCTAAAATTATAATTAACGTCTCAAGGGTCAGACTGCAGACTTCATCCTCAAACCACTCCCACATAATGTTATGACTTAATTGTACAGAAATAGTTAAAAAGTTTTTCCCCTCCTAAATGTCTTGTAAGGAAATAGTTCAGCCAATAATATTAATGTTTCCGACAATGAATGGAATTGCACAGCTACGAATTACCATTTTAAAAATGCCATCATGCTGACTAATGCGGTTTACATTAATTCTTAAAAACAATAACATGGTGCTTTAAGCACCATTTTTTCTGTCCTTAATCCATGCTTGTAGCTCAAACGAGTGATGTGAATGTGCTTTAAGACATGCCTGAGGTTTGTGGCTTTACACATGACCAGTGACCGCAAGATAGATGCACTGTAAGAATGACGAGTTTTGTAGATTAGCTAAAACGGAGCAGTTTGCTGTTGTAAAGCCAGCCTGTAGAGGGCACCAGAGGATGCATTGTAAAATAAAGCAGTTTATTTACTGAGGCCATTTTTGGTTTTGACCTTCTGTTTGGTCATCTCATAACCCATAGCCCTCATCACCACAGTGGAAATATTGTGACAGAGCACTGATGCCAGGATCTTCATACGACAGGATTTGGCTCTAAAGTGCCAAAGCAAACCGCATCAAGAATTCATGTTCATGGGTGTTGCATAAGTGCCTTATTCATTATTCACCCCACCTCCCTCACTACAGCTCCTCTGAGAGCATGGGTTTGAGGTTTGAGAATGGTGAAATAAGACTCAAGGAACACCCCCACAGAGGATCCAGCAGCAGGCCAGTCAATCGTACCAAAACAACAAGACAGAGCTATTAAACATTGATGCATTTCACATTTATGGTGTGAAGGACTGGGTGAATGCTGGATCTCTAACTGAGCCAGCAATGGTGGTCAGTTTGTGTTAACTTATATTTTTCACTAACTTGGATCCCTCATAAAGTCTCTGCAAAACAGCAGTGGCAGAAAAGAAACAGAGCTACGCTTAGATATTTACTGTGGCAATAAATTGCACAATTGTTTCTCAGTATGTTTTTTTTTTTTTTTAGGAGATTTTGATATTGAAATAGGATAAAATGAATGCCGTGCAGCTCAGTGTGTGAAATGTTAATCAGTTTTGATAGTATTTTTCAAAACATGAAAAAAATACTGCAGCCAGTTCAGTCATATTTTGGACATACTGCTCACCCCTACTAAATAAATAATGGCTGTAAAACAAATACAAATGATTTGCCTTAATGATATGATTAAGCGGATTAGGCATATTATTTTGTGTGCATTTTTCATAGAGCCCTACCATGCATTTTTTTGACAGTGTGCAGCCAACGGATATTTTCATGTTTTGATTAGTCTAATCTTTTATTGTGTATTTTATAGTAAATTTTTGCAGTGATATATCACCCACCTTTACCCTAAAATAGGATGGGTGGTCAGCCTAGAATACATGAGATTTTATTCCATGCATGATTAATAGGATTAATCCAGGAAAAGGCGGCATTTTCATAGTTACTAAATAAAGGTCTTTATTAGGGATGTCAATAAGACATTGATGTAATCTAGCAGTGCAAATTATGAGCTTTTGAACACAGCACCACAGCAGCACTCAGCGGTGACAAAAAAGTTTGAAACTAAAAAAAGAAAAATAACAGAATGGACGAGTTGGTGGCAACAGTTTACCAAGCATGTACTTTTCTCCAGAGAAGAAAGAAAAGAAAGTGAGGAGGGAAAAAAAAGAAACAAACAAACTAGGAACACCACACAAATTGCACTATATCTTGAGCTTGTTTAGATCTGCTGTCCATTGGAGAGTTTTGGGGGGGTTCTAAAAAGCAGAAGTGTGATCTACCATCACATGAAGAAAAAAAAGCAACATGATCAAGTACAAATAAATATTACAGAACATGACTGAATCAACAAACCAATACATGAGAAAATAAACGGCTAAAGTGTCAATATTACATGAAATCAAACTTTACAATGCTAACAGAAAAGCCAGTGGAAGCCCTATAAAGTAAACTCTTAAAGGCATGGCTGCATATTGATATATCAGGTGATGTATTTTCTATGATACTTCCCTTAATATACAAAAAAAAGCATCTTTCAAATCTACTGTAGTAATAACCATACTTTGCTAATTCTCAACCAAAAAAATGGCAGCCGAGGCAAATAAAAATGCCAAAAGAATAAAAAGAGACTCAAGTCGAGGCTGTTTCATGCTGAAAATAGCTCTTGTTTACAAGAGCATCTGTAATGTCTCGAATAACGGAAACTGACTCTGTTCTTTCCCATGATGGAAACACCCATGCATAGCCAATATCTGCAAAACGAAGACCCGGATAGTTTCTAAGATCTATGGCGTGCCTGTAATTTGCATTCCCAAAAATACCCTGTGCAAATGTTCACTTCCAATAGTTTGCAAGGCATATGGAATACCTTCATTTTACCCATAGTGGACAAAACATATTCATCAGTATCGCTTCTATTCTGTGTTAAATGTTCATTGCTCACACTGGACAGATATTTGGGTCTCTCTCTCCCAGTTGCACTCAGTTATACAGTGCGCTGCATCATGTAAGCCTCCACAACCGTGGCAGAATCTGTTCAAGGTACAGTGCCGACAAAAATAACCGCAAAAGGTTGCAGTTTCGCCAGATCATTAAGGAAATCAAAATATAACGGAAAAATAAAAAAATAAGCGACACCTTTCACATCCATGTTGTGCTTCGTAAGCTTAAGGTCATCTCAGTGAGTCAGCAGAAAGCATAGCGCTGAGGATGATGGACAAGTAGTGTTCTTCTGGTTCCAGGCTTGGAGGAGGGGGAGTGGGAGGGGCACTGAGACTGCAGCTGGGAGTGGGAAAGGAGAGAGCGACAGAGAGAGAGAGCTATAAAGAGAATGAGGGCGAGAGAGAGGCAGAGAGAGAGAGGAGTGCAATAGAGAAAGCAAAAGAGAGACGGAGGGATGGGGGCTTTAGCAGGAACAGCCGCCTTCGTTGACTGGCTGTTCTGGAGGCTTCTCCAGCTTTATGTCGATCACTGAGGACAAACGGTTAAGCAAATCAACCACGACAAAAATAAGAAATGTTTAATCAAGAAAATGCAAGTAGTGTTTGTGTGTGAGCATGCTTCCTGCAGGGCATACTGAAGGATACTGTCTTCTCTGCTCTTGTCCTGTGTGCTCTCCATGCCGGGCAGGGCGGCAGCCACGCGCCGGAAAAGCTGGAGGGGAGAAGAAACAAGGCACTATTGTTAAGATCCACAGAAAAAAAACAGCCAGCAGTCAATTACGCGCAAGGCCAGAAGCAGCTCAAAAGCTCTGTGTGTGCGTGTGCGTGTGTGCACGTGTGCAAAAAACGTCTTCATTTTGAATGAATGGGGCCACAGGGTGCAAAAGTGTTGCAGTAACAGCCTGTTAATAAGATGGCTGTGTTATCACAACCATAAACATATTTATACCCCACCCATTCATGCTGAAGTGATGCAGGGTGTTGCTCCAGCAGACAGTCTGAAGCAAAGATATAGAAGCGGTGAGAACAGAGAAATGTTGCACTGTTCAGATGATAAATGGATCATTGCAGACTTTCTAAGGACCCGGATGCTCCAAACCAGTGGCCTGAGGAGTTCAGTCCAAACTTAAAGGTTCATTCCAGCATTAAACTAGATTTTAAACTGCTAGATGACATATCGCAGTGTTGTCATATGCAGAGACTTGTAGCCCGAATTATATTGCTCTCACACTTTCATTCTCTAAATATAACACCCATCATTACGCAAGTACATCACACAACTGGTGGAAATTCTTGCACTGCTCACCAAATCCTGACTGATTGCCAAGCTACTGAAAAAAAGACTTAATAGGCCCTGCACTCACCATCTAACACAAAAAGTCCTTCCATCTCTAAGATATATCAACTTAAACCTCCAGAGAAGACTTACTAAGACATTACGGCTTTCACATACAATGCAGTTAATTACATATGACTGACAGCTGGAAGGCATTATTCCTTGTGTTGGACTCTCAAAGCCAGAAAATAGGATGAATCAGCAGATTGACAACGCTGAAGCTCGGCATGAGAAACAACTCTGAGCGGAGCAAGATGTCTGTTCTGTCTCTGCCTTCTTTCCGGTTCGCTTCAACAATGAGGCCAATTCACAACCCCCAGCCAAAGTCCCTGCTATGGAGACAATGGCTGTTCAGAACAGGCCCTGAATACCCAGCCTTCATCCGACAAAAGCAAAACCTATCAGAATGACAAAAGTTTGGGCGTAAAGAGTGGGAGCTTTTTCAGATTTTTCATTAGTGTTCGTAGGCAATGTCGTGACGTATGTTGTACAGTGATGTGCATCTTTAAATAGGCTTTTTTGTGTGAGATTTATGTATTGTGTGTGAGTTTAGTTGAATCTCAGTAACTGCAAGTATAGCAAAGAATTCTGCAGTTTATATAGCAGGTATGTTAGCATAAAAGCTAACCAGCTACAATTCTGGTACCATGTTTTAAACGTCATCTGTAACTTTGTCCATCTGACTGGAAATCGTATTGAAACTGATGCCACAGCAAGAGAACAGCACTTTACAAGTCTTCAATTTGAAGTTGACTCACAAATCAGGACGTTTGTTGTTGTGTTGGGTCATTAACTCATTCCCTGTTAAGAGATTTACAGATGAGAATTCAAGCAGCACTACAACACTATGTAGTGCAATGTTCCTGTAAATGGGAGTGTTTTCGGATGCAGCAAGATAGATATAGTGAAGAGTGACTGATTCAACTACCGAGTCGAAAGAGTCAGATTCAAGTAACGAGTCAGTTAAGGGGAACTCCAAGTTGAGTCAAGACGACTCAGGCCTTGAGTCCTCAGATCTGTTTTTAAAAATAAATCATCTTTATTATTCAGGGATTAAAGAGAAGTGAGATAATCACCAGGTGTGCAGTGAAAATCGAAGGCTTATGATAAAGCAGATATTCCCCTCACTGAAAGAGCTTCTGACAGATCAGCTCCACCCATTATTTTTCAAACTCAAGGATACGAAAGTGTGCTGAGGTGCATTAGAGAAGATATGTCTGCTAAAATCAGATCAGTGGAACACACACACACACACGGGCATGCGTGATTGCAGTGGACAGAACCAAAGCATCACCCTCTCTCACACACGCTATACCTGTTTCACATTGTATCCTGTTTTTGCACTCGTTTCGATAAACAGAACATTCATTTCTTTAGCTCTCTGTTCTCCCTCTTCGGTTGTTATCTGTCTGCGGTGGGAGACATGCGCGGGCCCATTTGCACACATTGCATTCACAGCACATTCACACACATGGCCAATACACAGACACACAAACAAAAGCAAGAGACAAGAAATACAAATGTAAACAAATTGAAATGAAAGTGTTTTCCGCACCTCCCCTCACCACTGCTACTGTTCCTGCTCAACACAGAGCCTCATTGACACAATCTGACCAGTTTATCAGATGGTCCTGAATGTTAATTTTGCTAGTAGAAAGACAATCATACACTGAGAAAAATGGCTTTACACAATTTGGTGTTTCATGAGCTTGTTTGGAAGAGGTTTGGTTCCAGATTTCTCTGTGCTGCCTCCATGAATGTGAGATTCCATCAGCAGCTCCTGATTTCATTTAATGAAGAACTGACTGAGTGAAGTAATCCTGGGCTTCCACAAGGAACACATTGGTCAAATGTACATAAAATCAAAAATGGCAGTGATAACAGGCACAAGTAGGTAGAGGGACCTACTAATCTGGCACCATAATTTTGGACACAGGTCATCTTTAAAAAGGTAGGGCCTCTAATTTTAAATACACTAACAGATGACCATCACACTGTGCTAAGCTGAGGATCTCAGTAGAGCAAAAACAGCAGCAGCTGAGGAGGACTGGAGGCTGCGGCTCAGACTCAGACTCACCTGCTTGACATTGTAGCCTGCTTTAGCACTAGTCTCAATAAACATTACATTCAGCTCTTTGGCTTTCCTCTCACCCTCTTCAATAGATACTTGCCTGTGGTAAATGAAAAGGTTACAGATGCTGGGGGCTCATAGACAGACAAAAAAAAAAAAAAAAAAACACATTTCAGGTAAGGCATTGCAATGAGAGTTCAAAAGAACACTGGTAAACCCTTTCAGCACAGTCCCTTCCCTCAAGATATTACAAGGCATCATCAAATACAGCTTTACAATGACTTCTGGCAATGACTGACGCAGACAGGATATGACAAACCTCCAGGGTGAGATGTTTCAGTAGCTTTGGTATTAGCACACACCTTTTGTCTGCAAGATCTGTCTTGTTCCCAACAAGCATAATGATGACATCGCTTCCTCTCTCTGTTCTGACATCATCAATCCATTTTGTAGTCTGCTGGAAGGAGTTGACGTCTAGTAAAGAGGGGAAGAAAACAATCATTCAGTCGCCATCACAAGCAGAAGGACATCACAAATGCACAAATGGGACCACTGAAAGCAGACAACAAATCAGGAATGCACATAAACACACAAAAGGGAAAGAAAAGAGCAAATAAGGTCAGCCTGGCTCACAGGTCTATAATCAGAAGTGCCAAGTTGTGCTTGAAATGACTCAAAATGTGCTTGTGATTTCAGACTACAGGATTACAGGATAAACCCTTTTCAGCAACTTTATTCAAAACTGTGGGCTCTGATATATACTACAGGACAAAAGTTTGGGCACACCCCTTTTATTAAAGGCCCCTCTTTCAAACATTTTTCACAATTAAACATTAGAAATATTTAAAACAAATATAACTGTCTAGTTTTGAAGTGTAATGTCATGTAATGGGTGTGAAAGTTTATTTACGATTTTTTTATTTGTTTAAACGCTAGCTTCCATACTTTTGCCTCCGACTTTCTTTGACAGGTGTTGTTTAGGTGTACTTAGCGTGCAGTAACTTGGTTGAATAGCGGATGTTTAGCTTTATGGGTTTAAGGAACAGAAGTGGACTACTTGCACACTGATGTACGTCGCTCTGGATAAGAGCGTCAGCTAAATGCCGTAAATGTAAATCAATATAACCATGTCTTGGGTTTATCACGGCAGCACAGATTCACCACATCCTTTCCAGAAGTTTCTGAAAATAACATTCCCAGCACTCTTTCATGCTTGAAAACAGTTCTGGTTCAAGTGCTGGACACTCGTGGGTCCAGTTTGTCCCCACAGCTCAATGGGAAAACGATTTGGAGACAGAGGAGGCAAAGACATCATTTTACAAACTTCTGCTTTTGCTTTGGACTAGATATAATTTTTGGAACGCTTGGGATCACTGTCATTGAAGAATTAAATGAAAGCACAAGGAATGATGAAGAACTAAGTGATACTTTTCTTTTTTCATGATCAACACAAAGTGAATGTCAGGGCACTAAAGACAGTCACTTCAAAACTAATAGTATGAGCCTTTGTGGCTGTCCTAATCACCAGCACTAGTCTGATACTGGGCATCTGCTCAGTATCAGCAAATATCAGTTTCAGGAGGACAACTGAAGTGACTGAATTCGATCCATTCTTGTAACAAATTTAGCTTAAAATAGCACACACTCCCGTTGTGTGAGGTCATGATGTTCGCCATGTGTTTCTTCCTGTGGGGGCTGTATTTGTTTTAAGCATGACAGAATGCTAGGACTGATTACATGAGCATCAGCCAGGTTTTAATATTGATACTGGAAAAGAAAAAGTGGTGTCGTTCCTCTCTAGTCCTCACTCACAGATGATGATGAATAACAGTAATAGTAACAGCAGCAGTAATAACAAAAACACAAAAATTAAAAGTTCAGAGTATTTGTCAATGATGGGTCCAATAAATACATAAATCCTCAAAAAGCTTAGAAAAATGAAAGATGCAGGTGCTCAACAGAGAACAACATTACAAAAATATAAAAATGAGGACATAATCAAAGAAAAAAAAGGGAGAAAATGTGTGCTACAGGCAGAAGTAAGAACAACAAAAATAAAAAAGCCAAAAGCTGTGGGTGAAAACCCGAAAGGTCAGAAGAAAGAAGTCTGCATGGCCTCTCCCGTGCCCTTTCCCCAGAGTCGTGGGCCGCTGGGCTCCGCACTCACTTGTGATGTCATAGACTACGACGGCCACGGTGGAGTCGCGAATGTAGCTGGGGATCAGACTGCGGAAACGCTCCTGTCCGGCCGTGTCCCACAGTTGCAGCCGCACCTAGCCGACCAATCAAGCCCCAGAAAAACAGCAGGGGGAGGGAGAAAGAGAGAGAGGAACAAAGAGGGGGAGAGACGGAGGAGAGGAAGTGGTAAGAGAAGAGGGAAATGGACGCAAGACAGCAGGACGCGGGGGTAGGGGGACTGGGAAGGGGGGAGTTTGTGTTTCAGGCAGGTGGGCCTGAGGTACCTACTTGTGATGTCGTATACTACCACAGCAGCGGCCGAGTCACGGATGTAACTGGGAATGAGGCTACGGAAGCGCTCCTGGCCTGCTGTGTCCCAGAGCTGCAACCTGATCTGTGTGGGATGGGACAAATTATAAAAGAAAAAAAAAAAGAAAAAGAACCAAACAAAAAGAAAAGAAAAGAAAGAAAAATGTGCAAAGAATACAGCAAGAAGTACTGATGAGGTACACTTTGTCCAAAAGTTTGTAGACACCTGCTCATGCAGCTCCATCACTCCAGAGAAAACGGTTCCATTGCTCCACTCTCCCTATAATTTAATTCCATCTTCTTTTATTGTTTTTCTATGCTTTCTTATTTCTTCCTACTATTTTTATGCTTCTTTAAAAAATAAATAACCATTGTGTATGATAATGTGCTATATAAATACTTTATAGTGTTTTCTTGGCCTTTTTAAGGTCACTAACATGGACCGTACAGACTGTATGTTGGCATCTCTTTTGTTTTAAAATGGCTTACATGCATATGTTGCCAAACATATAGTGCATGAACTAAAGAGCTTGTAAAGCTTTTAAATGTTCCTTTCCACTCCTGAAGTGCTACGGATGCTCCCAGCTCAGTTGAAAGTTTGATGGACACAGCAAACAGTAATTTAGGAAGGTCGGACTTGTCAGAATTTGGCCTCGAATCGACTGTCCACCTTAAAGCAGTTCAATTCGCCAATTAGAAAGAGCATCTAGATACTTTTGGACATACAGTGTAGACATAAATAAAAGGAATGGGTTAAAAAGTTGCAAAAGTCAAAAAGATATGAAGGCGTTTAACAGACAGACACACTTAACGAATCTGAAATGGAGGCAGAACGAGTGGGAGGTTTATGGTACTGGGATTGAGTTCCCGAAAACACAAATTGCTGAAGAAGAGTCCTCAGTTAATTGCGATGAAAATGAACAGAAGGGGATTAGGAGAGGAAAAGCACCCTGATTGATTTGGCCAGGGCAAGAGAAAGAGAAAGACAGTACAGCAGGAGGACGTTCAGACAGAAGGGCAGGAGATGCAGTCTTGGATACACAGAGGGCCAGTTTGTGAAAGCCGGGCTTTCAACTGATTTTGGATCGTTCATACTTGGTTATAAGAACATCCAATAAAAAAAAACCACACACCTTTTTGGCCAAAATGTTTTTCAATATTCTTTGGAGGCTACAGTCTATAATCTATATTTTTATTGCACTACTGCGATGTTTTTTCCAGCCACGCATGTACTTTCAGTGTTTTTTTTTTTTTAAATAATCTTGAATCGTACCAAAATAATGAACCTGAATCATGGTCAATTTCATGATGCATTAAAATCGTCTAAAGGACTGTAATGGAATCACAGAGAGATTTTTATCCCACAAAATGAGCAGTTGTGGCCATTAAAAACATACAAGGCGCTGACACTGTTAAAATATTGTCATGCAAACTACAATCAGTAAAGAGAGGGAGTTCCTTTCAGGGACAGATTTAGGCATTATTAGGCCAACAACGAGAGAGAATCCACTCTAGTAAATCAGCAGTTCCAAACACTATGCCTGGAGTACCCCAACATCACACATTTAATGTTTCTGCTGCTCCCAAAACACCTGATTGAACTAATCTGCTAATTCACAGGTCCCTCTTCAGTCGAAGGTGCCACAGCTGGACAACACTAAACAGCACAGCGGGTACTCCAGGACCAGACTTTGAAACTTGTGTTCTAGATAAACCTTCCAAATATACAGCCATAAGCAGCAGTTCAGAAAGCATCTAGAAATGCATGGACTTAAAAGAAAGATTCACCAATATTTCTGAAACACTGAGAGAGGCCAAGTTAATTATCAGTCTTTAGCTCAAGGCTTTCAACATTGTGGCTTTATTACTGGACCAAATATTGAACAGCATATTGAAATCACCTTGAATATGTTAACATTCTAAAAAATTACACAAAATATAGGCAAATCTTATCTTTTGTATATATCCGACCCAAAAACAACAGCAAACATTCATACATTAATGCAAAGACAAAATACATGTTGTTTCAAGCTATTTTGTGGTCTAGAAATTTTAACTTGAAATATTTTTCTGGAAAGCTGTGATACACAAATTACCAACGGGCACGGCATTAAAATTTTGTGTATAAAACACCTATCTTTTATCACAATAAACAACAAATTAATGGGGACTGTTGCAGATCACAAAGACTTAGTCATTAGGCTTTTAGTGACACCACTCCAGAGGGTGCAAACAGCAAATGGTTGTACTTACTGTTCTGTCCTCAAGGTACATCGTTTTTGACAAAAAATCAATTCCTATTGTGGCCTGCGAATTAGAAAGATGCAGGTAAGGCAATCTCTCAGAGGAACATCTAATCACAAAATTTCATCATTGGAGCTTATTCATTTACACAGCTTCACCTAAAAAAGATCACCACATATATGTACAACTTCACTCACCTGGTAGGTATTATCAAAGCTGTCATACATGAATCTGGTAATCAGTGAAGTCTTCCCAACTACAAAATAAGAAAAAAACAAACAGAAATGTAATTTACTTTTTACATGCACTGCCTAAAAGTCTGTATGAGAAGAGTGGCGTAATCTTACAACATGATGTCTTGCACAATGTGCTTCACTAACTTTGTTTCCAGGTATTTCTCTTTCTGGCATATTATTATTTAATCACAAAAAAACAAAAAATTATAAATGTGCTTCAAATCACACTAGATGACTCGGAGACAGGTGTGAATATGCCCAGTCTGGTGAGTCAACAGTTGTCCTCACCCTCTCTTAATTTAACCCTGTTGCTCAATGTCTCTTGGCTGGAAGTCGGGGATCTATAGTGTTCAGTCCATGGTGGCATGTGACTCCCTCACAATACCAATAAAATAAAGACACCAGGGTGTAGGAGTGCAAGGAGTAACAAGATTTTTAGTAGGATTTTTTGCTTAATTAATTTGGGACTTTTCTCAATTTCTGCTCAACATGCAAAAACACCAACACTGGGAGGGTGAAGGCAAGCATATGCATCCTCACACGTCACATGAACCCAAATCTTTTAGAACTGCTGTTAACATCACTGGACGGAATGCTTGGAGGAGAACTCTAACTGGCAATTATATTATGTGGGCCAGCAGATGCCTGCGCAGGTTAACATGGAGCGGAGAGATGGGGTGAGGAAGGGCCATCCCAACAACCCAGAGAAGACAAGTCTGCTCTCTTGGACTTCGCTTTGACCAAAAGTGGTTATATGATCACTGGAAATCGAACCTGCAACCTCCCAGAGTTCCTTTTAAACACGTAAAGCATTTTTATGTACATCACTGGCTAACAAACATTACTGCCAATTCAGTGTTGGCTAGCACTGTGCAGAGAAAGAGGGACACCCGGCAAAAGTAATATCATTTATGTATTCAGAAGGCATTCAGAAGATGTGTTTCAGAATATGCTACCCAAATAACGACAAAGTAATTCTATGAGAACGGGTTTCTCAACTCCTACAGTAAACTAATTCCGCATTGCACAAGGTGCAAACAACCTTAGTCTTGTTGAG
>JBBJLR010000037.1:14538393-14580251 GCA_037577145.1 Brachypetersius gabonensis
TTGGCCAATCTTGGCGAAAGTAGCGGGGGACTACCAGCCAATCATCATCCAAATCCCATCGCTTTATTTTATCACACAAATCACTCACTGATTTCCTGACAGTCTGGCGGGCCTTAAAAAAATTCAAAAGGGCCAGATAGTTGAATAGGCCTGATCTAAAGCAATCACAGATGGAACATAACAGTTTATCACCGAACCTGAGAGGGGTAGAGTAATTGCAAATTCAGACGATAATCAGATAGTATTGTTGTTCATATTCAAAAAGGTGATAGTCACCAAAAAAATTCTATAATCTTCAGGCCTCCTCAGTTGCCTTTTTTTATAACCCTTTTCAAATACAATATCTAATTATTCAGAAGGTCACACACTCCAGCCCTGAATTTAGATATTTCATTAAATGTAAAACATTACCAAACTGCAACTAAGAAGCCAGAAGAAAGGCATTAAACCCAATAAAATAGTTTCCTCTTGTACCCACTTTCTCAACTGCGAAAGAACAAAATATTTTCGTTGCACAGAAGCAGATAATGGCCTTTTTCTCCACCTCAAGCTCTCGTTTGTTTTGGAAGCGGATGCTCAGTGTACAAGCCTGACTGGTAGTTTTTTGCATAAAATTAAACAAACATGCACAGGTTGACATGGGAACATAAACTGTTGTTCAAGACTGTTAACATCAGGACAATAATCACCAAAATGCCCAGGCCTACTATAAGAGCTGTTCAGGTACGTTTTCTCTCCAAAAAGTCTGCCTGAGGTCCCCGAGTGAGCCTAAAGCCACCTTTTCTTTCAGTTTATAGGCTAATTAGGCAAGACGTTTCCCCCTACTTACCTCTTTACTCCACTGTACAGAAATGAAAACAAGCACTTCAATTAAACACTCCAGCTAATGAACCAGATCAGTGCCTCCGAATAATGTGTAATGTCCAATTAATGCCTGTTTGAGGAAGCAGGCTAAGCATGCATTTAGGCAAGAGGCTCGAATTAATGAGAAATGTGGGCAAAATTAAATATAGACAATTATAAGATGCTTGAGTGTGGACAATGTTTGTTAGCTCTCTGAAATGGCAGATGAATCAGTACAGATGATGAATCAATTACTTATATATTACTGTTACACTTCAGATATAGTGTTAGAATTCAATAAAAGAGTCATTGCTAGAACAACAAAAAATCTGCAAGCTACGTTTGGGTGTGTACTGGTTAATGCTTGCTTTTGCTATCTTTTAACAGGTTGCTATCTTTTACAGAGATACATCTCAGCCCTGTACAACAATGCTCTCTTAAAAGGCATGTGACTTCGGGTGGGGGAGTGGTTAATCTTATGAAACTGAAGATATGGCAGACTATAAAAAGACAAGTGGGCGAGAAGTTCAAAACCTATATAAGCAATGGTGCTTTCTCCTGCGTCCACCATTTGGCCTTCTATGCAGCAGTTAGAACCCGAAAGTACAGGCATCAGGGGAGAACAGGGACTGTAATTACATTCCAGAAAGTCTCTGAAGGACACATCAAAGGACTTCACATGGCACTAAAATGCAAACTCAGATCGCATTTCTTGATTCCTAGAAGGATTTGCAAGGAGTACAAAAAAATCATAATCCAAGGAAGGGGGGCAAAGATATAACTCAACACTTGAGCTAATTATACACTGGGGTCATTCCTGGCATTCTTGCTGAGGAACCTGCAGCAGCTGCTGGATGGGAGCTCCCTTCCTTTCCCAGCTTTCACCAGCCCCAATGGCACTCATGATAAAAACTCTTGTTTAAAGGGGGATTTTTATCAGTAAGTCAACTTTAGGTCATGTTTGTGACAAATATTTATACAAGTCTGACCTAAGGCTTGGCAAGGCTTTAGGTCAGACTTCCTGTATTACATTGTTATCAATCTTATTTTTAATCGTTTTTATTCTATAGATTCTGCTGCTTTTACTTTTCTTGTTCTGTCTACTGTGCTGCTTTAAGAATGCTGGAACTAATAAAACAGTGCAATTCTCTACATTTTCTGATTGCTGAAGATTTAGGATTCGGGTCAAAAAGATCAGTAAAAGGGTCAGAAGAACGCTGCAGCTAGAACTTTCCTCTTGGTCTTATTTTGAACAAGCGTCCCACCTACAAAAGCTTCCCACCACCAACAGTTAAACCCACTGAGCAGAGACTACAGGGGGTGGGAGATCTGATAAAAGTGTCATGACACTTGCTGACATTTTTATTTGTTGACAATTCGGATACATTTGGGCTGGGAGGACTAAATATTCACCTCCTATACTACATTTAAAATAATATAACACCAAGGAGTACAAGAATTCTATCTATTGTTTCACATACCAACAAATAAAGCTTCTTGGGCTTAATGATGCCCTCTTTTTAATATGTGCAGTTGGTCAGTAATTTTTTGAAAATAACAATAAATATCATATTTCCCACTTCTAAAAGTAGGTTGTTGATCATAATCGTACCAGCAGTAACATAGTATGCAGGTAACACTGTGTGGTTGGAGCTCATTGTTCAACAGGACTTCATATCAACAGAAGAAATCGAGGTGGGTCGAACAAGCATCCAGCCTGGACAAAATCGAAAAGGTTGATAGACAAGACTCAAGCTCTGTATGCTCACAAATCAATGCTGCCTCTTGTTTTCTATACATGTTTTCAGTTTACCGCAGGGCAAGACTAGACAGCATTCAATCGCTCCCCCTGTACCTGTGCAAGTGGGTCAGTACATACTGAAAGCACAGGAGGTAAAGGCTTTTTATAAACCTGCTGCAACTGAAAGTAAATTCCAAATAACTAATGTTTCTGATAAACCCCAGTGGTGTTGATTGTCACGAGCCATCTACAGCTTCATCCCCTTATTGAACGTAGTTCAGGAGAGCTGGATTATTGGCAGAACTGCCTGAGGTGGAAACAATCAATGCTTACAGCCAATGAGCCACTTCTGTGGGAAAATCTAGACATATCTAGGAACCGCGGTTCCTCCTATACAAAACACGCGCTTCATCATGATTGCACATTATGCTACAACATTCATGTGCTGTCCAAAACATCCTTGAAAGCTGCAGTGGGAGGTTTATTTAGTTATCTATAGTACTTATAGCCATATCTGTTTATAGAGTATTTTCTAGAGAGTTTTATTTGGACTTATACTGTATACCATATTGTTCCTGTCTTGGTGTCTGTGCAGTCGTAGCATAAGCCGTTTCTTCCGGGATCAATAAAGCTTTCTGATTCCTTCATGGAGCAAGTGAGGGAAAAACCCTCAGTCACGCCTTATCCAGACACTTCAGAACACTTAGGTTGGTCTATGAGGTGAATCCAGATGTTGTAGCTCAGAAGAAACCACAATCTTCAACAGAGTAGAGTTTTTTTTTTAATCTACTAATTTCAATGTTGTACAGAACAAGCAGTGGATCAGTTTTTAAAACAGTTTAGAGCTGTGATGCAACTCTGATGTACCGACATTACAGCAGATTCATTCTTAAACAAAAGAAGAGTGAAACAGAGGGTCACTTGAACTTAGCTTCTTCTGGCAAATTTTGAGATGCTCAAAGATTCTGGGCAAAATACATTTTTTAATACTAATTCTTCCAGGTAAATGCTGCATATTCTCGAGCCAATCGGGGTACAGAGGCTTTCGAGCCCATCAGGACACACTTAGGCTGCAGTCCTGAGAGACACTACATCATCCTGCAAAGCCACAGCCGCACCCCTGTACTTAACTAAACACAACTGCCTACCAAACTGGCAAATAACAGCTTTTCACAACACAATTTCAGTCTCATAACATTTACTAACACTACAGTAATGCACAACCAACCTATACGCTATAATTATCATTTAATTCACACCCAACTTGTGCGAAGAAAGCTGCAGTGACAGCAACTAAAATCAGAGTCTGAAAACTTTATTGATCCTGTAGGAAATTGCTAACAGGCACACCGACAAAAACACAGAGACAAGAAAAACATAAAATGTAAATAACTCCAACGTATAGCTATAACTTAGTTGAAAAACTAGTATCACAAATAGTGTTTAGGAGTCTGTCATTGCTGTAATAGAGATCAGTAGTAGATCAGGTAATGTTGGCCTAAGTAGTGATGTGTCACATGGTAGGACTATTGCACATAGTAATGGTTTAGCACCCAATAAGAAAATTGCATGATATTGCACATAGACTATAGCACATCATAGCAAGATGATAAGTCACATGAGTGATGTAGGTCAGGAAAAAGCTGCAGGATAACATCCCAGTGAGAACTTTCCTCTCTATCCTATTTGGACAACCATCCCACCTACACCGGTTAAACCCACGGAGTAGAAACCATAGTCGGAGTAGAAATGTTCCTGCTGACATTCTCACAATAAACAGCAGACTTTGAAAAATTACTGACATCTTGCAGGGAAAACTAAATATTCACCAGCTGTGCCATTAAAATAATGAAAAACCTAGGAATACAAGGACTTTATGCAATGTTTCACATGCCAACAAATTAAACTTATTGGGCCTAATGATCAGAATCAGAGTACTTTACTGATCCCATAGGATACTGCTTGATACATCTAATAAAATCTGTAGAATAGAAGTCAACATGAAATGCTATACAATCAAATTCTGAATATAGATACTATAGATAAGTAACAGTTAAGTGAATACAATGATTCCCTCTCTTCATTGATTTGTGTAGCTGGTCAGTGTCCTGGTCAGTACTGATGATAATTCATTTAGTGATATTTACAAGGATATAATGATGTAGTTAAAATGATGTAGTAAAAATATATATAGTTAAAATGATGAGTTAGCATTAGGTTTAGCTGGATTGGCTAACAGCGTTATGTGGGCCGAGAACTAGCAAGGGGCTAAACAGAAATGAGGGACCATTTCAGACACTTTCAAGCAAGATAAAGGATTTTCTTACCGCTCTGCTCTCCGAGGAAGACTAGTTTGAACTTCCTCAGGGGGTTCCCGAAGTCTCCGGAGGTGGACATCCCTGCGGCGGGGGACGGGCTGCGGCTCTACGGGGGCTCGGTGCCTCTCTGGCTCCCGGTTGCTCTAAACTTACAAACTGCGGTCCCAGCGATCGCTACAACAGAGTCCGCAGTTGGAACACCTGAAATCAGCCGGTATAAGATCTCCCTGGTTTTAACCCTCTTTGAGTTCCGTTTTAAAGTTCAGAGCTGAAGTTTGCAGACTCTGCCCGTCACTCCATCTCTCAGACTCTCTGGGTAACCGTCAACCTAACCTGACTGTGATTGACAGCGTGCTCGGACCAATAGGCACAAAGAGAGGGCGGGGACAAAATGAATAATCATTATTAATATGATTGATATTCAATAAGCAAATTTTTGTAAGAAATACATGCAAACATTAAATAAAAATAAATAAATACATTTAAAAATGAACGAAAAAAAATTAAATATAATACTATTATCCACTATCTTACATATAAAATATAGACTTTATATTAAATAATTGATGAAGAAGCATGTTTTTTTTCAATGTAGACTCACAGACAAAAACTGAAATCGACTAAAATGAAATAATGAGTAAATGTACCCGCTACGTCTTTAGTATAATATGACTACGCAATATAAAACATATAAAAATGTGACTTTATATAATGCATAATTCAAATGTGTTTATTAAACTTGGTTAAACGTTTGAATGTTTAATGTAAATATGGATTTCTACCAAATAATTATTATTTGTTTTAGTTTGGGGTGCTTACAGTTATCAAAAGAAATACTCGATTTTATTGAAATTATGATTGATAGCATATGTTTCAAAAAAAATAATAAAAGTAACTAAAATAATAAATGAACGAATGAATGATTAAATTGACCCGCTCTTTCTTTTCAATCCAATACGAGTATTCTAATATCATACATATAAATGATAGACCTTGTGTAAATATAATTCGAATTTTATTTATTGAAGTTTCAGAGGTCGGAATGTTTAATCTAAACACGGATTTGTGTCAGAAAAAGTTAAAGGAGTTTCATTATTTTGAGTTTTGCGTGAAGAGGACGGATGACGTGGATCAGGGTTTGGTTGACTCGGAGAGGCGCCACGTCACGAGTGATTACGTCATCGCCCCTTTAAACGTGCCTGCATCATCAGGAGGTTCAGCAGCAGTTAAACCCAGACGGGTGTGGAATAATGACACAAATATGAGTCATATACCAAACAGAGGGAAAAAATGCATAGCCCTTGGCCATCGTTAGATAAAATCTAAAACAATAAAGCGTCTTATAGAAACACATCAACATCTGAGGGCTGAAAAATTACAGACAACGTGTGTTAAAATCCCTCAGACTGAACTGAAGTATATAATATGTATATGTGTGTCTGTAACCTATGTAAGTATGTATATGTATGTACGTACACAATGAATAGTGGCAGGTACTGACAAAAACGTAAAAAACAGTAACAGTGAACCAGACAGAAATCAACATTGCTCTCAGTAATTGCACACAAGAGGAAAATATTGTACAAGAGAGAAATACACACCAGTGATCATTTTAAAGATGATGGAATTAATAAAATAAAATAAATACAATCAATAAACGTTTATTGAATAACATTGCTGACATAACCAAATAATTTATGCACCATAAATGTCCAAACAAACCAGTCCATAATAAATCTAGACAGACATATTTCAACAAACATTATGTATTGTTTGGACATTTATGGCGCTTATATATACGTACATATAAGCTGCGTCCGAAATCGCATACTTCCGTACTATATAGTGCGAAAAGCAGTTTGCGAGGCGAGTAGTGTGTCCGAATTCATAGTATCCGAAAAACAGTAGGCGAGAAGAACCCGGACGACCTACTGCTTCCTGCCGAATTCCATTCATACTACCGTCATTCATACTCTATAGAACGTACTATTTTGACGGTAGAGTAGTAGGTACTAACTCAAATATAGTACGTAGTATGTAGTACGCGATTTCGGACGCAGCCATATATTTATACAGGAAAAGGGAAATCAGGAAATCAGTTTGATTTTTTTTTCTCCAACAGGTGGCAGTGTGTTCAGTCTCGCCTATTGCGAATGTCTTAAAACGAGAGCGAAGAAGAGAGTGTCCGCTCCACATTTCAGCACTAAATCTTAAATTCTCTGATTGACTGTCTTTAAAGACGTTTCTCTTTGGACTTCGAGCCTGATCTCTGAGATAATGAATGCTTTGACGAGAAAGGTACAGTGTCTGTGCGGTAGCTGAGAGTGTTGTGTTGTTTGTGTTTCCTAAAGGTCATTTCCTCTCGTGTGGACTCACTTTACACTCATTCTAACCTGAATTCAACCCACATTACATATTTATTTCATCCTTAAAATGCGAACAACGTCAATCAGTGTGGTTTGATGGCGAGCGTTCCGTTCTAGAGAGACAGTCAGATTTGTTCATAATGGAGGTGAATGGAACCAGATCTTCTGAGACACAAAACATGAAGTGTATCTGATTTTCTGGTCTTGGTTAATCTGATTAGTGAACATGAGGAAGATGCACTTTAGCCTGTGATCTGGTTTTGTGATCAGAGTTTTCTCAGCAACAACCAAACACTGAACTGTGTGCACACAGCCAGCAGATTTACATATAATTACTTATTTATTACAGGTTTTGCTCATTCAGAACACTCAGGCTTTGGTCCAGGCTGTGTCTCTGATTGGGTGAGTGTGTTACTCCTTGATTTGACTAACATAATGACTAATAGGAGTCTATCTCTAAAGTGTTTTTTAAATTTACAGCTCACATGTGTTACAGCATCAAACGCCATTAGGTAGGATGACTACATCCCTTTGCTTTTTTCCACCTTATTTTATCTTTTCAGGGATGATGGCTTTAATTATGATTCATTTTCCTTTTTAGGTTTCTTATTGAGTGACAGGCAGTACAGATCCATGCCTACACATGGGATTGGTCGTTATAAGTATCTTCTTCCAAAGGAGCAGGTAAGACGTTTCTAGTAATTGCAGCACTATATTAAGTGTATGAGTCCATATATTAATAGAAACTATTATACAGGGAAGGTGTTTAAAAGGAACATTTTCTGACTGATGAAAGGTGCGCAATTACAGTTACAGATTGGCTTTGTCATATTAGGCAAAAATCGCTATATGCAGTGCTACTCAAACAGAGCTGGCAGTTAGAGTTCTCCTACAAGAGGCACCGCTGTGTCTTTTCAAACTGCTAATAATGTAACATCGTTGGATTCAGCACCAGTCTTAGAGCAAGCACGGGTTGACCTCACCAGCTTGGGACCGTGTGGCGAGGGAGACCTGGCTGGCCGTTGCAATTGGCAGGGACTAAATTCGGTCACTTACATTTTAAGTCATTGTGAACAACATTTATTCCAGGTGTATTATTCATTTGGGAATGTTAAGAGTATTCCTGTTAAATATCATTGTATAATACCCCACTGAATCTTTCAATCTTTTTTGTAGCTAAAGAAAAAGAAGAAGGAAAAGGTTCAGGTGACGATCAAGGCTGGAACAGATACTCATTACGGTGTCCTGAACATTGCAGTATCTGGCTATGACATGACCCTGGTAGAACATTACTCTCAGTACATCCATAACCTTTGCAATCGCCTTGATATCAAAGTGGATGACAGGTAAAATTATACGCGCACACACTGTAACCTCTTTTGAACACGGTGTACGCATGCATAAGCGTGGTTGATTGAAAGCCACACTGAGACGTAACATGCGGGTTTCCCTTTTGTTTTTTCAAGCTATGCAATACCAACCAAGAGCACAGAAGTCATGGTCATGCCTGAACAGTCAACAAAGATGCATGTGGACGTAGTTCTCAAAATGCATGAACGTGTTGTTCAGGTAAAAACAATAGTTTTATTCTCAGATAATTAGCATAATGTTCACAATTAACATTTAAAATACTGGATCATATCAAACAAAAATTGTGAGACAAAAAAAAATGTCCACATCCCACCAGCCATCATACCTATGTACCAAAGACATAAACACGTCCTGACTGTCTATTTGTTTCATTGTTTATTTTTTTTATGTATTTACTAGAGCTATGGGCTAATTTGCCATCATTTATCTTTGAATTACTTCATTATTTTATTATTTTTTTTAATTATTATTATTAGTAGTAACTCCATAATCACTTAGTTTTACACTTGAAGTTTAGCTTCAAACATTACTGTTCTTTGACTGTTCCTGAAACAATAGTGCCAGTAAAGTTACTTTAAATTTGAATTAGTTTCAGAATTCAAATAGCACCACTAATGTTTGGAAATTGCACTCATTTGCTAATGTTTGTTTATGTCTTTGTGTGTCTTTAGGTAAGCCTACTGAAAGGAACGCTGACTTCTATTCTCATAGAAGTCCTTTTAAAGAACCAACCAGAGGGAGTACAGCTCTCCATAAAGGAGGTGAGCACTGCGGTCCTTTTGTGTGTAATTTACATTTCTGTAGTGTCCTGTTTAATTTAGTGATGGACATAAAACTGTTAATGCAATGAATGTCATGGAAAGCAATCATGTTTTTTTTTTTTCTGTTTTAGTGCTGTTTAAGTGTTAGCACTTCTTTCTTATTTTTCAGCACACTGAGGCAGATTACCAGGCTCGGTTTAAGGCGCGACTAGAGCTCGAGGGCCTACTAGCGCAAATGAGTTGAATATATCTTGGCGCTGATGCCATTGTATGTTGTTCTTTTTTTCATAACGCAACTCATTGTACAATATGTTTAAACATGCTAATAAAAGGGATGTGTGGTGACCTGCTGTGTTGTAATTTTTTTAGTAAATTAGAAATAAATAACTTTACATTACTTTTACTTTTCCAGTTCAAATTTAGTGTTTTAATTAGCCACAGCTTTTCCAAAACGTCATGTACAACCATACTAACATTTTGCCCTCTATTTATCAATTAATTCAAGATAATTGAATACAATACTAACATTACGAATAAACTACATTACCCAGCAGTCTAAGCGCCCTAACAACGGTACCTGGAAACCGTAAATAAACGTTCTCCCTGGACGACTTGGTTGTGTTTGGAGCGAGTTAAATTAAGACTGATTTTTTATTTGGAAATGGGCAGGGACTACTATGCTGCTTTGGAAATTAACAGAAATGCGACTGAGGCGGACATCAGAAAGTCGTAAGAATTGTTTGTTTAACTGAGTATTTATTGTTTGCTAACGCTCAAAGCGAAAACGAACAGTGTAAACTAAAGTTAATATCATTATGTAACGTTAGTATGACTTTATGCCAACATAAGTAGATACTAGCTAGGAAAGAAGAGCTTACTTTATGTGTATATAAAGAAAACTGAGGCGAAAAAAATACACTATTTTGACAAAAGTGTTGGGACACCTTAATTATAGAATTCAGTTTCCAGTGAAGGGCAGTCTCAATGCTTCAGCAAAATCCAAAGACATTTTGGACAACGCCATCCTTCCAACTTTGTGGACACAGTTTGGCGAACCTTTTCTATTGCAGCATGACTGTGCCCCAGTGCGTAAAGTATGGTCCATAAATACATGGTGGGATGGAAGAACTTGACGCCCGCACAGAACCCCAGTCAACAATTTGGGGGAACAGAGATTGTGAGCCAGGCCTTCTCGTCCTACATCAGTGCCTGACCTCATAAATGCTCTACAGAGTGAATAGGCACAAATCTCCACAGAAACTTCAAAAGCTTGTTGAAAGCCTTCCAACAAGAGTGGAAGCTGTTATAGCTGCAAAGGGGAACCAGCTCCATATTAAAGTCGATGTCTTTGAATGCAGTGTAATTAAAGTTCCTGTTGGTGCGATAATCAGGCGTTTCCAAATACTTTGTTTATATAGTGTCGCTGCGGTCTTGTTCTTTTTCTTTTCTGATACCAGGTATCGTCGACTAGCACTGAAATATCATCCTCACAGCAACAGCCAAGCAGAAGCCTACGAGAAATTCAATGAACTTTCTGAAGCTTATGATGTCCTGAGTGATCGTAAGTGTTCAGGAATACAATATTCATTAAAGGCAGCTTAACTGATTCATTCAGTCAAAGAAATGAACAAATCATGTTAGAATATAATGACTGTAATGTTCTCTCTACCAGTGAAATAGTCAGTGGTAATGGAGAAAGTATTTATTGGCAATGTTGGATGTAAATTGTTTAAGGTTTTCTCTATTATTGGAGAGTTATTTTTTAAATAGTTTTAAAATATGTGCTGCATACACACAAACTTCTATATTTATATTTTTGTATTATTTGTATGGTGTATTATTTATACCTTTATAAATAATACTTCCACAAGAACACACCGATATACTTAGCATAAAATCACTGTATAATGTTGTGTGTATTCTTTTTAGATTTATTTAGTGATAATAATGTGAACTGTGTACTGCTTATAGTTTTTAAATATCGTTTTGACTTTTGCACTGTACTGTTTGATTGTATAAGATTGCCCTCCTTGCAGTATAAATAGCTATGCCACTGTCAGCACACATTTAGTAAAAGTTGATCAAAAGTAATCCTTTCCATTTCTGCAGCACGGAAAAAGGCCACTTATGATAAGTTTGGTGAGGAGGGTCTTAAAGGTGGAATCCCCCCAGAATTCACAGCATCTGGAGCGCAGTCGTCGGGATACGCTTACCATGGAAACCCTGAGAAAACATTCCGCCACTTTTTTGGAGTCGACAATCCTTTTGCTGGTAATTTGGTTAAAAGCCTGTTTCTAGTTACACCTTTCTGACCACAAGAGGATGCTTTTCTACTGTTTTTACTTATATTTAACTTTTTTTTTTTTAGATTTTTACACTGCAGAAGGCAATGAAGTGAACATAAATTTCGGAGGGCTTCGTGGACGTGGGGTTAAAAAGCAGGACCCACCAATCGAACGTGACCTGTATTTAGCCTTGGAGGACCTTTTTTATGGATGCACCAAAAAGATCAAAATATCCCGACGAGTAAGAGCTTTGAATGAGGCGTCTCATTTAGGTTGTTAAAGTGTCTACTGTTGATAGAACACGATAGTTGATGAGTAAAGGCCTTGAATGGGGCCTTTTGGCTAAAATTAAAAATATAATCCGTCACATTATGACCACTCACAGTCCTACAATGGCATTAGAGGAATTGCTGGAATGAGAATTTCTAGTTTAACTGTAAGGGCTTTGGGGAAAATGCAACATTTTTCCCAATGGGACTCCAAATGGCTGTATGACATTGTTATATAATGCACGCTGGGTTCTGTAGTGACATAAAAACAAAAAAAGGTTGAAAGGTGTAATATTACATATCAAATTCTTCTTTTGGACCTGTATGCCCCTTTAAGAAATATATTTAATTGGGTACTGATGACAAAATGTATACGGTATATTCTGATTTCTTTGGGATTATCTCTTATTTCTATAACCAGAAAAATCAAATTACCAGAAATACTCTGCCATTTTGTTGTCAGACTACATCATCCAGATTACTTGAAATGATGAAGTGTTTGGCTGGATTTGTCATTCACTGAGACATAATATATTTATTTAGGTGATGAATGAGGATGGCCACGCTTCCAGCATCCAAGACAAAATCCTAACCATCACTGTGAAACCAGGGTGGAACGAAGGGACACGGGTCACATTCCCCAAAGAGGGTGATCAGGTATGATCATGGAAACTGTGGTCTCAGTTTTTTTTAACACATTTAAAAAACGATGAACAGTATTCACAATTACATTGTAGCAGGACATACTATTTATGGATGCCTTAACTTTTCCTCCCCAGGGTCCAAACAGCATCCCGGCAGACATCGTGTTCATTGTCCGGCAAAAGCCTCATCCCCAGTTCACCCGTCAGAAAAACGATTTGATTTACACATTCCATATATCTCTTATAATGGTGAGATATGAGATAATTACCCTTAGATTGGTACTTCAAAACTTTTCACAGAACAAAAATACATTTACAGTTCACCCCAGTCATAACTAACCTTACAGGAATCTTTACATTAGTGTGCGTTAATGAAACTAATTAAAAGGTATTAAGTGTTTTTCTTGGCATATTTATCATGAACTGTTCATGTTAAAAAACTGAGCAAAAGGGGTTTTGGTGTGGTTTGACAGACTTCTAGAACCTGTTCTTATGATCCATAGGCTCTGACTGGATTCGCAGTGCCGGTCAAGACACTAGATGGCAAACTTCTCAGCATTCCTGTTAATGACATCGTAAAGTGAGTTGACCCTCAATTTAATGTATTGTTTCCATCCTTTATAAAGCTAAATTAATTCATTTGTGCCAGTCCACCCAATCAATATTGATAACTATGTATTAAAACACATTAAATCTTGAATTTTATTTTTTTTTTTACATCTTGAATACTTCAATCAGGCTTTTTTGGGAGAGTCCCTCAAGTACATTAGGAACAGTAAACAAAACTTTTAATGTCTCCTGTAGCCCTGAGTACAGCAAGGTGGTACCGGGAGAGGGGATGCCTTTATCCAGCAATCCACATACTCGAGGAGATCTGATCATCCAGTTTAAAACTCGCTACCCAGAGAAACTCACCGCTGAGAAGAAGCAGCTCCTCAAACAAGCCCTCGCCGTGTAACCTACACAGGACTCTTCATTAAAGTTTTCCATTTGCTTTGCGCTCATTTGTTACAAACTAGTACTACAATTTAGCTGTGCCAATAATTCAATACTCAAACAAAATGCTGTTTCCTAAAAGCTTTTATTAGATTAGATTTTAAAAGGTCTAAAAACAAGACATGGTAAATGACAAGGAAGACCAGCTTTCTAGTCCCCGGGATATACTTGAAGGAAGGTAAATGTAAATTAAAACTAAGTGGTAATTAAAAGTTGAAAAACTTGGTGAGAGTTGGGGTGGGGTGGAAGGGGAGAGTTGGAAAAAAAAAACAGCAGCATAGCACCCCTAATAGCAATAGCCAGGACTTAAAGAGGAGTAGCCCAGTTATGGCGAGCTGCCATCATAGCACGTTTCAGCTGCTCATACGTGACGAACATCACCACGTTCCAAGAACCCAGCCTCAGGAACGAAGGCATGAATCTGTTGGAAAGATTAACAACTGTTAGGTATATCCAGCAGCAACATTTCATGAAGAAAATGAGATGGAGTGTCATTTTACCCTTTGTAGAAGGCCAGAGGTCCCTCCTTGGTCAACATGGCCACAGCACAGTTGAGGGCACTGCTGTACTGGCCTTGGGCAGAGTTCATGTATCTTGTTTTCACAACATCAACTGGGGAAGCAATGACTGTGGTGCAGAATCCAGCACCAAACGCAGATGTAAAGTGGCATGGAAGATCATCTGTTGGGAACAAAAGTTTAGGATTTCTGCTGCACCAACAGGTTTACCATACAACAGGGCTATTCAACTTCAATAGCAAGTGGACCGGATATGAAGGTCACTTCATCATTTCATGCTGTACAGGCTGTTGGTCCCGGGGGGATTGATTGTGTGTGTGTGTGTGGGGGGGGGGGATGGGGTGGCTCACGGGATTTGTAAGCTGGCCCAAATGTACCATCGGCCCGGTATGCCTGGTGATCGCTTTAACCGTCAAACATAACTGTTAACGCTGTCCGGTACTAAAGTCGTTAGAGTGGATACATCACCGAGCTAAAACTACAGAGATTCTCCCCTCGCTGTGTGTGACCGGATTCTCTTTCCTTACCGCCAGCTCTGTTCTGCTTTTTTTTAACACACCCGTTTTCTGACAAATCCCGCCTCTTTCGGCTGCGATTGGCTAATATGGCAACTTCTGTGCTTGGATTGCATAATTGCATACAACACAGCAGATAAGGGCCGGATCCAGCCCGCTGGCCGCTAGTTGAAAGGCCTGCCATACAAGATTAACTGCTACTTCTCTTACCAGTCATGGGTGTAGATCGCAGCAAGGCATCCTTAATGAGGTCATAGGTCACCAGTTCAGTGCAGTTCACAATGGCATTTCGGGCAACGTTTGGTCCAGTTCCTGAGAAAAAGGACACATTTAGACCATATCTATTCCAACTGCTTGCTTTGTGCCAAAGATGGCATTCCAGTTAGTAAGCATACCTCTCCACAGGCCCCGGATGCCTTCTTCTTTAGCAATGGTTTTATAAGCAACCATTGTGCCCTGGTAACGTTTGTTGGTCGCGCTAATCTGAGCCTGAAAACGAACCTTGACCACATCCGTGGGTTGGGCCACGGCAACTGCCATCGCTCCGGTGGTACAGCCTGCCAGCAGGCGACTGCCAATTCCAGCATCTAGTAAAAGGAAGGAAACGAATACATGCATCAGTAGCAAGCCAACTACGTTATGCCTGATACGGTTTAAAACTACTCATTACGGCAAATTAATCTGTCGATAAATTAATCTGTCGATTTAGGAATTTAAGCTAGGCCTAAACAAATTATTCCTGCAGCAAAAGGAACCAAGCTAGAGTAAGAAGACATCTTACGTTCAGAGCCTTTGGTGTAGAACTGCTTGACCGAGTCATACAGGCCAATGCGGACCGAAGCGAAGCTCATCTGGCGCTGCAGTCCAGCCACCAGCCCGTTGTAAAGGCTCCGTGGCCCCTCCGTGCGCACCATGGTGGTGATGGTGCCGAACACGCCACGGTACTTCATTGCCTGGGCATGACTCGCTTTCACAGTGCCACTGGACTCCCCTTGGATCTGTACAGAACAAAAAGGGGCATGGAACGGCTTTACAGAGACTGGAAAGAGTGAGGAGGAAAAGGGGGACAGTCTCCAGGGAGTCCATGATGTTCCGTTCCAGGATCTGCAGGCTCCTAGGGCTTAAACATCAGCTCCTCCATCAGCTTATTGGACTAGTCCAAGGGAAATTGGAAGACATTTGAGAAGGGGGAAAAAAAAAAAAGATGGGAAGAGCTGGTGTCAGTGTGGGATTGAAAATATTCAGATTAAGTTCAATGTTATTCTGGCAGGAAATGCTGGCCTTTGGGAGAGAAGTCACACTGAGGCAATGTGCTCCTGCAACATTTCGAATTTGGCCATTACTGCAGCAGCCAATCGCTGTTGGGGAAATGGAGTCATCCACATAAATTAACAGACCATCATGGAGCCTTACCTGGAGCCTCACTTTGGCGGTGTCTAAGGGAAAGGTGATGAGGTCAGCGATGCAGGCCGCAGTCCCAGCACCGACAAACTTCACCGCAGCCGTTGGGGGCACATCAGCAGGTCTGAAGCCAACCATTTTATCTGCTTCCAAACTTACAGGAATGTATAGCTGGGGAGGGATGAAGGATGTCTTGAAGCCCAGAAGTGAAAACAAGATAGGTGAACTCTACCCAAATCTGAGGGGAGGAGAGAAAGGAAAGGGTAGTTAGCTTATAGGGTCACTTATTTCCAAGCATACATTAAGTACATCAACTTTACAATGTAAACCAAAACATGCATGGTCAATAGGGTGTTTCACAAATTTGGTCCAAATTGAAGACTCAAATACTGTTTTTATAATGCCGTTTTATTATTAAAATGTTTATTTCATTAAATTAAACCAAATTATGGGGGTGATCTGTTTCAACTCTTAACTGGATTACTTGAACCAAAAGAAGATTTTCCAATTGTAGAGTGTACATGGTAATACACCCTTAATTCCAGTTTAAGTGCATCAAACATTAGGAACCAAAATAAAAACGCATGTTATTGCAGAATTCCAAACCTATACCGTATCCTTAAAAATACTACCGCCTAAAAACTTATCCTGGGGTAAGCAGGGTTTCTGAATTAACTGATTATTTAAAGGGAAATGTGTGAATTTTGTAAAAAATAATGCATTCCATAATTGAGCCAATCTCTTGAAAATGTATGAAAATTATCACATCAACTTTATTTACATGGAACTTGTTTTTAAAGATGCACCATCAGAATACTGTATAGATCATGTGTAAACTACACAAATTGTGATCTGAGCACAGTACATCATTCTGAATAATAGCATCTTCCAAAACAAAATTGGCTACAAATATATTTGTTTAATTCTTTACAAAAAGTGTCGATTTATGCATTTTTTTATCTTGTTACTGGACACAAAAATGGCAAAATAAGTTGATTTAAAAAACAATGTATTACTGTAGTATTGTTACTGGACAACTCAATTTTTGTCTTATTTACAAAAACTGCAAAAAGAACATTTTAAGTTGTTATATTTTGTGTGAAGTTACAGGAGACTGAAAATTTGCAATTAAATAAATGTATTGTTTCATCTTGTTACTGGATACGCTCAACTCGAAGATACCTTCATTATAAAGTTACTTCAGAGAGAGCCTTTGTAAAGCTCCATCTTCCCCATAACTTTATTCTTTACATAAATGGAACTTTTTTTAAAGGATGCTTTAACTTGTTACTGGACACCCCCAGCTTTTGTTTGACGGTACTTAAGAGGTCCTTTGTGAAGCTCTACCCTCCCCCTCCCCCAGATCTATCAGACAAACAAGCAGAGAACAACGTGTCCCATGCGACTGGAAACAAGCGCTGGGGGAGGTGGCGGTGCTGTTGGGGTGGAGGTGGGGGAGGCGTTGAGAACCACAGAGCTGAAGCCTCACCCTATACAAATTTACAGAAGTGCTACCAGTTTATTTCACATCCTGCTCAGCTGGGCTTCAACAAAAGAAATGCCGTGGCCGGATCAGACCGGCCTGTGTTGCGTCCCAAAACACGGACAGAAAACATGAAATCCTTGGTAACCTCCCATAAACGTTTGCTGGTCTATTGTTTAGAGCTGCTGCTAGTGTGTTTAAATGTTTACCTTCACTCAAGAAACCCGGGGTAAACAACTCCAGAGCAGTCAGGCTTCTCTAAAGGCGTCCCTCTGGTTGAAACTACTTTCAACTATAATCTGGTTGCCTTGTTCTTCCATAGAAAAACGTTCAGAAAACGGGCACGTAAAAAACATACTCCTGAAAAACAAAACAAGCAAAAACAAATCAGCTCGGCCATTTCCTGTCCTTCTTAACAAACATTTTTTTAAAGTTTACTCACAAACAAAATGCCTCACATTCAAACCACTGTCTCCAATTCTTAACACTTACCGTGAACAGGACAAAATAAGGAATATAAAACCAAGATAAATGAGTTTTTGTTCCCTTCTGAGAAGACACTCTTACAGCTGCTGTGGTCTCTACACAAACACTGGCACGCGATGAATTGAGGAAGCAACTGAATTTATACCCCACCGGCATTTCTTAATCCACCCTTATTCAGGTAAGCCCCGCCCCCAGTGCTGGAATTGGCCAATCCCCTTCATTCAGCCTGTACTCTGATTGGATGACGGGACTCACTCCGGACTGGCAACAGGGATGTTTACAAAGGGTGTTGCCGGAATACGGGTGGGAAAAGAAAAAATATTCCCCATTCTCTTCGCATCTAAACTTTCGTCGCAGTACTGTTGGCTCATTATTCGTGTATGAATACAGACCAAAGCTTGTGCACTTAACATTATTATACATATTTTTTCAAGGCAGTTTTATATGTTCATGTATTTTAGTTAGAGATGGAAAAATATTTTTTTGTCACTCTGTGTTATAATATACTCTGTCACATACACTGTTATACAAGAACAACATGTGGTGAAATGTCCCCCTGAGTCCCTGAGACTGATAAAAACGTCCCTGAGACTGATAAAGTGTATTGCCTGGTTTAGGGCTAAAACCAAGATAATAAAACAAATAGAAAATCTTTATTCCAAATAAACCTTGAAATCATAAGTAAGACCTTAAAAGCGCAAATATAATAGAAAAGATATATGTAAAGTGCACTGTGCTGGCTGATGTAAATAGACGTAAGTGACAGGCAGCATGGGAGGTACAGTGAGGTAGAGGGGCCTCATATGAAAAAATAAACAATAGACAGCATACAAAAAGAACTTTGATGTGGGGAATAAAAAGTGTCCCACATGCCCATTTCCGGAGGATTTTGCATCAGATTCCGCCAATAACTGTAAGAAATAAGCATGGATGGAGTTTTGCAAGAAAATCGGACATTCAACCTTAAAAACGAAGTGCTGAGTCACAACGAGGAGTCAATGTAGACGCACATATGTGATTCATTATAGAGTTCTCTTTTTAACTGCGTACTATGTGTGGAGAAACATGCATCTGTTAACTATTTGTGGCCAACATGCAGATGCATCGGTGGCATAAAGCATAAAAGTGAAATATATGGTGCAAACTCCTGACAGAATGTGCATTGTTAATTATTTAGAATTAAAATAACTAGTCTAAAATAAAATGAGTCTAGAAAACACTGATCAGTTGAAGTCAGTTGAAGTTGAAGTTTATTGTCATGTGTATAGAATACAGTGTACAGAGTACAATGAAATTCTTACTTGAACACCCTCTTCACAGATAGAACATAAAGACATGAAAGACAATATGATGCATGTAAACGCAGGTAAAAAGTGAGATTTGATAATCAGGGTAAATTGTTTTGAGCTGATAAATTAGAAGCAGTGTGTCTCGTGCCTCATTAACTGACCATCAGTTCTGCACACTGCTGCCTATTAGGCCTTCTAATGGATCCAGACCTGGATGGAAGGCTTTGGTTGAATTGAGGCCACCAAGCTTCTTTCAGTGCAGTGCATCAATGTGTTTGTTCACCATCCATCCATCCATCCATCCATCCATCTATCCATCTGTCCATCCATACATATATGATCTAAATCTAAATATTTTTTCCCAAGAAACTTGCATTGGATTATATGCTGAAAACAGTCACAATTCCTTATTTCAAGACTATTTCCTTCTTCCTGCTTCTCTTTATCACTTAGAACTAAACAGGCTGTGCCTTTAAGACCGATACAGTACTGTGCAAAAGTCTATTTTTCTTAGCATTTAATAATGAATGTGTCTTTCTGACAGCAAAGTTAACATTAGAATAAGTGCAAACAAACATGAAAGAAGCAAACAGTATCAGGACTGGTTTCGTTTGTAAAAAGTTGTTTATATTTTATGAGCTGGTGAATAGAACACAGGTTCAGCTCCAGAATGTGAATTCATGTATTTTCTTTGACATGACTGCTGTCTAGCACAATAGTGATTTTTCCAGCTCAAACAAACCTGTTTTAAAGCTGTTAATTGCAAGGTTTAGCGTGAGCGTTTCAGTCAGTGAACTGTGCTGCAGCGCCGCCCTGCTGGATCTGAGCCGTGCACCCCACAGTAGGTTTATCTGTTAGTAGCCTGTTTGAGCTAATACAGCACAACTTGTACTTTACTGGCAGGAATGGACATTGTATAAAAGACTAATTTTAACAGATATACGATAAAAATGTGCGTTCATAATAGTTACATATCCAACTACCATTTCTGCTGATTTTCTACAAGTCCACATCCTCTATAGAGTACACACTTCACATCTTAATGCAGAATTACCGCTCATATGCTGATATTAACATTCTGGGAAAAAATAAAACTAGAAAAAAATATTGTCTGTGCAAAAGTTACTGCACATTGTGTAATTTTGTAAAAACAGCAACAACAACAATAATAATGCAATATCAACTATAATAATAACAATATCATATAATATTTGTGGTTATCATCATAATCAGTATATTTTGTTGATGTTTTATTTTTCCCAATATTATGAAAAAGCCAAATATGTTAACATTTGCATAAAGTCCTGTATTTCCACTCCCTGTAGAGGATGTGGACTTCTTTTCACAAAGCATGGCATTTGACTCAGGGGTAAACATTTGCATATGACTGTTCATACAATACAATACTGTTCATACCAGCTATGGACCCAACATTCATATGTTCATAGCGCTTGTAAACACAGCTGTGAAACTCTGTAAACATCACTTTTCCCTTCATCGTCCTAAAAACATGTCACAAATATGTGCCGGTTCTACAGTGAAGACAAAAAGCCGTATATGTAAGTTCTACAGGAAAAACGTCTCTTTACTGGTCGCCCAGCCTGGAAAGTGTCCGTATGTCCCAGTAGTTAAAAATAATTTCACGCTTGCGTAAAAAGTGTCATGTCCTGCATTTGCCTGGCAACCCGTTTCCGAGTAGTGGCGAGCGCAGCCTTTGACCTTTAAAGTAAATCCACTTATGGGTTATTGGGTTACATGTCTTTTTTTTTTATCTTATCCCAGTGATAAGACCTAGGTCCATATTGTCTTCTGATCTCCACACAGTTGTATTCTTGTAACAGGATTTGCACTGAGGCTGCATTGTCCTTTATTAACTTTCTCTTGCCTTCTTCTCAAAGCCGCTGGTCAAAATGGGGACTCCCACGACTGCTGTGCTCTCGTCATGGCCCTCTTGATTTGCTCATAAGAGACAAACATCACAATGTTCCAGGATCCCAGCCGAAGGAACGAGGGCATGAACCTGGGTGGGGACGGAGAAACAAATATTGTTATTCATCTGATCAATGATGACAGTAATTAATGCTTCTCATGAAATATAAAATGACTTTTAAATCTGATTGACTGAGCTACACAAAATACTCAACATACACACATACAATACAATCACCTGAATTGTCTAGTTATAAAATGTCATTGTCCAGGTCTTGGAATGATCATTAATCCTTATGTTGTTTGAAAACAGTGACCTGCTTTAAGAGAACTGTATTGAATGGTGGAAAAATTAAAACTGGTTTTATTCCACCGAAATGCAGGGGCACTTATGTATTGATCATATACATAAAATCAAATTAAGCTTTGATGTTTTTCTAAGTGAAAATAAGTAAACTCTTAAATATTGTGTTAAATATTTCTCCCTATTTTAAAAGATAAATATCAAACATAAAATGTGTGTATATTCTGTTAACATTAAGTATGTCGAAAGTCATGTTAACATGTATAATACCGCAATGTACAACAACATTTTAATGATTCTCTTTGGATTTAGTAAATTTAGTAGCCCATGGTGAGTTCTCATGTTGTAATATACACGTAATTTACTCCGGGATCAATAAAGTTATCTGATTCTGATCCTGATTTTTAATTTTTGTAATGTTTAGTCAGTATTTTTATTACCTTAGTTTAGTCTTTTCATATAACTTATAATGTTTGGTAACTTTATTGCACAATCTTAAGAGTCGTTTCAGGGGCTCATTTCGCTACATGTTGTACTTCTATAACTATGTTTGAGACAATTAGAGAATCTTGAATGCTGTTTTTTCTCACCCTTTGTAAAAGGCTGTTGGTCCTTCCTTGGTCAGCATGGTAATGGAACAATTGATGGCGCTGCTGTACTGGCCTGGACTGGAGTTCATGAAGCGGGTCTTCACCACATCCACTGGGGAGGCCACGATGGTGGTGCAGAAACCAGCTCCGAACGCGGCCGTGAAGTGGCAGGGCAGGTTATCTGAGAGGAAGAAGGAAGAAAATCAGGTAAAGTGAACTCAAATAGGTTTGTTGTCACTTCAGCCATACTCATACAACATACAGTGAAACCAAACAACATTCCTCAAGGACCAAGGAGCATCACAACAACCTCTGGCAGGTAGTGCGAATGAGCGTCTTTCATTAATTCAGATCATTCGTGTGGTCCATACCTGTCATGAGATCATATTTTAGTATCAGCTCCTTGATGATGTCATAGGTGACCAGCTCTGCACAGTTCACGATAGCGTTTCGAGTGATGTTGGGCATGCAGCCTGAAACACATAAAGAGGACACAGTTATTCTTCCCACCATCACACTGTCATGTGGTGCTTTTCCACTGGCACAAGGAACCGTGCTGTACCACGAACTAATGATTTTTCGTTAAGATCAATTTACGATCAAAGTGATCCGTAACCATCCCAAGCGGCTCAGTGGCTGGAAAAGTGTGTCTGTGTGTCTGTGGAAAAGTGCTTATGGTCTTGGTGGGCCAAATGAATGTTGTTGATAACGGATGTCACTCACCCTTCCACAGCCCTTTGATGCCTTCATCGCGGGCGATAGTCCGGTAGGCGTCCATTGTGCCGTTGTATCTCTTAGCTCCATCGGCCAGACGTACTTGGGCCTGGAATCGCACCTTCACGACGTCCGTAGGCTGTGCAAACGCTACAGCCATGGCCCCTGTGGTGCAACCAGCCATCAGTCGACTCACAATGCCTGCATCTGAACAAAGTGGAAAGAAAATGTGAATAATATTGCTACCTCTGAATACATTTTAGTGTCAGGGCCAACAAGTAAAGGGCTCACTTTCAGATCCTCGGGTGTAGAACTGCTTCATGGAGTCGTAGAGGCCAATGCGGACAGAAGCGAAGCTCATTTGCCTCTGCAGTCCCGCCACCAGCCCGCTGTAGAGACTCCGTGGCCCCTCGGTGCGCACCATGGTGTTGATGGTGCCGAAAACACCCCGATATTTCATCCCAGCTGCTCCTTCTTTAGGTTTGGACTCACCCTGGATCTGAAAGCAGTATGATGAGATGCATCAGATGCAGGTCTGACGCATACTCTGATGAGTTCATTATTCCTTCTACATTTATTCATTTAATTACTATGGGCTATCTGATTCTCACCTGAAGCCTGACTTTGGCTGTATCTAGGGGAAAGGTCACCAAGTCAGCGATACACGCCGCCGTCCCAGCGCCGAAGAACTTCACGGTGGCCGTGGGAGCCAAGTCTGTGGGCTTGATTCCAACCATCTCAGCTTCTTCAGCAACAGTGTCTTATTTTATTCTGTGTTGTTTTGGAACAACGTATGTAAATACCTGAAAGAGGTGGAGATTAAAACCGGTAAGACAAGAGAGAACAGTTTGATAAGCTGCATAATAGCTCTGAAGACACAGAATGGTGTGTCTATGTATAGACTTTGTCTCAGAAAATATGTTCATCCCAGAATATATGGCCTGTTGGGCAGGTTTGCCTCTAGATCGCAGAAATGAGATTAAAAAATGAAAGACAAAACTTTTAACATGTACCTCAGGTTTCTTCCACAGGAATTCTCCTCAGCTGTTTTCCACTTTCGATGTCTTGGGCCATAAAAACTGGTAGAATATTATCCCAAAGCAGCATACCACTGAAAGGAGAATGCTTATAAGTAAGAAAACAAGTAAAATTTGCTTGACTTCGGTCAGAGCTTACAGAATAGAGCTGGCATTCACCTACTGACATCACTTAACTTCTATAATTTAGGGAAATAAAAAGGATTATTATAAATAAAAAGGATTATAGGAGAGAAACCTTGTGTTTTACCTTGTTATAAAAATATCCAAATGTAAATTCCACCAGGAGGTTTGGTTATATATTATTGCTGAAAGTATTCCAGAGAACCTGTGCCTGAGGTTCCACACTTCTGGTGAGCTGTCACACGAACCCTTCAATTTATAAGCGCAGGTGGTTCCCGCAGACCCTGCTTTGCTCTAAGATTATCTCAGCTGTTTACGTCATGTGAATGTAGACCCGGCTGTTTATCAGCAACACACACAGGACCCTAAACAGGCTACCCTGTCCTGCAAACAAGATGTTGATACTGTTTACATGGCCGTTTTATGATTCTATCTCGCAAACTAGATGGAACTGATGGACAACAGAACACCCACCTGTCCAGGATTATTCAGGACAATGACGTCCTAAAAACAAGATGACAGATCCTGCAAACTGTTTTGATGTTCTGTTCATCTGCCTGGACAAACAATATTCAGTTTGTCCACTAAGCCTGTTTCTTTTATTAATAAATTAAATAGATTTTATAATAGTACATTATATAAATGCTATACATCAATTTTATACCATTCATTTTATGAATCATTTATTACTGTGGCCCACTGAGATCATAATTTACATGTGTTACTGTTTTTATTTACTTTTATACATTTATTATTTTTTACATGATTGTTATATTATGATACTCTTTAATTTGGCT
The DNA here is from genome assembly GCA_037577145.1 of Brachypetersius gabonensis. Taxonomy (NCBI): domain Eukaryota; kingdom Metazoa; phylum Chordata; class Actinopteri; order Characiformes; family Alestidae; genus Brachypetersius; species Brachypetersius gabonensis. The sequence continues at coordinate 14,563,174 of JBBJLR010000037.1, forward strand.
ATGATGATTAATTTTGTTTAATTTTAATGCGACAATTAAATTTGTTTCAATAGTAAATGTATTTAGTAGATGAAAGTATCAGTAGATGAATGTATTTAATTTCATATGGACACATTGGACACATTGGAATCGTGCAAATTTAATGCATGGCTTTTTTTCAGCATACATAAGAACCCCATCTTGATGTGTGTCAGGTTGAATTTCACACCCAGCTCATTTCATAGAGAACTCACCATCTCATTGGCTTGTGAATTTGTAGAAGCCTGACCAATCCAGGAGGGGGCTTGTCCTGCTCTGCTTTAAAGGGCCTATATCTTACATTTGTGTTTCCTCTGAGCTCTGGTTTTTACATATTTGTGATTTAATTGACCAAAAATGCTAAATCATTTAATATGGCAGTGAAACAGGCTGTTTTGTTTCAATTGATTGGGTAGTGAATGGTACTATGTGGGGGTTTCCAGTGTTTATGTATAATGCATATTCCCTTTTAAATAAAAAAAATGGTTCTATGGAATATGGGCCCTTTAATAGAAGCTTCATAGAGCTCTTTCTCTTTCTCTTTAGTATTTTTGGCAAGTAGTTGTAAATAATCACAATAAAGTTTGAATTCAACTGATCAAAAGGTCCACGTGTGAAATGTTCTGCATGCATTCGACCTTTGGCTCCCTCTTAACTTTGTATGTTGATGTTATTTGGAAGCATGGACTTGCCAACCACTTTGACTGTACTGTCTGTTTTCATGTTATGCTTTTGCAGCACAACATGATCAAACCAGGCCCAGTCCATTTTGTTCTTCGCCCTCATGCTCCTCCTTGAACACATTAAAGTTGAGTAATGCCTCAGTCCCTGGAACACTACACATGTTACCCAATCCATAGATGGTATAGGGGTGGGTGTGCATGCAAGGCATCTGCAGGCAATCAGTCAAGACCATTTGCAGTCTAGACTCATCTGGTTCAGCCGACCTGCGTCAGGGTGGAAACTGGAGGCTGGGGTGGGGATCGTTTGAGTGACTGGCCTCGTGTCTGAGTTCAAGGTGTTCTGCCACTGCTCTGAATGTGTCACAGCTTTACAGCTCACCCCTCAGACTGCTGACTCCTGAGACGTTTTCGGTTCTGCTCCAGGAAGCTGCTCGCAGGATCTAATTGCCAGTTATACTCAGTTTGCTTTTATAAAACAAAAGATGTTCCTCATAAACCTCTGCACTAAAAATATTAGGGTTTTTTAGGGTTTCTTGTTGTCAGTTTTATGAAACCATGGCAGAAATCATGTTAAATACCACTTAAATCACATATTAAATAACATCATTGCTTTTTCAAGAAGAAATAATGCATAAGTTAATCATTCCATTTCTTATAGTTTATTAATGTGAAAGTTAATAATTTCATTTATTATAATTCCATATCATAAAATATATATATATATACAGTGTATTTTTTATTTTTTTAGTTTTTAGATGTAGTCAATCAGCCAAGACATGTCTCTGGACCAAATATTGCTTCTGTTGTTCAGAACTGGAGCTCTCAGGCTAATATCTCAGGCTAATAGGTCAATATTCACAAAACATTTCTGCAAATAATCACCAAAACATCTCTCAGCCACAAGCTCTTCATCCTACCTCCTTTAAAAGAAACCTATTTGTAGAGTGACTATGAAGAACCAACAACAAAAAAAAACCTAAGCATCATTGAAAGATTTCTCCTAGAACTGTACATCAAGAACCATTAAAGAACATTTGCAGTATTTTACTATCAATCAGACTTTTAACTTGTGAATTGAAGACATGGTGTGGGATCTGTTTGAGTTACATAAGCTTAAGGTTTAAGATTACCACAGGCTTTGAGCTACAGCACAGATGAATGAGGCTCTCGTGCGTCCACAATGACCTTTTAGCGCGGGACCTGAATAGAAGCCCAAATGAATGTTATGTAACTGGTCATTACCATATTTTGAAAGACTTTCCACCCTGCAGCAATTCAGGGGTGTGTGTTTGGAGAAGGGGGCGTTTTGGGAGTGGAGGAAGGAGGGAATTAGGAGAAGGATATTGGTGGAAAGCATTATTTGTAGAGGCCAGTTCAAATGATTCTGTTGTTTCCTTCTCAGAATCTGAAGTTTGTTAGATGCTGCTCTTCTCTTTTTCAGATTTTTTGCACATTTCTGTTAATGTAATGTAAAAACAAAGTTATTCAGAGGGATTTGAAAGGTGGTCTCAATGTCTACAACACAAATCCAACCATTGTATTTACTATCCAAACCCACCAGTGAACCTATACAGTATGTGTCGATATGTAATGTTGATAATGATAAAATATTGGGAAATTATAAAAAATGTATATTTTTGGGGAGGCTATTTTGTAATAGAATTATTTGCATGTACTCTTTCACCATAATTGTGTTTTAAAAGGCATTAGCAAGCATATCTGTTATTATTTTATGTCATGACTTTCTGTGAGGGAGCTTTTAGAGGTATTAAAAGGCTTCTGACCCATTGGCTCCTACCTTGACCCTCTATAAAAGAGTGCATTTTATTGCTGCCAAAATGTTAAAAGGATTTGTAGGATTTCCATTTGGAAGTTTTTAGAGTTTCATGTTTAAAAGAATGAAACTCAATGAGCATAATGAAATAGAAATTAAGTGCTAAATGTTAATTACTAAATTGTAAATGAGTTAAAGGTTAAAAAAATGTTTCCTCACAAATATGAATGTAATTTAGGATTTACTGTAATAAGACATAGTGTAGTGAAGGTATTTATCCTCCTTTATTTAGAATTTGGGTTTAAGAAAGATTCCTTTCCTACATTTTCTGTTCATTAATTTTTTTCCCAAGGTCCACAAATGACATTTGTGTGTCTTTATGTACTAAAACAATTCTGATTAATTTTACATGACACACTTTACCAACCGTTTTTTGTTGATGTATGTTTGTGACTGGTATATGTAAAGGAGCTCTCTTCTGATTGGCTACCAGGCTAATACAATCTGCTACAGGCTGAAACGGCAGATAAGGAGAGAGCAAAGTGGGTGGAAACCTAGCCGTCCACATTGGCGATGCTGAGGTTGAAGCAGGTCAGCAAGTTCCTAGGAACTCTCCTGGGCACTACACTTCGACACTGTGGTCAAGTAAGATCTCCAACTACTATATTTAAAGTCCAACTGAACTGAACTGATGGCAGTATGTTGGTTTTGTGTTTACTACACCAAACTCCTTTATGTAAAATGTGAGGAAAATGTGGTTTCCCATAAAACTGACACTTTTTCTAAATTTCTGCTGAACCCCCCTGCACCCATGGTGCCCGCAGCCAGCTAGAACCAGTTTTCTTTGCACAACTAATGACCTTTTGGTTCCAGAGAGGTAAACAAGTTTCTATCTTACTCTTTCAACAGGCCCCTCCTTCTCTCTCACTGTGAAACAGGATCCAGGTATGTCTGTGTGATGAAGACATGCTTCAACCAAAAGCACCAGCTGGGACTGGCCTTTCTCATAAACACTGAATGAGTAGTTCCCCTGAAAGGCACCACCAGAATGCTAGTAAATGCATTAGCTGGTGAATGGGTAAAAAGTCAGGTAGGACACATTCTCCACCAGGTCCTCTTCTCTATCTCATGAAATGATCTGTTATATGCAATACATCTTATAACACATTTGTCAGATAGGCTCTTCTGCAAATTCTTCTAAACAAATTTATTCCCAACAGTCCACAAACCCACATCTCAGACATTCAGATTCTGATCATTCAGATCATTTTTTTGGTCTCTCTTGGGGAGCTATACATTCTTTCAGACCGAAAGTGTTGAGTCATCTTCTGACTGTGATGAACACCTGTTATATTTTCAGATCTGAAGAAAGAGAGGAGCAAAGATGAAAATGTACATGATGTTTATCTGAAGGGGACAGCTCTGGTGCTTAGAAAGGTTTTGCCCGTTTTACATTTTCCCATCTACAATCACTAGGTTGGAATACACCTCATCACACAATAACACCAACACTGGGAGACTAAAGGCAAGCATGTGCTTCGTCTAAATCATATGAAGCCAGTCACCAGTCACTTGTGATCTCCCAGTGATAGGATGTGTGCCTCTCCAAAGCCTCTGTTATTGGCCTTTTGTAAACTCTAGTTTTGAAAACTCCTGTTATTCTTGAGGCAGCTGAGGTGGCTGTAGGTAGTTGCTTGAGTGAACGTGTCTCTTTAAAGAGTCAGGGAGAGAATTAGCCTACAGGGTGGTGGTGGTGGATAATAACTTTTTCTGAACAAGGGATACTACCTATTCCAAAAAGGGAAATGAAATGAATGCACAGTACTGTATCTATCTGGCCACTTAGGTAATGCTTCTTGCAGGAAATATAAATATATTCTGGTATATAATTTGGGTGTTACAAATCTGCTCATTTTATTAAGATCACAATGAAGAGGCATCAGCAGTTCATAAAGATCACGAAAGAGGTCACATGCAATGCTGATTATTCTCTCAGGCGAGTTTCCTATACCCCGGGATTTCCATTCACAAGTAGTGTCACATGCGTAGGAGCTGACAGCAGTGTTCTCTAAAACCTGTACCCATTTGACACGATCTGTGTTGTCTCTCTCCAGCAGAGTTGGCTTCTCTTACCAGCATCAGTGCCCAAAGTTCCTCATGCCATTCACACCTAACACGCCTTCTCTGGAGATGGGCCGCAGCTTTGTCAGCTGAACATGAATGGTTGCCCACGTCTGGATGCCAGCCATTTACACACCTCACAGTCACACAAACACAGATGAACAGCTGGCAGCTGGCTTTGAAGAGCCAACTTTCCATAAACTTCACTTGCTCTTTTAGCAGCAGAATAGCAACAAATTAGTGAAGATTTTTAGGATTAGGATTGCACCTATTGAGTGTTATCTGCTGACATCTTACTCTAATGTCCTATTTTGTTCATACTCTAGTTGATAAATAGCACATTATTGCTCTAAAACGCAGCTCAATTGTTTGACAAGTGATGATCATTAAGGAACACAATGTGTCAAGATCTAAGTTCATAAATGCAACCGGTTTGCTAAGTTTTGCTCCTCATTAGTAAACATCTGGAAAATGCTCTGAATATTTTAACCAATGTGAATATAAAAGCAAATGTGACTACAGTCTAGCCACCCGTAACCTGAAATCTGAACACGGAAACAAAACTGATTTGCCCGGCAGTGATGTATGTGCAAAGAAAGTGCAACAAGTAAAATACATTCTATGAAGGCATGTATAAAGGCTTATAGTTAGACATATTGCATTGACACGGAACAGAGTGAGTCTTTAGGCCAAAGTGGAGAGAATTCTGGGGCTGGATAGGAATTCACACCTGTATAAGAAGCTTGTCCCACCACTCCACCAGGCACGCTAAAACAACTTTTCTGGCCTTCTGAAGTGGAGATTATGAGTTGACACTACAGGGTATAGTTCTTGTCTGGAGGAACCAAGGTGTCACATCAGAGAATACTGGGACGCTGAAACCTGGGGGCTTTGACACCTACTAGCCTACAGCTACTTATTGGCCTATTTTAGCCTGGTGGGTCCGAGAGATCATCTGACTTCAATGGACTTCTATTGATGACTTCTGTTGTCACTGACTTCTATGGGCCTCCTGGAACTAAATGTTCATCCAACTGTATGTCCATCATGGCTGATTATCAAAAGCTCCCCACCCTCACTCTGTATATTGCATGCATATTAAGGAAATCTATTATATGCTTACCATTCTGCACTATATGAAAACAGTGTCAGTGACACTGCTGTAGAATTTGTCACTGATGGACAAAACCTTCTTCACTTCATTTTTTTGCAGAATATGACTCAGGTCTAAAAGTATCAGGAACTCATGGAAGAAACCTTGTTAGCTCATCCCAATGTCCCCTTCTGAACTTTCCATGTCAGGCTGTCTTTGGATTTTAAATAAAGAAGATGAAACTGTAGCTTGTTCCTGAGTGCCAGGCCAGGGGTCGCGTGTGCCCAGTTGAGACTTCATTGCATTGGCCCTCATTCTAGGTCAAGTTATGACCACCAGAGAATCTGGCAGGCCCCATGTGATTGGGTTATTTATACAACTGTGAACCATGACCTAGTTTGTAGCTGATGTCTCGTGGAATGAACTACAAATCAAAGCCCAAATGTCTTTATATTCGAAATCAAAGTCATTGATTGGTTTAAGATCAAAGTCATTATATTTACTTTACTGGCTCTATAAGGCAGGGCGTTGCAGTTTTACCTGTGATACAACCAATGTAATGCACAAGCTCAAGTGGCTCATTGCTTTTATTAAAGGGTGGACAACATAACATTTGATATAATGCAAATTTTCAAGAAATTATTTAAGTTACTATTAATAATAATGACAAGCAATAATTCTGCAATGAAACGGCATGCAGCCATGGTCTGCTAAATGCAAATTTTTAACTTTGTCACACAGTGAGGAACATGTCATAATCTATGATTATCATAACTAATGCTGCAAAAATGCTAGTATCCATTAGTGCCTAAATATGATTTCCAGTCTTATTTTAGTGCCAAGCTTAATGTGTACAAACATTTTCCCACTACCTACTCGCTGTGTAGTGCACGATGCAGGAATTAAAATACAGGCTCCTGCAGTGGCTAACAGTGATGATCATTAAGGAACACAATGTGTCAAGATCTAAGTTCATAAATGCAACCGGTTTGCTAAGTTTTGCTCCTCATTAGTAAACATCTTCAGGCTAGAATATGCTCTGAATATTTTAACAAATGTGAATATGAAAGCAAATGTGACTACAGTCTGGCCACCCGTAACCTGAAATCTGAACAAAACTGATTTGCCCGGCAGTGAGAAAAAACCCTAAGCCATCTAAAACACGGTCTAATCCATAGGAACCAGCAGAAGACAAATCTAAAGCACATGGGGATTTCAAAGGATTCTTTCCATACAAAAGACTTTTATCCTGGTTTCATTAAATGTAAGCAGAAGTATGTGCAAAGAAAGGGCAACCAGTAAAATACATTCTATGAAGGCATGTATAAAGGCTTATAGTTAGACACATTGCATTGACACGGAATAGAGTGAGTCTTTAGGCCAAAGTGGAGAGAATTCTGGGACTGGATAGGAATTCACACCTGTATGAGAAGCTTGTCCCACCACTCCACCAGGCACGCTAACGCTCCACCAGGCACGCAGTGTTGTGTAAGATGCAGGAATTAAAATACTGGCTCCTGCAGTGGCTAACAGTGAATAACATGACTAACAAATCAGAATTCAGCCATGTGTGCACAATTCCATGCTGGAAAATTGTACACTATTTTGCGGCTGATATTTGGGTGTTTACACATAAAGATGAAAATTGAAAATACTGTTTGGACAACAGTACTTGGAAGAGAGCTAAATGTGGGTTTCAGTAGTATGCACTAAGGTCAGGTTCGATTTTAGCTGGAGCTTAACAAAAGTGGGGGACAGCTGCCTGGTCAGTAGCTTTGACTTTGCATGTAAGACGACCACTTACATGCAGTCTGGAGGGCCTCATTTTCTATACGTGTAAACAGGATCTCAGTGTCCTGGGGACAGAAAGAGAGAGAACATGAGGACAGTGTTTTCATTGTCATGCGGCCCTTCAGGTACAATTTGTGATCTGATATGGGAACAACCCAATACACTGAGAGTTGCTTGTTCCTTGTATTGGAGAGGCGGCACAGGGTTAGAATGAGAGGCAAGAAAGGGAACTGGGCAGGTTACATTTGTGTATCCTGGAAAGAACTCATAGAACTTTGATTCATGTCATGTAATAATGAAAGTGGATATACAGTAGTTATACATGCAGATGTGATGTTACAGTTCATAAATGGTTTCCATATCACATGTTATTACAATCATAAGCAGTAACAACTCTAGCTGAAGTAGTTTATTAATGAACACCAATAGTGTTAGAAGTTGCACTCTACAAAGTCTGTTATTGCACATAATAGTGACATAAGCAGTGCTACTGCACACAACGATACTATTGCGTAAGATGTGACATATAACTACTGCACATAATCACTAAGATACTGCACTTAGTGATAATGATTTAACACATATAAACTTTCTTGCACAGTGTAAAACTAGATCAAGATGCTGTGATGCCCAAATGTTTATCCAAAGTGTTCTATACAGAGGGAGGGTTGATCTCCCACTCAGTCTAAGCTTTGACTCAGCAGAATGGCCAATGTTGCTGTTACAGCTGTTCTCCAAAGCCCCTGAGCTGACATTCCAAATAGTCAAGCAGAATATGCCTCCCGTCATGCTTACGGACCTCATTTGGAAGAGAAAAAAAAAAGCCTAGTCATTGTTCAGTCTGGGTTGAGTGGAAATGGGTCCACATATTTAATGTCTGCACAGTTTTTAATTTTACTTATATGTTAAATACCTTCAAACCAGACTAAATCAGTGAGGGTACTAGACCAAAATTACCAGTGGGGTCGAGGCCATTGTGTTTTTAGGGGGCACATATAATGGCAAAACAGGTCAATATTTTATTTTATATATTTAATTTTACATTTTGCTTTTTATTTATTTTCATTACCGTTCCTTTCCACAGCATGAAATCACACTGTCATCATCTCACTGTAGTGAGGAGGAAAAATAGAAAGTTAGAAAGTCCATTAAGGGCTCAGGCTGTTGGCATATTCCTGCTGCTGGTCTTAACAATCATAACAACTGTGTGTGAACACATGCAGCATTAGTTCCGTTCTTCGAGCCAGTGGGTGTGTGATGAGTGAGGAGTTATAGAGTCTGATGGGTGGGTGAGTTAGTGTCAGGGGGAGGAGTTATAGAGTCTGATGGGTGGGTGAGTTAGTGTCAGGGGGAGGAGTTATAGAGTCTGGCAGTGGGGGCAGGGATCTTCTGTGGTGTTTAGAGGAGCACTTTATGCTGGTGAGTCTGTGGCTAAAAGTGCTTCTCTGTTTGACCACAACAATGTGGAGTGGGTGATCAGCACTGCTCAGAATCAGAATCAGAATCAGATGCTCACGGTGGACTTGGATCATTTATAGGAATTCATGGCTCTGTTTCCTTACGGGCTATTTCAACAGTAGGCCATGCTTTGTGTTAGCCTAGCTGAGTTGCAAGTGCTTCTTTGCGCTCCATCCTTAATGGCCAAAATTTGTGGCATGCAATGAAATTGCAATTGTCTATTTACACTTAAGACTCAGAACAGAACAGACTAACACAACTACTGCGTAAGGACAGGCTGTGCTCTGCATATCAGCCACAGTTACCACAGGGTTCAGTTCCTGTTTTATTAGCGTCTGCATGTTCAGTTTATAGTACACTTCGACATTTAGCTCTGATAAAGCGTCAACACATATATACTTAATTGAAAAAGATGTCTACATTTAATCATTCTCAAATATATCAAAGTAAACAAATAAATGAAGAGATTTCATATCTGATAGTTGCATAGCTGCCAGATATTTTATTTCACAATATGAATAAAAATAGCATATAACGCTTTTGAAGATGGTAACAAACACTTAAAGGACTTCAAAAATATACATGTAAAGTATGTTATGTCTCTTTAAATATAACCGAGTAAAGGTAACAAAAATTTCAACCCTACTACACTACAGTAAATAATACTTCATTACTCATGCAATTACTTATGAATTTTCCAACTAAAAACCATGTATAGCCTGCTGTGTAAACATCATCTCAAACAGTTGTAGGTGTGTGAAGACTGTTATTTACTGCACATTTGAGCCACATGGTGGTTGGAAGTCACTTGCCTAATTGACACTGCCCTCTTCTGGACATGCTGAATGTAGAATGTTGGTCCAGGACCTCTGTTTCTATTGCACAGCAAAAAACAAAAACAGCTAAAATACACAGCTAAAAAAAATAAAAAACAGCTAAAATACATCCCGGTGCATATATTGGTGATGGAACTGGTGTACTTTATGCTCAAGGATAAAGAGCTTGTTAACTTGTGGTTACCTTGATAATTTTGACAGAGAACATCTTCCAGTAATTACCATAAACAAAACTGCAGTATGTTTCCCAGTTGGTAAAAAAAATCTACCTTGTTTAGGAAAACTGGCAATTTTAGCTAAAGAGATTTTTTTTTATCAAATGTCTCCTTTGAACCATTGTTGTATGAAGGCCCACACTTGCTCACTCATAAATTACTCATAGATTAATTGTGTTGTACTTTGGCTAATTTACTATGAATAATTTACTATGCGATTAAAACAGAATAATAAACCTACACCTTAAGTTTGAGAAGTAAACATAGTTATTCTGAGTCGTTTGATATAAAAATAAAAAAACTGTATAAAGATTTAGAGAAACAATCTGAGGTTGGACATGTTGGCTAAATTGCCAGATCTAGAACCCTGTTTGCTTTTGGGTTCTTGGTAATAACTGCAGGATTGATCATTGCTGGTTTAATCTAAAATCATGCCTTAGTGATTTCAGATTAATATTCTTTCGTGTGCAGGCCTGCATGGGCCTATTTATTACAGACAGGCTATTGGAAGTGGAAGTGTGGTTTCAAAGCGATGGAATACTTTTATTAAATATGCATGTATCCCAACTCATTAAATGTCATCAGGGGACAGTAATATATCTTTTGAAATATATTATTAACTCGAGTAGGTCTAAAGGCTGCAATGTACACATTTTATGCAGTACAGTGTGAACTTAACATACACTATTGACACAAGCCAGCTAAATGCTGCCACACTATTGTGGCTAAATTGAACAGGCAGCTTGGCCTTGCATTGGCTAAATTGCATGTACATTTGACATTTTTATTGAACTATACTTCAGCATCTCTATGTCACTGAGGCTATAGATTGTGGGAAGTCATTGGTTCTCAAGCAGAAATGGATCAAAACATATGTTCACATCAAAAGATATTAAAAGCTGTGGGTATGAAAATCAACTGACTGTACAAATTCAACCAGAAGCCCTCTTTTAAAATAAAGTAAAGACACAATAAATCCTTATTTTTAAAAGATTCTGGAATAGGTGTAGAAATACTAAAAGTTAGTTCTTTTTTGTGGTTCTGTATAAATGTCCATTCTATTTTTAAAAATGTTCTATAAAATGTCTCTTCTTGAGTGTGAATGTATGCAGATTAACTGACAAAAATCTTTATTATTAAAAAGTCATTTCAGAACTCATTTCCATTAGTGAACCCATTTTCAAGAAAACTTAACTGTGTGTTTAGAATGGATGAGACTAGGGTGCCTGGAATGCTGAAGTCCAAAGATGTACAATAATTTTGAATCATCTTCTCCATAATGAACGACTTAGGCATATACACACACACACACACACACACACACACACACACACACACACACACACACACACACACACACACTATGCACTGAAAGACCAATTAGATTTATTTGTAAACACATATCAAAATGTAAATACACACTTACTTGATCATTTATTGCTGATATACATTTTTGGCTCGCCATTATTTTGCACTGTAAATGCAGTTGTATTTTGCAACAGTTCACCAAAATATTTCAAATGTTTCTACTGGTTTCAGTTTATTATTGTCTACATTTATGTTCAATGTCATTTCACATGTTTTCTACAAAATATTAAAGATTCTCCACCCCTGCAGTTTGTGAGATCACAGTCTCAGAGTGTAATAAGAATATGCATTTATTTCAAAACAACATCTACACAAGACATAATACAGATTGCGGTGGATGTGCATTCGTAAATATCAACTGGCAGGAGTAATTATTCATATATTTCTACTGGGTGACATTTGTCTTATGTTTCAAAAACAGTAGTATATTTTGATGTGCTGGATGTAATGTTTGTCAGAAAAAGGGAAACGAATTTGTCAGAAAAATGAAAAAACGAATCAGTAGAAGCAAACACACAAATGTATAGTTAATTTATATAATCAATTATATATTTGCTAAAAGTGCATTATTATACTTCTCCTTTCTTCTTCAGTAAAGTTTCAACCCTGATGTGGAGTAGAATTTGTCAGATGATGTTGACCATGAACACTAAGACTGGATGCCACCTGAGAAATTCAGAAGAAATTTTAAACAGAAATCATATGAAAGTGAATACAATATCTATACAAGACTTGATGTCTACTACAAGTAACATATGATTCAAACATATTTAAATGTGAAAGGTATTTAGATTTGTCAGGAAAAAAAATGGCAGTGTTGGAACTAAACACTCAAAGGGGAACTGGCCAAAAGTGATCCGAGTCGAAGCAAATTACCTGAAAAAGGTCAAATTATTGGATCTAAAATTAGAAATATCAAACCTCTTTTTTCTGGATCTCAGGTAGTAAGTGTTTTTTCAGCCTCACAATGTGAAAAAAATCTAAATACAAAAACTTTGTTTCTTCTGGGTCACAGGAAAATATATTTAGATGTTCTGTAAGTAACATTTGCCTGGAAAAATTTATGTTAAAAGTTATGTTAAATAAAATATTTTCTCAAAAGTATATAATTCTCAAGAGTATATATTTAGATGGGGAGGAAGTAACATTGTCAGAAAAAGGTGATAAATAATAAAAAAATATATAAATTACCTTGGGATGGCAGTGTTTCCTCTCTTGGAACATTTAAACCTGTAGGACTGTGAGGCTTTTTTTTTTTTTTACAGATTCACAAGGCATAGCTTAAATAAACTATGTAAAAAAACATATGAAAATGATCTTGGGATGGCAGTGTTGATTATGATGAAAATCTTGTGAAACGGTAAGCAATGTTTTGACCAAAAGTTCTAAAGGAACCCACACAGATCATAATAAAAGAGACTGTAAATATCTTTGATTTATAAATCACTGGAACTTCTTCAATAAAACAATTTTCCTGAACCTGCAATGAGGAAAAAAAAAACAGTAGAAGCATTTCTGGATTTTAAAGCATGCAATATCATCAGAAAAAGGGAGATATAAGGTTATTTTTCTCCTCTTTAGCCTGTTTGTTTAAATTAGCCATTGGTGCTGCAAATGCCTGTGGTCCGCTGTGTTGAGGATCAGAGCTGTGGATAAATCATTCGTGATTTAAAAAAAAAGGGGTGGAAATGATCTTGGAGCAGCGGTGTGTCACTTAGACCTCCAATGACAAAGCTGTGAAACTGTGAGACTTTGAACATCTTTAGGACCAAAAGTGCTAAATAAACCCATGTAACACATAACAAAAGTGAACAGTTGTTTCTAAATCACTGAAGAAAATGATCTAAACAAACTAAATTATCTAAAAGATTAAAATGAATTAACCTGAAAATAAATATAAAAGTAAAATTGATATTAAATTATGCAAATTAAATGATCATTTGTGAGAACAATGACAAATATGAGTTATTTAACTTTTAAAAGTTATTAACGCAGGCTTATAAACTAAATCACTCGAATTCCTTCACTAAAATATATATATATAATAAAATGATCTTGGAAAAGCGGTGTCTCTTGGCTCTTCAATAAGAAACATTGAGATTCTTTAGGACCAAAAGTGTTACATAAGCCCCTTTAACTCACAACAAATGGGTTCTAAACATCTGTTGATTCTAAATCACTCAAAAGTGGAGATATAAGGTAAATTTTCTCTTTAGTATTCAGTCTGTTTTTTTTTCATCAGCTTGGCATGGCACTGGGAAGGACCTTCAAAGAGAAAACCTTTGAAACTGTGAAACTTTGAGTTTCTTTAGAACCAAATTGCTAAATAAACCTTTAAAGCTCGTAACAAAAGGATCTATAGCGTGTAATGCTTCTAAATCACTGAATATCCCGAGAAAAGTTGATAAAGAGAAGAAACTGAGGTTATTTTCCTCTGATTCAGTCCACAGCCTGTTTGTTTACATCAGCCGCAAAGGCCTGTGGTCCGCTGTGCTGAGAGAGGCGCTGTGGATTGTGGGGAGTCTTCGGTCCTCCACCCGTTCCATCGCAGAAATGGCTGCCTCGGCGGCGGCGGCGGCGGCTTCTTCCCCCGGGCTGTGTCCGAGCTTCGCCGTCATTTGTTCCTTCCTGGAGCGCTACGGGGCTCTGCTGGACCTGCCGGAGCTGACGTTCGCGCAGCTGGAGCGTTATCTGGAAGAGACGGCGGCAGGTGAGTGTTTTGTTTTGTTTGGCTCCCGGAGCGGCTGGAGGGACGCGGGCTTCTGCAGCCCTACCGTCCGGGCGGAGTTTTGTGGGGCCGGGGGACGCTATACTGCTTCCCCGGTGCCCCGAGACATCAGATAAAGTCCTCTTTTAGAGACCTGGGTGGTTATGGTGTGAAGGAACGACCCCCTTTGCCTCCTCTTGTCTTCCTTTGCCTCCCCGTATGGAGCGGGTTGTGTTATTGTGTGACTCTGGGACGACTCGCCTCGCCTCCACACAAACCCTGTTTCTTTCTTCTTTCTTTTATTTTTCTGTCTTTTTTTTCTCCCCTTATATCCTGCACACTTCGCCCACCTAATGTCTTTTTTCGTCTCAACTTTCTGTTTTGCTCTTCGTATTATTTTCCCCCTTCGTTTCTTTTCTAACACGTTTACATCCTCGCTCGTGTCTGCCTTTATCCTTTCTCTGCCCCACACTGCACTCGCTCCTCACCAGAACAGAAGGGGGGAGGTTTCTTACTATTTGTATTATTTTTATTTCACTGGCTGATGATGTATGAGAAGATCAAATCGCGCAGTGTTCGTTTTAAGCTCCGAAACATTGTGAGATCCCTTAAACGTGGAGAAAATAAGCAGAAACGGTTTAATTTCAGTTGAATAATGATCAATTTGGCAGCGGAGCAGCATGGCGCATGCGCAGAGCGGACCTGAGAGCTTTTGTAGAGCAGCGGTTAGCATTATTACCTGCTAAAATGGTTTAAAAATCTGTTTTTCGCGTATTACGTTATTTAATTAAACTAAAAGGTGAATAAATCGCGCCCTCGTTTTAACTACGTGCAGAAAAGTTGACACTACGATATCTCATAAAAATGATACTTGCTGTAGCAACTTTGGGCTTCTCTTCAGTGTAAACACTGAACGGTGTGGCTGGACTGATGCAAAACAGCTGGCAGATCGGTTTCGGTCGATATCGGAATCGTCATAGAAATAGCATAATTATCGAAAGTAAAGGGAGTAGTCTGATGCAGATTGAAATAGCATGAAAGTGTGTGTTATATTGTTGCCTGTGGCTTTTCCTGATGTGGTACAGCAGATCAATATCAGTCAGTAGTGGCATTAAACATTTTTTATAAATATCGAAGGACAAGGGTTCAGTCTGATGCAGCTTGAAATAGTGTGTTGTGTTGTTGACTGTGGGTTGCCTTAAGATGGTACAGCACATCGGCATCAGTTGATATTGGCATAAAAAATCATAAATATTGAAGGAAAAGGGATCAGTCAGAAGCAGCCTGAAATAGCATTAAATGGTGTTTCATTTTGAGGTATTTCTCTGCGGTGTTACAGCAGTCTGAACATGGCGGCTTAAAGCTGCATGATATGGACAAAACATTAGTGTTGCAATTTTGCTGCTGCATACTGTGATTGCAATGCCTATCAAGATATAACAGGGCCCATATCATCACATTTCTAGACTTATAGAGGGTTGCAGTCTGTAAATATTTGTTCCAAATTGTCCTTTTTTTTTACACTCAATACATGGAGAACTAGCTAGATAACAGCCCATTTTAAAGTCAGTGTTTTTAATGTCACAAAACAACATTTAAATAAATTGGGGCAGTTGGTGGCCAAGTGGCTAAGGAGTTGCCCCTGCAATCAGTAGGTTGAGGGTTTGAATCCCAACACTGCTAGTGTCATCACTGCAGTACCCTTGGGCAAGGTACCGTCCCCACACACTTCTCCCTGGGGGCCCCTTGTTTCACGTGTGACTACAAAGGAACACTTTGCTTTACTTTACTTTCCTTATTTTGGCAGCAGCATTTTGACCCATTCATGCACTGATTCGCCCACACCTTTAACATTTAAAAATAGATTTTTGACGGATTACATAAAGATCTCTATTTATCAGAGCACCCGGTAACTCACCTGGAGCTGTGATTGGTTATTTGCATGTTACAGTGGTATCAGTATTAGAGAGATTTTGTTTATCAACATTGAATGTTTGTATATCAACAATTAGCCTTATTACCTGCTGAAATGTTTTTAATATAAGTCTCTTTTCTGTTTATGCTGTTTAATTAGTTTAATTAAAATGGACTAAACTGCACTATTTTAGCTCTTTGCAGAGGAGTTGCTATGCTATGATAACTTAACTTCGTGCTTCTTTCAGTGTAAACACTTGTGTAGCTGGACTGATGCAAAAACAGCTGGCAGTTCTGTATTGATTAATATAAATAACATTTCTCATAAAATATCGAAAGAAAAGGGATCAGTCTTATGCAGCCTCAAATAGCATGAAATAGTGTTTTATATTGTTGATTATGGTTCATTAGAGCTGCGCGATATAGAGAAATCATTGCGATTTTGTTTCTACATGTTGCGATTGTAATGCCTTTTAAGTCATTAATGGGCCCATAACATCACTTTTCTGGATTTTAAAAAGGCGTAAAAGTCTGTAAATGTTTCACGGTACATTTTCTCCTCCCTGATAATGCAGTCCTTATATGGAAAGCAAGCTACAAGTACAGCCTGTTTTTATATCATATTTTCAAGAACAACTAATTTAAATATTTCTCCTTATTCTGGCTCTTGCAGTTCAGCTCTGTCCATTTAAGCGTTGATTCGCTCACACCTTTACTGATTCAAATGTAGACTTCTTGTAATACATGAATATCTCGATTCATTCGAAAACCCAATAACTTGCTTGGCGCTGTGAATGGTTGTCCTGTCAAACTCTGTGGTTGGTTAGAGGCTCGTTTGCATATTGTCCTTTTTTATTGCTTTGTCGTTAATTAACTTCATATCATCATCCTGTGGATAGTTGAAGAATGTGTGCAATAACAAAATCTGATCCTAATTAAAGGTCATACAAATGTGTAACATAAACTTACAGTTTAGCAAAAGATGCTGGGAAACAAGCTTAAGAATGTTCCCCCACTGTTGAGCAGGGCTTGAAATTGCGACCATTTTGGTCGCATATGCTCCCGAAATTTCATCTATGCGACCTTAAAATATATTTGGG